>JAPZDV010000004.1:19635963-19647339 GCA_029814665.1 Acanthurus lineatus | reverse complement strand
ATGCAAGCAGTAACTCGAATGATTCAAAGTTGAATTGCTTGATCATGATTGGCACCTGAGGTAAAGTATGGGTCTATTGCTAAGAACCAGAATCCAGCTCAGTAATCAGGAGTAGAAAGAAGTCAAAGGAAGCTGATCTGCTGAGCTGAGCGACGGCTTCGGCTATGCAGGCAAGAAACTCTGGCTTTAGCACTGAGTGGACGTGTTGTCATGTCGCTGTCGTGCCACAGTTCAGGTCGTTTGCACTGAATTTTCCCTCTCAGGTGCCTCAGAAAGTCACGGTGATGAATTCACGGTGCAAAACCCTGCAAATGTCAAAGAAAACGAGCAGCATGTTCTTGGTGGCGTTCGTGACCCCAACGCACCTCCTTCAGTCAGCTGTGAAGTCTCGTGTTTGGGCTCCAGGTTTTTAAAATTTCTCTCCTCCTTGTGTTTCCAGCCACCTTCTTCTCCTTTTCATCACCTCGTATCATAAATTGCACACTTTGGCTCTCACAGCAGGGGACCAGCTTAAGAAATTAACTCAATTTTTAGGCCATTTTTTGTTCCTTTTTATCTGATTTCAGAGCTTTTTTTGTGCCTTTTTTCACAGGCAATTTTACTTAATGATGAAATCTCACATTAGCATTGCAAATATCCACTTAAATCATCCCTGTAAGACTTTTTTTAACCTCACCCTGCTGTTGCAGATGGTTTGCCTTAAAAAGAGAATATGGTGTCACTTTCCTTAGTCTTCCTTTGTCTTAGTCTCGTTGTCGGTGTTGATGTTGTCTTATAATTTTTTATAATATTAGTTGAGTCCGTGGCCTCTGTAGGTTTCCATTGTATCGGCATGGTTTGGAGTTCTTACCCTTGGTGAAACTCCAGAAGGGCTTTGTGGATCATAAAATGTCACCAGAGCCTCTGTCGACACGGTGGTGAGTGGTAATTGGGTGAAATCTCATTTTTTGGATGAACTATCCCTTTTAAGGCTGCGTCTGCTAACTGTGTTCTCATGACACCGGAGAATGTGACCCATCAGTCATCCCGTTATGAGTCATGGAGGACAAAAGCTTCATTCAGGACCAGCTGAGAAACATATGAGCAGGCAGACTTGTGATAAAAGATACTGAGGTCAGAATTTTCCCACATTCTTCTTTTTAAGAACTTTTAAGAGCGTTCGCTTGAAGCCACCATTAATTTCTGACTGCGTGCTGAAGTCCTCTCCCCGAGGACGCTTCAGAAAAACAAAGAGGTCTTTGACGAGTCTAAAGGTCAGCGTGGAGGAGGATGAAAACGCTCCGTTTTGTTTTGGTTTTTTTTTTTGTTTTTGCTGTGGTATTTCTGGACGATACCAGACAGCCAGACAGCTTCCTGCTGGGCCGGATGATTGCCGCCTCTCAGCGTTTACATTTACCGGCCGTATCCCTTTGCCTCCTTCTCCAAGGCCCGGCATCCTCGCTAAGCCCTCGCTCGATCCCCCCGCTTTCCTTCTGCTTTCAGCCACACAAAATCAATAACAACACTCGAATGCTATTTCTCGGGCTCTGAGGGGGTATGGCATACGTCAAGCGTAATGGTTCAATGCAGTGTAAGTATGTCTTTTCCTCCAGGGAGTGAGCTGAGTTGGGGAAGGGAGGATGGAGACGGGGGGGAGACGGGCGAAGAATTAAAGCTGATTTCATGCCCCCTTAAGACCCATGTGAGTTTTAACCACCAATTATTGCCTGTGTTACCCATGGGCGGCGAAGGGCCCTGAGCACCGGCTGCAAAGCCAATCAGGCCGGACGAACTGCTTCGAGCTTTCCCCCCCAACTACAATCACAAAGTAATAATGTGTGATTATATGAGTCCTCTATGGCTTTTATTCCTCCTCCTTCATTAATCACACCCCTCTTGTACTCGAACTTCAAATGCCACTCAATAACACCGGACTTCTGACTCACTCTCAAACGATGTCCAGAACAGCCAGAAAGCGCACATCCAACCGCAGACATCATGTTTACTCGGAGCTTGAATTAAAGTCGGATCACTCTCTAGTAACGTCTCACCCCGGCTCTCTCTGCTTTCAAGGATACCGCCTCCCCAGGTGGTCTGAAACTGAACCGCCTCTCCCTTTCAGCCCCTCCGCCGTTGCCGCCTTTCAAGGTTAATCCCGGCAGCTCTGACAGCCATGTTTTTGTGGGGTTAGGAAGTCAGGCAGGGTGAACGTTTCGGGCAGGCAGTGATGGTTCGTACAGCAGTGTGAAGGACGGGCTCGCTGGAGGAAATTGAAGGGTTCAGATGCCGACAGAATGAGGAAGCAGAGGAGGGCGGACCTCAACTGTGGGCGGAGCAGAGATGTGACTGCTGTCTGTCCGCAGGTTGATGTTTTTGTACTTGTACCAGGTCACAGTGGATGGATGGATGGATGGATGGATGGATGGATGAGTGAAACCAGGGCAGCCACCCGGTGTGATCCACAAATGGGACAATGTTATCCTTTATCGCTCTTAGGCTGGAAATCGCACTATGAAATAAAAAAAGGCCGTTCTGTGAGCTAATGAGTTGTAAGCTTGTGACCCCGGCTTTCCAAACACTGAGGATTTACTGCTTTTCTTTCTGTTTGCTTTAACAGTAAATTACATTTCTTTGGCTTTTGAAATGTGTGTCAGAGAAGAGGAGATTTTAGTAAGAAACTACGATGGGCATTTTCATTATTTTCTGATACTGAGAGACCAAAAGATTATAGAGCTTATGTAAAAATAATTGGTAGACTAATTTAGAATAATGGTGGCAGCTCTACAGCTGTCACATATTATATGAACTTCTTTTGTCTTCTTCGGTGAGTTGGATAATTGATGGAGGGTCTTTATTGTCTGCAGAGGAAAATTTGTTCCTAAAGCCTCTTTCATGCTTCAGATGAGACGTACACACTATACATAGAGCTGACACATGGTCATGTATATATGTACGTACACGGATCAGTGTTGAGTAAATGATTATTTCTGTTTTTTAAAGGTCTGGTTGTTAACGGATGTGATGTGACACTGATTGCAGTGACCTCAGTTATTATGCAGTGACCTGAAGTTATTGTGCACCTGTGAGAGCAGATCAGGTTGGATAACAGCAGCTCACAAGCTGATGCTGCTGTGGAAATTGTGATTGAAATGCTGTGTACTTAAAATACATCAAGGAAAAGTCCTCAGTCTTCAGGAACACGTCCTGTTTGTCTGGTATATTTAATGTTTATGACACTGTTAGAGTCTGGTAAAGCATCAGTGTTAGAGCAGCATGTTTCTGTCGTAGCTGCTTGAGATCAAGCTGGTTTTCAGTATTTTATAGACAGTCAAATAGTTTTATCCAGTGTTTCCAAACCCAGGGCTCGGGCCCCTAAACAGGGTCGTATGATAAACCTGAGGGATCTTCTGCTAAAGATTAACAAGAGAGGAAAGTCCTGATAGACAAATTGGCATTTATAGTTTGGAATTGGTCTTAAATCTTTGCTTTTTTGTGAAATATAAGTAATTTCAAGGCCTCTTTGGTAGAATTAATATCTCACAGACATCTGAAAATGTAACAACTAGACACTGTTTATTTGTAAGAGTTCAAAAGCTAAACATGTTTAGGGTTTTATGAACAAATCATAGGTTTTTAATGTAAAGTCTAAATCTGAAAAGTAACTATAGGATCAGATTAATAAGGTAGAAATATAAAGTACAATTAAATGTAAATACTTATGCAAAGTACATTTGAATGTTACTTAAGTACATGCGCGAATGAATGAATGAATGAATGAATGAATGTACTCTTACAGATCTGTAAAAATATGTTTATACACACACCTACATGATGTTCAGTGAGGTACCTTCATTATTCAGCAGAATGGACACGATTTCCTGTTGAAGCAGATGTTCGTCTCTAATTTTCTACCTAGACTTTGTTCAATTTGCAAAAGAAACCATGTGGCTTCATTGTGACTTTAACAAAGGATTAAGTTCCTGGAAAGCTTTTGTATTCTGTTTCATTGTCTCCAAAATAAAGATGGCTTCATGCAAGAGTCAAAAGGCTTTTAAGCAGTGCAGCTCCATCGTTATGTGTCTATTAAATATGACTCAGCTGAGAAATGAGTGTTTTCTTTGTGTAAACCTGAAAAAACATTTCTTGAAAGTTGATATTTTTCTTCTTTCTTTTCTATTTTTGTGCTTCCAGTTCGACAAAAATAGCCTCATGGTAATCAGAATACATTATTTAGCTGGGTTACATTACTAAGTGCAGCTTTGATCGCGCGATGTTAGCGGGACGCTGATGAAATAAACTTTTGATGAACCGTAACATCTCCGAGTTTAGAAACAGTAAATCTTTTAATTATGATCAAAGGTGTTTTGTTGTGTTTGGAAAAGAACAAAGGCAGCATTTCCAAATACATAAATGATAAATGTGCTTTGAATTATGAATCATTGAGTGAAGCACATATTTTTTCTTGCTGGAGTTTTTGTTGAGGATAAATTCAATCTGAATGAAAGACTCAGTTAGTTTTTTTGGGTTTTTTTTTTTAAAGGAGTCTGCGTCTCGACTCCATCGCCTCAGCCCGAAACCCGCCACATTGGATGGGTCACGTAATTCCGGCTGAAATGGAAAGCCTTGTCCAGACTGTCCGGCCCATTTCTTGGTAATAGTCTGACCGAGCTCCCTGAAGAGGCCAATTCTGGCCAGCTAGGCCCACTTAAATTCTCAGTGAGACAGAGGAAGAGAGAATAAGGTCTGTGGAGCCACTTAAAAGCCCCCCGGGTGAAAATGGGATTTCTGACCTGCTCCATTGGTGCCGCTGCTCAGCGGCCAGATTGGCTGTCAAGGTGCTGCCAGGTGGGAGAGGGCAGGGCAAAGGGGGAGATGGGAGGAATGGATGGATGCTGCTGTTGATGGTGTAGACCGCCAGGACCTCATTATCTCAACGTTTCATCAAACACTGTAGCATCTGGGTGGCGCTCAGAGCCTCAGTGTGTCTCTTTCCTCTCTCGCCATGTTTTTCCCTTGTTGTATCCTGCACAGTTTCTTCTCCTCTTCCTCCCTCCTCCCCCCCCTCTCTTCCTCCCCCCCCTCTCTTCCTCTCTCTCTTTGTCTCTGCAGTATCTTTCTTTCTCCCACTGCTCCTTAAGGTCTCATTAACTAGACGAGCCTGCTCCTCTGGTAATCTGCCACTAAGTCAAAGTCAGCAGATGAGGATCATGATGATATTTCTTCCCTCCTACACACACACACACACACACGCACATGCACACACACGCACTCACGTCCTGTTATAATCATTTGTTCTTGTTGATGCCATGAAAATGTAAATTTGTCATCACCATTAGAATGTAAATAACCAACACATTTCTGCTGGGGAGATATTTCAGGGCACATTAGAGGCTCTGCAGGCCTGGTTTGCATATCATTGATTTTCAGTGCAGGGGTCTGTGTGGATACAATGAAAATTCAAGACACAGTCACATGCACATGCATACAAACAAAGATATGTGGCAGACACACACACACACACACACACACACACACTAGCAACATGTGGAGCAGCTTAACATACACAAATAGGTCCACTGTTAATGATTAATGTGCATGCACGCCCTGGATTGAGCGTGCTTTGAAGGAAAAGAGGCCACACGCTTAATGAACTATACATGTACAAATGTTCTTCCTGCAGCCTCAAACGGTGACTGCGTCTTTGCACAACGACGGGGGGAGATTGTGCGATTGTGTAACAGATTTGGCAGAAATGTGTCAATGTGTTATTTATAATTAACATCCTTTACAGTTTATAGTTACAGTCAGATGTAATTTAAAGTAGCAAAATGAAATCAAATGCTTGTTGCATTTGGTTGAACACATTTATGGCTGAACTGCTGTTTTCAGCATCGATTAATTGGTCTTTTTTTTAATTAACTTTTATGTTTGGTTAATGAAAGGTTTGAAAATAGTGGAAGATGTCTTTTATGACGGTCAAAAACCAAAGATATGTTAGATATTTAGATGAGAGAGCTAAAATCACAGGCAGATATTCAGATGTGAGAAACTGGAACCAGACACTTTTTGTAAATTTCTTGCTTGAAAACTTGATGGATGATAATTTGTTGATTAAAATTGTTACAGATTTTTTTGTTGTTTGATTATTTGTTTTTTAGCTCAACTTGGTTTGGTTTGATAAACAGATGTGGAAAATATTTTTTTTAAGTGTTCAGTCCTAAAAATTTTGCTTCATTATTGAAGATTTTTACAACGCAGGATAAACAAAACAAAATGTCAAGAGGATGCAAGATGAAGAAGAGAAAGAAAAGAAAAACAAAGAACAGGAAGAACATTTGAAGGAATTGTTTTGTGTGCAGTCACCAGTATATAACTTTTTTCTTTCTGCTCCCTTTGAAGTAAAGATAAAGTACCAAACTTGAGTTTCTGGGGAAAATATTCCAAATATTCATCATGTGAGTCATGTTATTATCATTAGTATCTTTCCTACATCAGATTTATTAAATGCTAAATGTTTTGCAGGTTCAGATTCAGTAAGATTCATGTTGAATTTCATGCAACTGAACTGTTATTTTGGAGGTAAACACACACACTTCTGTGTTGTGTGTGTGTTGTGTGTGTTGTGTGCGAGTGGGAGACAGATTTAAGGTGAATCCTTTGTAAGACCCCGGGGTTTCTACCAATCACAAAGCAATATGACAAGCAACATTTCCCCAGGAGGCTCTGTCGCTACCCATTTGTCAACAAAGCATTTCCTGCCTCAAACACAACGTGAAGCTTTTTTAACCAAAGTTCCCTTAGGTGTGCATTTCTGTCTGCTTTGCATATTTCTGTCGAAGCCCGGACTAAACAGAACTTTCATTCCTGACTTCTGAAAAAAAAGAAAGGAGAGTTTGTAGAGCTTATAGCAAATATGGTGAAAAACTAACAAAAAATCTCTGCTGGCAGAGCTGCAGGTGCTTCCACTGGGAGAGAGGGGGCCAAATGTTTGGATGCACATTATATTTGTATGAGAAAGCTGCTTTTATTTCCTGTTTACTTTATCTTATTTTCCCTCTCTTTCGCTTCCATCAATCAGCCTCTCAGGATGCACTGCCAGACGTGCGCCCTGGTGACCAGCTCAGGTCACCTCATCGGAGGCGGTCGGGGTGAGGAGATCGACCAAGCCGAGTGCGTCATCCGCATGAACGACGCCCCCACTGCCAGGGGTTACGCCCGCGACGTCGGCCGCCGAACGTCCCTGCGAGTCATCGCTCACTCCAGCATGCAGAGGGTCCTGAGGAGTCGCCACGAGCTGCTCAACGCCAGCCAGGACACGGTGTTCATCTTCTGGGGCCCCAGCAGCTACATGAGGCGCGACGGGAAGGGCCTGGTGTACAACAACCTGAGGCTGATGAACCAGGTGCTGCCCAAACTCAAAGTCTACATCATCTCCTGGCAGAAGATGCTGCAGTTCGACGAGCTCTTCAAGAAGGAGACGGGAAAGGACAGGTGAGGGAACGCCAGGAGGGTTTCGATGTGAAATGTTTGAAAATGCAATGAGGAGAGAAGTAATGAGGAAGAAATATGATCAATGTGAGATTTTACGGCTTTTTTTTAAACTTTTTTAATATCATAGCAAGCTGAGTATCTTTAAAAAATGTACACTTTTGCACAAATTATGCAGCTTATTAGCTTCACCTTGAGCTCTGTGGAAATTTATGATCAGCATTTTTCAACATCTGGTGTCTTTTTATGGACTAAATTTAAGGTTAAAGGTACAAACTTCACTCAGCCTCCTGCAGCACATGGTTACGTAGTGCAATTCATTTTTTTGCCCTTCATGCTTCACGCATAGAGCGTAATGACCAAAGTTGTACTGGAAAATAAAATAAAAGAATAATACATACAGGTATCAATGTATACACAATTATATTCATGTAGGAAATAATTTAGTGTATTAATTGAATTTGCATCTGGTTAAATGTAAAGCAGCAGCAACAAGACAGTGGTGATAATATGGTCAACAACTTCAAGTTAAAAGTTTGACGTCTGTCCATCAGCTTTACCTCATTTGAACACCGAGCAGCACTGATGTTAAACACTTCCTCGTCTCCTCCTGTTGGAGTTGAGTCTCATGGACACAACAGCCTCTGGTTTTCAGCTGCTTGGCCAGCAAGAGTCTCATTATGTCCGTTTAATTTTCCTGCGCCTGGTCGTCAGCCAGGAGCAGTCCTGCGTCCAAACTGAGCCGATGGCTCTTATCCCGACTCTCTTCCCTCCCCTGCTCGGACGATCCGGCTGGTCCGGCTCATAAGGAGCTGTGTGCAGGGATCATCTCGAAGTTCTGCAGCTCTCAATCTCAGTCCTGAGCTACTTTTTCCAAAGCTGACAGTCTTATTTCTTTCATAAATAGCACATAATGATAAATTAAAAACAAACAAACATAAACTGCATTAATGGAACTGGCATAAAATGATTTAAAACCAACAAAAAGAAAAGATTTTTTTGGAATTAAAAATTAGTTTCAGCCCTGAAATTCAATGATATTATTATATTGTGTTCCTGCTTTGTTTTGGTTAAAAAATCATATCAGTGTGCAAAATTTTCAAATTCAGCCTTTTACTAAAACTAGTGCTTGAGGGCTTAATATCCTCCACTCTACGTGCTGGAAAGTTTAAATTTTCTTCCAAATCAGAACCTGTGCTAAAAACTCAGTGCTTTAACTTTCAGATAGATGGAGTTTTTGTTGTTTTGGGCCAAATCAGCATCTCATCCTGTTCAAACAAGCTGCAAAGACGTAAAATGTGCAGCAGAAGATGAACAATATGTGGCTCAGCTCATTCGGAAGTCTGGTGGAAAAAAGTTTGGTTTGTTCTTCGAGCTCCAAAAATCTGTTTCCTTATTGATCTTAGCAAAACTTTTTTTCATTGTTGTAAATAAAACACTATTTTCCTAAATAAAAGATTGTCTGGTCAGCCTCCATAGTAAAAAAAAAATGATTATTTTCACTTGGATTTAAAGAGAAAAAACACTCCAGTGCATCGTGTCCTCTAACACAGACGAGTAAACACGGTTTTGCATTTGAAAGCAAGAAAAGATGTCAAACAGGATGTTTATTTGACAAATCTGCCGTCATCTGACCTTCACAGAAATGCAGCCAATAACTTGTTAAAGGTTCAGAGCTCCTTCAACATACACAACAACAAAGATTCAGTAATATTCAGAGTGTATATAGTATAGTATGGTGTGTATCGTAGTGTAGCGTATGTAGTAACCTTCACTGCATCATCTGTAGAAAGCAGCTTTAAATTTAACCGGAGAGACATGAATATGTAAACTAGTATTTAGGTAAAGGAAATATTTGAAAGTGGTCGGAGCGTAACACGAAGTAGTGATGTAACTCACAGGAAGAAAAACGTGATGCTCAAATGGTCCAGAAAGCTGTGAAAACCTTCTCTTGGGAAGAACAGTGATAGAAAAACTCAGATTTGATGAGTCAATGCTGAGTTTTCTGTCCTGTGGCCATTAAGGCTTAATGAAAAAGCTTCCTCACACACACACACACACAGAAACACACCCACACACACACTCACAAAGAAACACACACTCTCTGTCTTTTGTTTGAGCCTTCGTCATTGGAGACTGAATCTAACTTCAGTGTAGATGTTGACGTCGACTAGAGGATTTGGCGAAAAGCTCGACATCCATTCTGCAGAATTTGTCTCTACAATCACAGTAAATGTTTACATTGAGAAAAGAGCTTCTGTTCCACTGTTATCCTCTAAAGCATTTGATTTTCACTTCTGTGAAGCTTTTTTTGACCTAATTTCTGCTCGGCGTGATCAGAGAAAGGGAGAAAGCCTGAAAGTATTACTTTTATATCTACTTCCAAGAAAAAAATTAATCCAACAACATGAAAGATTTGCCGTACCTTCATGAAATAAGAACATTTTTACCAAATTATAAAAAGCTCCCTGTCATTTTTAAGGATTTGGAGCCTCTCTGAGCAGCATTAAAAGCAGAGTTTCTAAGTAATCAACCGTGCAATCTGTAATCCTTCAAGCCTGTAATTGTGATTATGGGTTATGCCATTTTAGTGAAGGTAATTAAGTGTGGGATGTTGTCACATCCACCCATTTTAATAACACCAGCAGAGGAGCAGTGAAAAACAGGTGTCGCGCTGCATCCTCTGTATTAAATTGCCGAGCCGGAATGAGCCTCAACCGGTGATTAAAGGTAAATTAGCTTGTAAAATAACATTTATTTTTCTATATTCAGTGTTTTACGTTCCCACAATGCTCTATTGTATTCGCTAACAGCCCCACTGAGCGGCTCTGTGAGGTTTCTACTCGATACGTCTTAGCCAAGCAGTGGTGCACTTTCCTGAAATAAAACGTGTGGGCTGCAGGTGAAAGGTTGTTCAGTTACCAAAAGATCACAGGTTTGATCCCTTTAAAAGCAAATGTACCTGCTGTTGAGAAATGAGAGCTAAAGGTTTCTGCACACCTGGAAAACTGTTCTGTGGCGACTAATGAGAAGAAGTCAAAAAGAGGAGGAGATGATCCAAGTCCACTGTGAAACCAAAGTCCTTAAAGACAAGTCCCCCCAGTCGGCGGCCATCTTGTTAATGCCTTTGGGGAGTTATTTTGGGTTAACAAGACAAGGAGCTGTCTAAACTGAACTCTCAGTGGTCATCCGGATATAAAAACTGTATCTTTTAGATTCAGCAGTCAAATCTTATATAAACCACTAAAAAAAAGCTATTCCTCTACTTCACACTGCCTTTTTTTTACAACACAAACTTCTTTACGGTTAAATCCAGACAGACAGAGCCTAGGGTTGCCAACGCCTTGAAAAATAAATAAGGGGCACCTTGTTGGCAGGGCTGGCCGACCCCTACCGGCATGGTGATATATATTTTTGCCTTTTTTTCTGTGTGTGAAACGATTTTCTAAACATTTGACTCAAACCTGAGTTTAATTAGATGCATATTTGTGAGTGATACAAATAAACATGGAACAAAAATAATTTAGCAGTTTATTTTGTAGTGCACAATAACAAAATCAACAGAATAAAATACATGTCTTTCTTAAGATATATTTTACTTTAGCAGAACCCTGCTTAACTTCAAACAGTGTCAAGTATCAAAAAACAACAGAATGCAGAACATTTCTGTAACAGTGCAGTTAGAAAAGTGCAAACAGACAGTAGAAAAGTTGTAAACATGAGACGTCAAAGACAGTGAATATACAGTTGTCGTAAAAAAAAAAAAAAAGAGATTAAACTGGAACTTGTGAACTAAAAAGTGCAATGCTACATCATATGTGGATATGCATATTTTTTTCGCAAGCGACAGTAGCTGGACCAATGAGATGAGTCGGATTCTGTGTCGTCATACTCGTTTGTCAGGGTGCT
>JAPZDV010000004.1:19625250-19635863 GCA_029814665.1 Acanthurus lineatus | reverse complement strand
ATACTCGTTTGTCAGGGTGCTGTCAGCTCATTGGTCACAGAGCAGGAGAGGCGGGAGATAAATTTGCCGTAACATCTTATACAAAGCACCCCAAATTTATCAATTCCATTGACATTTTACAGACTACTGTTAATTCTCACGATAATACGGGACGAAGTGCATCCCTTTTCAGCTCAATACGGGACCCGTACTTTTGTTTCCAAATACAGGACGATTCTGTTTTTTAAGGAATGGTTGGCAACCCTAACCATGTCCCATCAACATAAATGTGAAAATGCCTTTGCTAACCTAAATGCTAAGTTGCTAAGTCAGTACTGTTTACTCTGGTGACAAAAGGATGATAAACACTTAATTATCAGGCCGTTAGTTGATCCGAACTTAAGCAAAGCTCAACTCTGCGCACGTGTAAGAACGGATACACAGTCAGCTCAGTAGGTTATCAGTTCAACCGTTTTAGAGCGAATGATTGGTTTAAAGTGGGAAGGGGCAGGAAACTTACACATAACTGCCTTCTTTGGCGTTACGAATTTTCGTGTCTCTTCTTACCCTACACTCTCCGGTGAAACCGTGTGTGATGCAACAGCTGCAGCAGCAGAGACCGAGTTTCCACAACAGGAGCCTGAAACGAACGTAGAGCGACGTTAACCAGACTGTTTCAAACCTGAGTCCCTTTCTGTCTGTTCCTGAAATAACACTTAAGTTTAGCGCTCTAAAAAAAAAATCAATTCAGGAATTAAATGTCCCTGCTAAAGGCGAAGAATGAGACACATTTCCAAAGAAACTTGTTCTGACTTAAACGTGATCTAAGAGAAACCTTTAAAGGCCAAACACACCCCCCCGTCTCCACGTGTGTTTTCTGTTGTTTTGGCTGATGTTCAGGCTCAAGGTGCTCAGACGAGATTTCACCAAACTCCTTAAAGCACTAAAGAACATAAGAGTGTGATTTGTGCATCGGTATCAGGTACAACAAAGGTCACAGCAGAGGTGTGAAGACGTCAGATAAACACAAAGAGTGTTTCCTTTTATGCATGTTAACAACTCTGGTTTCAAAATAACCTGAAACACCAGAACGTTATTTTTTATTTTTGTGATATGCAAAACATTTCAGAATAGGGTTAACAGAAAATCTAATCCGTCCAGCAGTACGTTTTTCTTTAATTGTATCTGCTTTTTATAACTAATTATATCTAAATGCAATTTCTAGAGCACAAAGCTGTATTTTCTGTCCACACATGCATTTTTAAAACAGGGTTTTTCCTCCTTGTTCTCAAACAGTTCTTCTCCGCTGTTGTAAAGCACTGTTTAAATTAATCTCCATACAAATGTAAAAGCAAAAACACAACTGAATCGCTGTCATGAGCTTATTAAACCAACAGGCGGTGATAAAACTGTAACCTTTGAGTCATATTGGCCAATTAGAAGTCTAAGAAAAAGCTGTTTTAGCTTCGTTTACTGTAACTAGAGATGAGACAGATTGGTTCAAAACCTGAAAAATGTGCTGCAAGAACTGCATTGTGGGAGTGTTGGGTTTTGTAGCGATCTCTGTGGCATCCTGACGAATATTCTCCTCCATATAGTGAAAGAGTGACTTAACGTTTATGTGCAAACATGTAAAAAGAGCTGTTTGTAATGTTAGCAACAACGCTAATGTATCGCCTCAATCTATCATCCATTCATCAATCCAGCAAAAAGAGTTTTTCACTATTCTGACCAGGTCAGTTTACCAAAACATGTTTTCAGTGACCTAAACCTGCAGTTCTGCATGGATTAAAGGCCAAAATGCATTAAAAACCATAAACTTTGTTTGTTAAATACACGTGTTTGTGTGGACAAAGCCTCCCTGTCATGGCCGAACTGAGCCGTTAAGAACAAACAGTGCAACAAGTAACAGCAAAAACCTTGTTTTTCTATGTTTGTGGCATCTCCAGCTGCAAATTATTGGTTGAAAAGAACAAAAAAATCCCTGAAACCCTTTTTAGAGGAATTTATAGAAAGCCTGTTGCTTGAGAAGAAAGAACATCAGAGAAGAGATACTGTTTTTTAAAGGGAACTGAGTGCAGAAATGCTGCACAAGAAGAAGCTGCAAACAAAAGAAATATAAGGTTTATTCTTGCCATTTTCAGCCGTTCATTAGGCAGAAATCTGAGCTGCTGTTGGCTATAGATAAACACTGCCTTGAGAAACAGTGAGGCACCTTTTAGATAAGTAGCAACCTGTAATAACTGTGGTCGCGCGGGTATAAATAAACCTTACGCTGTAGGTGTGTACGTTCCTTTCTGGTGTTTCTATGGCCGAACGCTAACAAAATGACTGGACCTTCACATGTGAAATAATGATGCTAATGATGCTGAACGCTAAATATATGTATCTTCATCTGTCAGTCCTGTACAAAAGTCCAGTGATAATGATGCTCAGCATGGGTTTCAGCTTTAACCAGTGACACCTTAATCACACCTTCATGTGACCTTCACCCCTCTGCAGCTGCATAAAAACCTTTACAATAAACTCAATGACGGTGAACCTGCTCTGTAGAAACCAGCACATTGCAACAGGAAAAACCAGAGCAGCTCAATACTCTTTCTCTCCCATCAGCCCATTTTACTTTTAAAAAAAAAGTATTGACTACTTTGATCAAGAGTTAAATCTGTGTTTTTATTTTTGAGCACTTTGACCGCAAGGTCAGATACTTTATTTCAAGGCAAAGCGAGCTGCGTTATTGTACGAAGTGCCATTATCTTAAAAAGCAGTCATCCTCTTTATCAGACAGGAGAGATGTTTGAAAATGTTTTCACTCTGTAATAGAAAAAAAAGATGTTAAGACTCAAGGATCAGCACACAATTAAACTACTTATTACATTGGTACCTTTGCCAGATTTAGAGCACCGAACAATGTAAAGTGTGAGGAGCAGCGCCGCTCTCCTTCACAGGGAGAAAAAAATCTGTCTTCCCACTCACAGCTTGCCTTCAGTCCTTTTTAAAGACAGCCTTCGAAAGCCGAGAGCTTGACATTTCACACCGTATTATTCATCAGCATGTTCATAAACAAGGAAATATGGAAGACTTCTTAAGTGAGATTAGCTGCCTGCCTCTGAAGACCTCAACACATCCACCACAGATTGCTTGATGACAAAATATTGTGCTTTGAACTTTGAAAGTTTTCTAATTTGGAGAAGCATTGTGTGTGTGTTCATATGTGTGTGTGTGTGTGTGTGTGTGTGTGTGTGTGTGAGGTATCAGGCTGTTGTCATATTAAAAGCCCAGTGGCTGCGTTTTGCATATCACAACAAATCACGATGTTCCAGACAACCTGGGTCCCGTCTTAATTAAATGAAAATGAGAAGTCTGTGCTTCAGCTGCGATAGCATCACTTTGGCTGCGCGCTGCCGTTTGTCACATGGACGGATGCTAATAAAGAAGAAAGTTGCACAAAAGTGCTTCGTCATTTTTCGTCAGACTGTCAGTCAGTGCAGACGGTAAGAACGGCGGGACGGGTCTGCTTGTAGACATGATGCTGCAGCGAACAGGGATGATGGAGGAGAGTAGCAGTTGTTCATGTTGTTCTTGTTGTTCTTGTTGTTTGTCATGCCTCCATGCCTTTAACAGGCGTGGTCAGAGACAGCTGTGGCCAGATGTGATGTTTTCATGTTGTTGGTCCACATGTGTCTCGTTCTCGTTTCAAAGAGCCTTGAGGGGATTCCTTCAAATATGGATGAACTGATTAAAATTTGTTTTTTATAGGTCAAAGTTGTTAAAAGGGAATTAAAAACTAATGCAGAAGTCACTGCACATTGTCTGTAAACTGCTCTGCATTTACAGTTCACCAGTTTATTTGAGCTTCTCCAAATTTGAGGTTTCCTTGAAGAGTTTATGCTCCTCTAATGTTCTCAAAAATCCCCGCAATGGAACAAGAAGCATCCATGAACTGTCCATGACTTTCCTCTAACTTACCGGCATTTTCAAATATTTAAAGTATCAGTTGTTTAACATTTCACCTCTCTTTGAAAGTGATGATCTATAATCATCTGAATTCACATTTCACTGCTCTCTCTTCAGTAAACTGTAAAATATGTAGAGAGCAGAGAATGCAGGAATAATGTCGGATAAAAAACACACAACCTTTAGAAAGCAGAAGTAGACACACAGCGTCTGAAAGCAAGACCAGAGATGTATAAAAACTAAACATAGAGCTGTTATATACATGAAATAACAACCTTGGCTGCTGCTTGTGTTCAGTCTAACGTGTCTGTTCGCTGTCAGTCTTCGGTCTTTGTGGACACGAGCAGACAAACAAAGGTGCATCATTGCAGGAGAAAAATGTGTTTCTTTTATTAGCTTGGCCGCTTGCTAACCAGTGGAGCTTCATGCTGCTTCCAGTTTTGATGCTCTCTCTGTTTGACAAACAGCATGATTGAATCCGTCTCTCTTAACAGCATTTTTTGAATTGGATCAGTTGATTTACGCATGTTGGTTTTAGAGGTTTTGTCCAGAAGTCTGTTTAAAAATCTTAACCTGTGGAGACTAAAACACCAGAATTATAGTCAATATTACACAAAGTTTCATGGCAATCTGTCCCTCAGTTTTTCCAGATATTTGACTGACTGACTGACACTGTATCGCATAATAGAGAAGAAATAATAAAAATAGAAGAAGGTGTAAACACAAAGTCGCTCTGACCCAAAAAAGCAGAGTTTATTCATCTTATTTACGCTCTACGGTTTTTGATATAATGTTTCCTGAAGTCCTTTTAACACTGTGGGAACATTTCCTCGCTCTTCTACATCCTTTTTTTTGCAAGATACCACCATCTCAGAATGAGAGAAAAGTTCAAAACACAAATGCTAAACAGTCTTCCTATTCAAGGATTTTTCCACTTCCACTGTACACTTTTCCTTTCTGTGAGAAAACGAGAGAAAGAAAGTCTGAACAGCTTTTTAAACGAGCGGGTCACCCTCATCATTCGGAGGCGAGCGCGGTGTCGAGATTCCTGCCTGGTTGTTCTTGTCAAGACTTTTCTTATCAGGCTCTGACTCCGTTTCTCCATCTCGCTGAGTTAAAACCTGCTGTGGAGGCTAATGTTTATGTGTGGGATCGGAGAGGAACGAGCGCTCTGAAAGCAGCCGGGTGACGATGTGGTCGAAAGATCAGGAGCTCATCCTCTCAAACCGCTTTAATGCAAAAGGCTTGAACGTCTGCCTCCTCAAGTCACATCATTTTTCAGAGATATGATGACCTGTTCTGGGAAAAAGGAAATAAAGTGAAGCTTCGATTTATTTTGATGCATCTTGAGTTTTTTTTATATATATTGCCAAGTCTATTTAAATTTAAAAACTTACTTTTCAGCCACACTGTGGAAAAGTTTTTTGGACATGCTGGTCTTTCAGTCAGTTGGTCCAGATTTAAATAGCGCAACAACTTTTGGATGGATTGCAGAGATGTTTGGCACAAATCTGCCACCAGGAGGAAAAAATCTTTCATGCTTCATCGCTACATGTTGTAGTTATCGGCTTCCAAAACGATGATGCTTGGTGTTTTTGTCATATAGTGAAAGGAAAATGGGTGCAGCCAAACATTTCTCCTGAATCCCAATGACTTTTGAGTTTGGCATTTGTGTGATTTTCAGTAAGATGCCTTGACAACTATTCGGTTGTCGTGAAATTTGGTGCACAGAAATGTCCAAATATCCACCAGGATGAATTATAATCGCCACAATGATTCATCAGATACCTGATTTGGGACATAATAGCTGAAAAACAAACCACCCTTGGCTTTTTACTTCATGTTGAATGCCTATTAGCAAGTATTAGCATGCTAAACTAAGAGGATGATCAAGCTACCTGCTGAGCATCGGCATTATTAGCATGTTAGCATGATTTTATTAGCATTTAACCCAAAGCACCTGACAGAACACAGAAGTCTGACCTGGATTTACTCTGATGTGCCGTAAAACTCATTTTCTGCTTAATTTATCAGGGCTTCATCCAAAATAAAATGCAAATCTGTTGGCCAATCTCATAATAACGTGTCAAAATTAATGATGTATTGATTTACAAGCAGACCTTCTGCAAAACATCACTGCAGTCTTTTCAGGCCGACTTTTCTTGCTGCAAAGTCCTTCATGCTGCCTCTTTTATAGGATACGCTGTACAAATGCATTATGATTTGAACTGATCTAATGGCATAACACTAGAGATGGCACAAGTACATATTTAATTAATAAATGAGGAAGTTAATGTTGTGTAAACGCTGTTTTTTAAGTAGAACTAATCTTGTTTTTCCCTTTTCACTGTTTAATTTATTCCCATATGGTGAGCAGCTTGATGTCTGCAAACTGCGACTTCGAAAATGACTCTTTTGGAACAATAATCATTAAGTTTGCAGGAGTTATTTATATTCATCTCGCAGCCTCACCACCAGTTTTCAAAATATTTCCAAAGGGGGCGTCTTAAAATGCACCTGATAACTGATGCATAGATAAATCCACTGGTCACCAGCCACACAATCCCAGTCGAGATGAGATTCAGCTGTGCAGCAAGGGGAGCATGACAAGATGCACAGCTGTGCCTGATTCAGCTGAAGGATTCAAATTTATCCCCGCTGAATTTTTCTTTTTTTTTTTTTTTTTTACATCAGCTCATACTTGAATATTTCGACACTGTGTGTGCGAGGAGAACATGAATATTTTCACAGCGTGCGAGGAAACAAGAACACTTGTGATGCATTTTCAAATAATCTGTAAATTGGTTTGATGAATACTGATTGTTCCAAAAGTGCTTTGGACCACAAAAAGCTAACCTCCTGCATGATTGTGCCTGGCAGTGATTACAGCCATGGGTGCAGGCCAGTGAGCAAGAGATCCACGTCTGCTGTGGAAACTAGAAACAGTGAAGCATGCTAGCAGCTCTGTGAGGCTGCACAGCTTTAAACTAAAAGCTAAGACGAACCTATGAGCTGCTGTTTAGGAGGTAATATTTACATTTAGATTCATGTTCACCATCTCAGTCTGATGTATGAGCATGCAAACGCTGACACAAAACAAAGGTCAGCTGAGGCCGATGGGACGTTATTTTTTAGGGCGTTTGGCCATAAACCAAAGTGTCAGGTATCATTAAAGTTCGACCTGATGATGGCGCTAAATTAAAGGTCTGGGATTGCCAAAGTTATTAGATTTAGGTGCTCTTTAAGCTTTAGGAATAGTGCAAAGAAATAAATACTTAATGGACAGATATTGTAAATGATTATGTGGAGTGCATGTATGTTTTCATTAACAGGGATAGTTTATGATGAATCTACTATTTAAAAACTAAAATATGATCTAGTTTTGTTGTCAGAGGTTTCCTGGCTCTGTCTGACTGGTTTAACTCTTCATCGTTGTGAAACCCTGTTGGGGGAAACTGTGTGTTGTGTGTTGTGTTTTTCGGGCATGCAGAGCTCTGCGGTGCCTGCCGGAGGGGAGAAGTTGGAAAAGGTTGTGTCCGAGCTGTGATGGATCTGCAGTGATGTTTTCTGACTCTGTACAAGACCCGAACGGAGGGCAGGTTGTCACCAATGATTTTCTCTGCAGTCCTGACTGTCTGTTGTAGTCTGTTTCTATCTTGTTTCGAACCCAGCAATGATGGATGAACGGAGTAAAGATCGGACGATTGCAGTGTAGAACAGGATCAGCAGCTTAAGAGGCCAAAGAGAGGACGAACTTCTTAAACTGCTGCAGAAAACATCTTTACTTGGCCTTTCTGGTGTCCCGGGCAGCAGAGTTAGTGGCCCTTTTTACACTGAAATACTACATTCTCCCTTAAGAAGACTCGTCAATATGCTGGCCTAGCTTTTTAAAACTGAACCAAACAAAGCTGGTATGACGCTGCACCAGTTTTTGACTTTTTAATAGCATGCGGGCTTTGCTGAAGCAAGACAGGTGTGATACAACAGAGCCATCATTACATATGCATCAGCACCGCCGCTGTCTTAACAATAATGACAGTTGCTATTTTTAGGTGCTATATGTTGGTGACTAACCGGTTCTTTGCTAATTGAGGTGGCTGGCTCTTTTACTGTGTTTGTTTTCATCTGAAAGGTGAAACAACAATGTTCCTTCATCTTGTGCTTATACATAATAACGATGCAGATTAATGATCCAAAGTCTGCAGTTTTGAATAAGTTTAGCATCACTGTTGCCGGTCAGGCCGATGTGTTGTCTGCAAACTTCATGAGTTTAAGTTAAAGACGTTAAATATCTGTAGTCAAATTTCATTGCAGTTCACACAAAAGGTGTCAAATGATGTCACCTAAAACCAAAAACAAGTCAGGGGGGTCAGCAAAGTAACTGGGATTCATCCTCTGAGGACCATAAACGTCTCAAGAGTCAGTCGATCTATCCAATAGTTGTTTAAAAGCAGCTTGAAGTCAGTTACTTTTGAGTCAAAAACTAAAACAGTTTGGTTGATTTTTATTGTTTCAGTTTTTTCAGATTGTTAACATGATTTGCATTTTGTGGGTAATTTAGGAAATCAAAGGTGACTTGAAAGATATAATCCAATAATCCCAATTAAAGAAGCCTCAGAAGAACTTTTCAGTGCATTTAATATTGAAACGCTTATTTATTTTTGTTATTAAAAAAAAAAAGCCCAGAATCAAAGCTTCAGTCATCTCTATTTGGTTTGAGTAAATTTCACTTCAAACTGAACATTTTAATGGTCCTTCAGAAGGTGGTGCAAGTTTTATGACTCGGGAGCCCATTAAATCAGTTCAAAACCAACAAGGAAATCTTTAAAAAATGTATGCAGTCAGACCAGACTGACGGCAACCCTGTGGGAGGGGGGAAGGGGGGATGGGGGGGAGAGGGAGAGAGAGAGACCACTCTGATGGACATTTAGATTTAGAGAGATTTTCTAATGCAGTGAAAATCTAATTTCATATTTCTTTCATAAGCGCATATCTCTGAAAACTTATTAGTGCTCATTTCTTTGTGGGCATGCAGAAGAAAAAAAAAAGAAGATCTGCAGTGTGAAAGCAGCTGCAGCTTCGGCCGATTCAACTGTCTGCACTACACGAAAACAAAGGCTACTTTCTGATTAACAGTTTGATTATTTGACAGGGTTCATTTGCATCGGTCGATGCGTGGGATGGATTTGTATTTTAATGAAGCTGTGAGGAAACTTGAATGATCTCTCTGTCAGAAATATCGACCTCTGGATTTAGATGAATCTATATTCTGCCATAATACGCCGATGTGAGATTTTCTGAACACCTTTCCCAGTTAATCACATTCAAAAAAAGTGAAAAAAAATCAAACACGGTACAGTTTTCATCCTTGTGGTCTCCCACGCATGAAATTCATCCAGCTGTCTTGTCTCTCCCTCCTCCTCCTCCTCCACCTCCACCTCCTCCTCCTCTTCTTCTTCTCCTCTGCAGGAGGATTTCAAACTCCTGGCTGAGCACCGGCTGGTTCACCATGACCATCGCGCTGGAGCTCTGCGACAGGATCAACGTCTACGGCATGGTTGCCCCGGACTTCTGCAGGTGAGACTGTGACACTGAACGCATCATCATCATCATCATCATCATCATCATCATCATCATCATCATCAGCTCCCGTTTTGCACAATCACACACAAAAAAAGTTTTTTTGAAGCAGAGTTGTAACTTCAGCTGCTTCAGGTGTGTAGAAATTCACAGCAGCACAGCCGCCCGATGAGAAAGATTAAAACTGTAAATGTATTCAGGCAGCTGATAAATTAAATGTCAGTGTGGCTGAAGATGCTTTTGCAAGGCGTCAGCTGCCTGATTATTCTGAAGAAATGAGTCAGTAAACAGGCTAACATTATAAATATTGAAACTTCACCCTGTTTTTTTTTTTTTTTGTTTGGACATTTGTGCGCATGTGAAGCACAAGAAGAGTCTCACTCTGCTTCTTTTTCTGGCCGCCATAAAAATCATTAAACAGTGGATCAGGGTGTGCACGTATGAGGACGCCAGCTTTGAATCATGCCTCGTTCACAAAGTTAGGATAGTTTTTTTAATCCATTTTGTTCACTGAAAACAGATCTTTCAGAAAACTCTGGCCGAAACTCTGCAGTGTTATAGCATATCTATGGAAAACAGCAGATTGTGACTTATTACTTATGTTTGATGTCATTTAATGTAACGTTATCTCTTTTTATTTTACTGAGGCAATGCTAACATTGCTAACAGGACTTTGAACACGTTTGCACATTAATGTACTGCAACTTTTTCATCATATTGAGGAACAGAGTATCAACAGAGAGACATTATGTGCTTGGAAGGTTACAACACAGTTTCTGCCACCAAAGCTGTAGGTTTTGGATGAAAACCAGTTTAATCTCTAGTTAAAGCTACCAGTATTAGCTGTTTCTTCTGACTTTTAATTGGACTATATGGCTTTAGGTTTAGGGTTATGTTGCTACCTGTTAGCTTGGCATGCTCATGACAGAGATTCAGTTGGGTTTTTTTTGTGTTTTCATTTGAAAGGAGATTTATTTGAGAACAAAAGAAGGAAAAATCTTGTTTTAAAAAACACCCAGAAACATGAGGATTAGGTCGCAGTAGACAGACTTTCCCCTTCATCCTCTTTCTGCAGGTGTTTCCTCAGGGAGACTCAG
>JAPZDV010000004.1:19604943-19616749 GCA_029814665.1 Acanthurus lineatus | reverse complement strand
TAGCCGCATCATTGTTTAAGCCGCAGGGTTCAAAGCGTGTGAAAAAAGTAGTGGCTTATAGTCCGGAAATTACGGTATATACAAATACAAGTGCATCTATAAATACTATATTTTAATCCTGCCAATAGATCCTCCTCAGTCTTACACTCTGGACTTTTAAGTCGAGTTTCTTAAGGCCTTTCTCTGGAGCTTTCAGCCACATCTCAGTCCTCAACAGCTGGAGTTTCGGTGTCATACAGTTGGTTGAGTCCAGTTGTCATCACACCACTTCAAGGCATTTCGTTCAGGTGATAGCAGGTGCTGACAGAAGTTTAAAGACTGTCGATCCAGCCTGAAAGCTGAAAGAAATGATAAGTCGATGCAAATCAATACATTTAGATTGAATTTGAATTGACAAAAGATTCTCACCTCAAGGTCGATTTAAAAGCAGCTCTGCAGCAGATCAGCGTTCTTCCTCAGATGATGGAGATCGCCCAGATGTCATGAAAAACCGCTGATGTTCAAATTTCCATAACACTTTCAGGACTTCTCCATGATTGACTGTTCATTCTTAACCTTGAAAACACCAACTACCGTCTCCAGGGCCAAGAATTAGCTTTTAATCTCCTAAATTTTAATATTTATGAAGCGCACTTACATAGCAAAACCTATTTCCTATGTTTATAATACAAGTTTAATTTGTATCTGCTGTCCTTCATTTGAATTCTCTTTGCTTTTTTTGGTTTATACTTGGTGTGAAATCGACTTTGCATAAATGCATGAATTTCAAGCAATGCAATCTGGACAAAGAAGAGAAAGCTGTTCATATTTATTACACGACTCTGTCTAAGCAACCATCAGTGTGTGACACTTTGACTCCTCTTCCTCTGCCTTTTTTGTTTTCTTGCCCGAAGTTTAAGAAAAAGCCGCATTTAAAATTTCAAAAACAGCGAGTACGCACCACTGAGCAGGATTTATGACACAGCTATTGTTGCAGATGAGAATGAAACTCTGTGACTGCTTAAATTACTGTTATCATTCCTGGGAATGATTGACATTACAAAGGCTCTCTGACAGGCAAGCAGTGGGAAATCCAGAGTTTCCATGGAAATTTGGATAACGTGTCAGCTGCACACACAGTTTCTGAAACAGCATGTGTGTGCGCTTGTGTTTGTTTGTGCATAAATCATTAAATTTAGCAGGCTGCCACATATGGGGGCTAAAGTCAACGTTGTTTCACTTCTAAAGACAACAAGCGCGTGTGTTTGCACTCATTGGAGGATCCCAGCGCTGTTCGTTGTTTGAACAACCTGTGTGACAAATTCGGTGCATCCGAAATCTCTCCGCCTCTTTGGAGACGGCTGCTCTAATATTGTCCTGTCACTGGTTTCTAGCACCAAGTCAGGTGTGAAGGGAGACAGACACTGATCTTTATTAGCATAGGGAAACCATAGTGACAGAGACGGGAGACTTGATGCATCAAAACACAACGAAAAGCGGCGTATTTTTCAATTTCATCTGCGGGTGCTGAAGTAAGACCGAGCGGCGCAGAGGTGAGGTCAGTTTTAAAGTGGGTTTAAGAACAAACACATCCATCTGAGATCAGGTTTTATTGTATCTGCTGCCAGCCTGCTATACACAGATCGTGAATGGAGGCTTTGGCTGCGTCGGCTGCACAGTCTTTTGAAAATACAAGACTGGAACAGAATGAAAACAACATTTAAAAAAACCATCGCTGGATTGTTTGAAATGTTTCCAGTAAGAAAACAAAAGAGCAGGTGTGTAAGTCAACTGAAGCAGCACGGATTTCAAGGGTGTCTTTGTGGTATTAAATTGCCTGAGCTCAGACTGAGCTCTGCCAGGCATACCGTCAAGGGTTTGTAACAGTAAAGAGAGATCTTGTGTCTTGAAGTCGTATTACAGAGTAATTATGGAAACTCAATACATAATAATAAAACAGGCAGTTAAAGACGCATATACACTCCTTTGATCCAGTGTTTCATCTTTATTCAGAATATTAAAATCCAACATATTGAGGAAATGAAATAAGCCCGCACTCTCTGAGAGGGAAATAAGATTAGAATAAATAAGACACGGGGAGGGAAAAAAAAAAAAAGGAGAGAAGAAATAAGCGTTGCATAAATAATGTACAAAAAAAAAAAGGTACTTGGTGGCTGACGCAGCAGCTGTCTTCCAATACATATGGTTCAATTTCCAACTCCATCTATTTTCCACTTCAGCCGTGAGGGGGAAAGAGGCGGCGGGCATCTGATGGGCGGTTCCTCGCGCCAAAGAGCAAAGATAAACTACCGCAGGTTCAATCTATATGCTTTGAGCATCAGTCACTCCCCCCCCCTCAACAATGAGCCTAATGCAGAGTGGTTACATGTGGGGAGGGGAAGGGCAGGAAGGAAAAGTAAGAAAACATGTCCCATCGCAGAGCAGATTCACGTGGGACGGCCGGAGGCTTACTGGGTTATCACTCACTTATCGCCGCCGTAGTGCGAGACGTTGAACGGCCTGGGAAATGACTGTCCATCACCGGGAATACAATCAGCGGAGTACATGGCTGGGGAGCTAATGGATGTTTCCACAGGGAGGGCAATTTGGTGAATGGGAAAGTGGATGGGTCCATCATGCAAGATGGGATTATGTGAGATTGTTATCCTTCACAAGCGCGATATGACGGTCAAGGGGTGTAATGTATATGGACAATGGAGACATTAAATAGCAATCTCTCCGCAGCCCGCTCACGGCCAATCAACCTGCCCTCGTCCCACATTTTTTTTTCATTTTTTTTTTTGTGACCGGGAAGACTTTGAGTAGCAGAAGAAAGCTGCTGCTGCTCAATAATATGCAGAGCGGCGTGTTGCTGAAAATTAAATTAAATTCTTATCTGCTGACTCAATTCAGTGCATTTTTACAAATCAGCGCAATTATGGAATGGCTTGACAAAACAAAACTTTTTGACACAAAATGAAATAAATATTAAAAGTTTAAGCCCTGTGTCGAGAGAAAAACAACAACAACAAATAAAAAACAGTCAAAAACAACCGTGAAGAATTCGGGGCTCAGCTAATCTGATGCATGACTTTCAAGTATTTGTCCCTTCTTACATCACATCTTGGATGACACACACATGTTTACATTTTCATCAGTTGAGAGAAATCATCCAAAAAGTGAAAAAAAAAACTGCATCACACAGTTCGTGGCCAAGCAGTGTTGGTGCCACACATCTCCTTTCCATTTTCAGGAAAATGAGCCTGTCACAAACTGCCCCTTTACTTGAATATTCCTTCAGTAAAAAGCTCCTGATCTGCAGCAGCGTCATGTCCTCAGATATCCGGCGGCGTAAACGCCAAGGTCTCAGAAGATGTGTTTGAGGTGCTTTATGCCGTACGTCTTGAAAAACACCAGGAGGATTAGAGTCCACAGGCCCAGGATGAAGCCATCAGGAGGATGCCAGTCTTTCTGCTTTGGTTTCTGAGCAGAGAAGTCGGGGGAGGTGGGGTGAGGTGGGGAGGGAAGGGGAGAAGAAAGGCAGGGCGAGGGGGGAGATTGCAGGTTAGTAATAGTGTGTATATTTCTCCTGTTGAGGCCACCGCTGATTGTTCTGTCATTCACACAGGCAGGCAGGCGTAGAGTCGCATACACACTCTATCTCTTCACACACTTTATGTACACTATCTGCTGTCTCACACACACGAGCACGAAGGTTCGTACAAAAAAAAAAGCGGGTGGTAAAGCTCATCAGTACACCTCCCCTGTCTTATGTTTGTCCCATTCACTGCCACATCATCACTTTGTGTATGATTATACTTTTAAATCTCTCTCGTATTAAACATGCATCTCACAAGGAGCACATTTATATGCTAATGCGGCAGCAATATTCTGCGGAGAGATGAGATTTAACCTCTAAAAAATCTTCCTAACTCCTCCGCTGGCGACAAAGCTATAGATAGGCTGTGAGGACGCACTTAAGAGATTTCTGTTATCCCTCACTACACAAGCTGCCATTAGCCAGTCAGGAAATCACCAGTCAGAAAAGGCATCCCCCAAACCGGAAAAAACCCAAACACTTGGCAAAAAGGATGAGCACACAGTACGAACTCCAAGTCTGCATGAGTCCCAGACTGCACACACAACGTTCGGACGAAGTTCAGCATGTACAGCTGCTACAAATTTGTACGAAATCTGTGACTCTTCAGCCTGTCTGAGCCGCCGTATCCGGTGTGCATTTGTTCAGGCTCGTTATTACCAACATACACTGGCTACAGCCATAAGACAAAGTCATGTGGCATTCAAATGTCAGTGTCAATGGAAATAAGGCTTCAAAAAACTCAGCACAAGTACCCTGTAAGGTGTAAAAAATAATAATACGAAATAAAATGATGTTTTAGAACTCAAGAAAATATTCCTGGAAACCCTTATTCATTCAGTCAGCAGCTAGTCAAGTGCAAGCAATGGAAAGAAAAGTCTATTAAAAAAATAAAAATCCTTTCGTCTACAGCAAGGTCTTCTTTTCCCCTGAATGATAAGGTTGCTCTCTGTCAGCTGAGTGTCAGATGCACAGATTATATGATTAAGGGTGAATCGCTAACGTTTGCTAACAAGTTTTTCTTCCTTAAGAAGCCAAAAGTTAAATAAACGCAGCTTGTGATACCAGAACAAGTACTTTTTCTTTCATTGCTGGAGTCCAACAGCAGCCCAAAATCCTTTAGATCCACCTAAATCAGTATTTCAATCAAGAGGAAAAAACTAGAAATGGCTCTCATACCATAGATGCTGTTGTATAACACTTTAATTATGATGACTGATGGAATCACAGTGTTGGATCAAAAAGTCTTTACATTTTTTTTCATTAATAGATTCTGTTCAACTCAGTAGGAAATCTAATTTCTTTCTAAAATCGTTTTTTCTAAGAGGTAAAAGTTTTTTCTGTTTCTCAGACTCTTTCCCTGGTGACCACTGTCTTCACTCTGTCATCAGCCAATCAAATCAAACGAAACCAACGGCCTTGTCTCAAACAGGCAACTCGACGGCTGATTGCAAAGTTCCTGCTGCACCGAGTCGCATGCAGTCGCATTATTTCAGCCTGTGGAGAGGAGGTGATGATGAAGCTGACCTGCTGCATAATACAGCCAGTGTCTCTGATTCTATTCATGAAATAGAATTAAGAAAGGGCATGAATACATGTTTCTTAGAATAATGAATATTAATTACTTCAGCTGGTGAACATTATTGTAATTTATTATTAGTTTAATAGTTCTTGGTAAGTGAGGCGAAAAGTTAATTTCAGGAACTGTGCGTGGCTGTGGACTCATGCGTCTGTGTGCAGGAGTTCGTCTCAATGCTGCTGCCTTTTTTTTTTTTTTTTTTTAATCCCCACTCCAGACTACGTGACGACGCTTCCAATTTCTAATGTAGAAAGACTGAGGACAGCGGTAAAATTGGATTACGTCGGACTCCGAATTTATTTAACAGCTCAATCAAGTCAAATCAATAGAAGTGCACTGCCATCAAGAATGCTAAGGCGGAGACAGCGAGACGTTTGCAGCCCACATCAACCTCGAGCTCCAGGCATATTGTTGGACTGAGTCAGGACTGAAGGACCAAGGCAAAGAGCTTTTGATTCAAAGCTGCATTCACTATGCAGATACTTGGTACTATACTTAAATTCTGTCTATATTCGGGTTTTATTGGCCAACAATATTAAACTGAACCAAAAGACAAAAGAAGACTGAAGATAAATTCAGGCTTGAGGAGCAGCTGTTGCACATCAATCACACTGTCCGTCGGTGGCATCCACCTTTCGTGCAAACAAGGTGTTTACAGTAGGAGGTGTTTGATTAAAGCCAGGCTGCAGGTTATGTGGTTGAAAGAGCTACAACAGAGGACCAGTGAGCAGCAAAAACAATGAAGCTCAAACTATAAAGGAATGTTTTTCAGGGGCTGAATCAATGGTGCTTTTGAGAGGAAAAAAAAGTGGGAGAAACTACAGGAAAAATCCCAGAGGAGACCCACTTTGGTGTCCTTTACCTGACATCAGACTAGCAGAACCTCAAAGTGGATGTTTGGTCCAAAAATAGCCTGGTGACTAGCTGGTGAACATAGTGGAGCTTTTACCTTAGCAGCTAAAGAGCCAGATATCTTTCTCAGGAGCTAAAGAAGAGCCGATAAAAGAGCTAAAAGAGAGCAAATACTGGATTTATATAAGCTAGGTGGCCAAAACACAACTCGACATTACTGACAATGTTAGAGTGCCTTGTTGGATTATTTAAACTGTGCTGGGAGAGATGTAAAGCCAGGTTCAAACACTTTGTAATTAAAAGCTGTTTTACTGTTGGTTTGAGATTATTAGCTGCAAAATGCTGTATCTTTTTTTGATCTGTCTAAATTAAATTTGTTGTGTATTGTGAGTAAATTAAATTCCTTCCCAATAAAAAGGGATGGCAGACATTTTTTGCAATGTTGTTGGCAGATGAAATCGTCTGTTACCATGGATACATGACACCTTGTATTGAAATAGCCTCATGATGGATCGGCTCACATTCTTGGCTTTAAATTAACTTTTATATATGTGCCACAGTAACTCCCATTAGATCTGTCAAAACTACACTGGACTAACTTAACAAACCAGGCCAACATATTAAACCACCTCCCTGATATTAGGCTGAAAAAACCTCCATCCTTAGATGATCAGCGTTGCCCAGATCATGGTTATTCTCAGTGTAAAAACATTTTGCAGCCATGATTGCAAATTGGCTTTGAGGCTGTTAATTTTTTTCGCTGACACCACAAGCTGAATCCTGTCACAGTTTCCAGCTCTGGTCGATTCTGACCCGTCTGCTCTAGTTTAGCTGCAACACAGCCATCTCCCCAAATCCCAATTAAATTTGCCAGCATGCTTGAGTTGTCGTCCTCCGTGTTTTCCGGTCAAGCGGACACAGATCCATGACAACAGTGATCCCTCCCATTGCGACGCTGACACAAATAGACGAACACCGAGCTGACAGTTCAGACTGCCATCGCCACCGCCACTGATTCCAGGCGGCACAAACGTGGCCCAGATCATACATTTCAGTGTGCTTTTTCACTACGCCACATTCATCAGATCAGTGTTACGTGGTAAAATCAAATCCTTGCTGACAAACAGAGCCGTCAGGAAGACGAGCAGAGCAGCTGAGGGTTAAACACGTGGAGGACGAGGCTGAGCCGAGCCAGGGATGTTCATAAGAGATGACTGGGAGCGTGTGGCCACCGGGGGCAGTTGACCTTTGTGACAATGGTAGGCAGAGGTGTGCGTGACTGTGTACTACTGTGTATGTGTTTGTGTGTGTATATAAACACGTGTGTGAAAGTGCAAGCCCCTTGGGGTAAGGAAGAGCAAAAAGCGATGGATCGAGTGTGACAGGAAGCCACGTCAGCACAGCCGGCAGGTCGAGGAGCATATGTCAACAGGGAAGAGAGAAAGAGGAGGAATTAAAGAGAAGTCGGCAACACAAAGTCGGAGAAAAGAGAGTGAAAACTGCACACGTCCACCAAATTAAATTTAATTACATAAAATTATCACTATCGCTTAATTTGTCAGGGGTTTTTTTGATTAACAGAGGGTGTTTAGTATTTAGAATGTAAATTTATTCAACACTTTTTTATGAGAAATGTTTTAATTTAGTTATGAAGTAATGTGACTAATATACACTTCCTGGTGTGATGTTCAGTTAGCAATACAAAAACTCTGCTATATGTTCTATCATAAAGTTTTAACAGATCATTACGAAGCATTTTTGAGAGGTTTTCATTCAACGACATGCTTATTATCAAGGTTAAACAGCATTATACAGGAAAAAAATTTGTTTCTAATATCCTGCCCTCTCTCATGTCACAGCTCTTAATATAATGAAGTCAAGTTAAGCACAATATTAATGATAAGCATGAGTATTTCTTTGACAATGTCAGTCAAAACTGAAATTATTATCTTTTGTCAAATTTTTGGTTGCGATTTTAAATGGATTTGGTCGCATTTAAAGGTGTGGCTGTATATATGTATTGAGCGCAACACTTTTTATTTGACAAATGGACTTGGTTAAAAAGGTTAAAAAGAGATTTTTTCTATCGTATTATATTTCCTAGTCAACTAATTACAATAATATTCAGTCGAATAAACAAAACCTGAACGATTCTTTATCTGTTTTTACTCAACTCTCTACCATCACACATATCTTTGTCATTTCCGTAGTTTTTATAAATAAGACATAAACATTGATGCCCATATGTTTGTAATAAGCTAATATAAGCTGGTATGTTGGCTGGATCTATTCAAAGCTCTAGCTTTAGTAAAAAATATAATGAAAACTAAACAAACAAAAAATACCCCATGGCTAGTTTCCAGAGTCCAAGGTGGCGTCCTCAGATTGCTTCTTGTTTCTGACCAGCAGTCCAAAACTAAAATATTATAAAATTTTAAGCGAATTATTTAATAGAGAAATGCAGCAAATCCTTTTTGTGAAGTTGGAGGCAGAAAATACCTGAAAGCTTTTCTTAATAAATGGCTTCAATGAAAATCTGTTTTCAAATATAAACTAAATGCTTAATTAACTAATTCATAAAGCCATAAATGTATTAATTAATTTCAGTGTCTTAATTTAAGAGTTTCTGAGTTCCCACAGAAAATTAAAGACCCACAATGAAAAACTGCAGCTTCTCCAGAAAAAGAAAAATGGACACAAGGGAGCGAAGAAAAAGTATTACAGTATGCACAGAAACGAGAGGAAATAAAGGAGAGAAACATCAGAGACAGATGAGTAGAGAAGAGGCGAGTGTTCGCAGACCTTCACTGACAGAAACATTCGCATCCGACTGCCAAGGACGAGGACCGAGACTCAGGCAGCCTGCCTCCATTACACTCGCTTTGTGTCCCGTATTCAATTCACAAGTAAAATCAATTAACGGCCATCCACCTGATTGATCGGAGCTAATTAATATGGCCACGCAGGATGCTAATGGTCGTCGAGGGAGGTCTGAAACACCCTGCCGAACACCAGCACTCCAAGGTCAAAACTGCAGCAAATTTATGTTGTGCAGACCGGGATGACAGAGCAGCAGCCGTTGTGGACTGCCAGGACACTCTGCTGTGTTTCCTGGACATTCAAAGCTCCTCGATAAGTGCTGGGACGGTCGACGCAGCAGGTGCATTATCCTCTTATTAAGCATGCATTTATTTTGGGAATGATAATATTTGTAATTATGAGCAAAAGCAAAGCAGCAAAGCCAACTCTAACTGCTGTTTAATTAAATGACGGAGCTCGTCTGAGTGGGTTTTGGCCTGTGATACACACACACACACACACACACACACACACAAAACCGCCATCTAAATTTGAAAAGTGTCAGTGTTGCAGGCTGGAGTGAGGGGAGGGGAGGGGAGGGGAAGGTGGCGAGGAACAGGAGGGAGGAGAAGCATTAATTTTCAGTGTTTCCATTTTCAATTCTCTGGAGCCATATGGTGTGGCGTCAAGCTGGCAAAAGAACAATTTGAAGGAAGAGTCCAGAGCTCAAGGAAAAAGCTGAATATACAAAGAAAAAAGTGAAGTGGGGGGGGGGGGGGGGGGAGGCCCACTTATAGTCATTTTACATAAGTGAGCATATTGTGATTATATGTTGGCAGCGTGATGTGAGAGGTGTGAGGTTGGGAAGAGGAGGCGACAGGAAGAGGAGGTTCACCCAGTAACCACGAGACAACTGCTGACGGTGACGGAGCATTAATCAAACTCCTCTCACACACTCACACAAACACACACACACACACATCACACACACACACACATCCATATACACAACGAGGGGAAGTTTGTATACAGACGCCATACAGCACAGCCTTATATATCCACTGTCAGTCACTCTGATGACTTTTCTATTTACAAGCTGTCGCCTGGTCTGCTGGCAAATGGAAAAATGTTTTTCTTGGAAGGTAAACACAGTGGGGAGATTTTTATTTTTATTTTTTTTTTAATATGTTTGTGGCACTACTGAAAAACATCTACGCACCACTTGGGAATATTTTAGACATCAGATCTTATGAGATTCAATCATATCCTGTTCTTCAGATGAGTGCGTCCGATCAGCCGACGACAAAAAGGGCGCCGCCACAGTGGCATGAAGACGTTTCAGAGAAAGAGAGAGAGAGATACGCACGATATGACAGCTAATCAAAAAGAGGAGAGCTGTCAATAGACTGTATGGACATTGGTGCTGCAGTGCAGATGGATTATGGTGAAGGAGGGGAAGGGAGAGAGAGATGACTCAGTTTGTCAGGACTCCCATCTTCAACCCAGCAGGAGTGCTAGCCGCTAATCGAAATCTCTGGCAGGGGTCAACGGGGTTGAAGAGTGTGTTTGTGTGTCTGTACGTGCGGCTGCATTTAAAAACACTGGGGGGAGGGAGTCATGGACAGAAATACAGAAAAAAAAGATATATAAAGATGAATAGACGAGGGGGGGGAAGAGACAAAAGAGAGTAAACTGTGATATGAGGCCAAGTAGCAGGCGACGGAGGCTCAGTGGGGTGTGTGTGCATGCGTGCATGCGTGCATGTGTGTGTGTTTGTGTGTGTGAGAGAGGGCGAGCTTTCACTAGTTTGATTGCTTCTGTGTATTGAAAATTACAGACACAGTTCAGAGGGCACCCTCATGTGAGCAGCAGAGCTAAAACTGGCCCAGTGTTTGCCAGACTTTTGAGCCGGTCCTCCTCAGCGATCAATTTCCCAGAGTGCCGCTGTGTGCGGAGAGACCCCTCCCATTTCCCATCACAATACTCAATAAGCGTCTGACAGAGCTCGGGCCTTCGGTCAGCTTCATTTCTCTGGGCCAGCTGACTGTGATTCCTTTGTTCACGGCAAAGTCGATGTCAGCCGGTGATGTTTCCAGCAGAGGAACCTGAGGCTTTTTCAGTCTTTTATTTTATTTTTTAACCACTCACTCGGTAACAGCTGGATCTGACCTTTAGTCTAGTTTAGTTTAGTACCTGTCATTGTGAGACAGACATCATTGTCGAGTCAGACAGTGGCACTGAAATCTGAACCAGGAGCTTTCAAACAGATCTCTCTTCAACAAATGACTCTCAAATGACTCTTCTTTTTTGCTGTGTCATAATTTTGTTGCCTTTCCATACTGATCAGAAACAGCTTAAGTAAAATTTTACACCTTGTCAAACTGTTCTGAAAAGCCTGAAAACAGAACCAAATGCAGGATCCAAGTAACTAAAATCAACACTGAGTTTGGTAGGAATGGTAGATACCAATATGTCTTAAACAAGAACAGAAAATCTCTGAAACTAAACCTGACCAAGTTGAGGAGGAAAGGACGAATAGTTCAAGTTTTCCTTTTCGTTGCCTTAAAACAGTAACACATTGAGGATTTCATCGGGTATGACAGTGATAACTTTTTACATTCTTTGAACAAAATAAACTTACACGAACTACACTGATGTACTCAAATTCTTACACGACATGACGAACTTGCTACCAATCAGAAGATGAAGCAGACGCGAAGCACCATCGGTCTTTTGGATTTATGTTTTTGCCTTCATGGTGTTTATAAGTTCAGTTTTCGCTCTTTTTGCCTCTGGTTTTCTCTTCAGAAACTCTTAGAGATGAATATTTGGCTCTTCGGCTGTTAAAAGCTGCACTTTGTTCAACAGTCGCCAACCTTGTCTTTCTACTGTTTGGTGCTTGTAGGTGTTGTGTAGTAGGTTTAATGGGCCTTTTTTTTCCTGAAAAAAAAGCTGCCTGCTAATACTGAAAACGACAGAGATGTGAGAGTGACTCAAAA
>JAPZDV010000004.1:19588145-19604108 GCA_029814665.1 Acanthurus lineatus | reverse complement strand
AGCTTTGAGTGAGCTGATATAAAGGTGGTCAACACAAAAGGGGTAAAGTTTTGTTTTTAATTGAGACAATGCAAACTTTGATGGGTTATTTGGTTGATTTCTGTATGTTGGTTTGGTTTGGTAAATGCAAAATTCATGACAAGTTCCAGTGAACACTGATGACTTCTCTGGTCTTGGCAAAGATTAATGTGACCTCTTTACTTTTCTAATCAGGAAGTTTAAAATTATGGGTTTCTTTTTTTTTTTAGTCCCTTCAAAATGGAAAACCTTTGAAGAGCGATACCAGGCTGACTCTTTTGGATGCAGAGCACATGTTCAGAGGGTGCAATGAGGAGGAATAGGTGTTCATTTGTGAAGGTCGGCCCCGAATGAAAGCCACAATCCATTTGGGAATGAGGTGAATGCACAATTTCTCGCCACAATCCTGCCTATCCATTCAGCTGGATTTCACGGCGGCCCCTCCACGCTGAGTCCAGGAGGCACTTACATTTCACACTCAGAGCTGTCACCATGGAAACGACACCAAGAATCAGTCGGTGGATGTTGCACATAACTTCCTGTTCCCATGTCCAAATTCAGGACAAGTGTGGACGCAATCCGAACACCAAAAAACACCAGAAAGCCCAAAAAAAATCCTGCCTTCGCTTGCAAGAGGCACAAAAAGACAACAAATATGAAAACTTGACCCTACATCGACAATAAAATGTATGTTAAAATGTCTAGATTATATCAAAAAAGGCTTGTTGAGGTGTTTTAAGTGTCCCCGGCTGACCCTGGGGTTTGTAAAGGTCTCTTACCTGATGGATGATCTCAGAAACTGGAAGCTGGTCCACATGCGAGTACTTCTCTGCCTGCAGGTCTTCATTCACAGCACTGAAAGATAAAATACAAAACAGCCCTATTTGGCATTTACCTGAACTAAATAAAATGCACTTTGGAAACATTAAGCTTTTGTTATGTGGGGTGCTGTTATTCAGCGATGAAGAAGAAAAGCTGTGAGGAGAAGGAACAGAGCCCGGTGTTTCTGTTGGCAGTGAGTGTGTAACCAGGGTGTGTGTGATTGACAGAACATTTTAGAGCCAAGTCAATGATACGCAGTGCAAATTGATGCCCATGAACCTATTTTACCTGATAAATGAAAGAAAACCCTCCATCCTGTGGAATAAAAATCATCCAGACAATGATGAATGTGATCTGAATGGATCTTTTGTGTAACACTAACAAAAACTAAAACATCTAGACAAAAGGGAGAAAAAAAAACAGGTAATACTAAACCTGAAATCTATCTCTTTGAACAACCCACTCAACACCTTTTTACTGTAACGATTTTTGAGATGTTAGTACAGGTCAAAACTCCCAGGCCCCCTCAACCACCCACTGCACTCTGCAACTTTTGGTTGGTTTTTCCAAAAACCTGAACCTGAAGTGAACATCTAAGTGAAATTCTGTAAAAGTAAGATGGAGTTTCAGATTCTGATTCAATACACCTGCAGAGGTGGTTTTGTATTTATTGAACAGGTAAACAACCAAACAAAGCTTCTGTTTGTTGTTGATGCCGCACTGCAAACATCAGCTCTCCCCCGGCATCTCGTCCTCCGCAGACTTCTCCAGTTTACTCTGATGGCGTTTCATCTTTGCAGCTCTCTGCCACTTTACATTAATTCTCAGTAAAAATTCAGCTTCAGCTTTTATCGTCGCAGAAGCAGTGAGGCACTGAATTACCTCAATCCACAAAAAGCAGTGGAAAAGGGCTCCCCAAGAGGGTCAGTCATAGAGCATGCAGAAAAGTGGGAGAATTTAATATACTCAAAAATGTGCAAAGATACTGGAGCTCAATGACGTGAAGAGTGGAAAGGCTCAAGCTAGCAGCTACTTTAGACTGCAACATGTGCCATTTTCCTCAGACAGTCCAAGTTACCTAAGTCACTCTGTACTTAAGCACTGCAGGTTTAGGATAAACACGTTTATATAAGTGCTTTTTATATGAAGATCTTGCAAAACCACAGAAATGAGCTCCCTTCTTTGCACAGCCTACGTAGTTTTCCACAATGAATCAAACAAAGTCAGCATATTGCTGTATACTGGTGTGATTTTAGATTGCATACCAGCAGTGAGGAACATAAAGATGTGACGTTTAACGTTACGACATCGTCAACTGAAAGCTGTTTTTACCTCCCTTGCAGGCTCTGAGGTGGAACAACAATGACTTCCCATCTGCCTTTGTAACTTTAAACAGAACAATAAGGTGCATTTTTTCTGCTTCCAGGCTGTTTAAAGGGGCTATGGTTTCAGCATGCAGATGCACATGAGACGCAGTCTTTTACATCTGACACGAATTCAGAGTCAGGAACTTACAGAAAAGATATGCCTCTTCAGAAACTAACTCCATTACCTTTGCATGTGTTTTCTAAGCATCTTACAGACTTTCAGAGTGGGTATTTACTGTATTGCAAAGGCAAAAGAGAGGGAGCCATTAATTTGAAGCACAGTGAAAGCAACACGGCTGCAAATGTCGCTGGTTCGTTTCCAACTGGCAACCTCTGTTACATGTCGGGGTTGTGACATCTCTCCTCCTTTTCCTGTCTGCCTCCTCACCGTCTCTATCCAACAAATGCGAAAAATGGCAAGAAATGATCGTAACAAAACATCGACAAACACCCAGCTGAAAAAACTCTTCAGTGTATCCTTGTATCTGAGGTCAGTACACAAACCCTATAACCTGATGGAAGGACGTTTTCAAAGCTCGGTGTTTACAGTAAAAAGACAGACTCTTCTAGGTCTTCCATCCCTTTAAGAAAGCTGACCATAAAACACGTGAACTTCAGGTTGGGAATTAACCATTTAAATTAAAGCCTTGCACTAATGTTCTCAGCGATAGCAACTTGTTTTGATTAAGTAAGCTGTCTTTCTGAAGGACACTGAAGAAGGTCATCACATGGGAGTTGACAGATAGACATCAGCTAATGGGAGACAAAATGTATTAAACCTGTGACCAGAACAAACAGGATTTTCCTGCTTCAATTATTATTAAGAAACTATTTAAAAAGCATTAATGAGACACTTTTGAGTTAATTTTTATTTGATCTTTCAAACACCATCCTGCTGTTGTAAACACTCACTCGAGCACCAAATCTGCATCTAAAACTAGTATCCCAAACAAACAGACGATTTACTTTTATTTTATGTAGCTGAACACAACAGCGGCCAGCTGTTTTTGGCTTAATTACTGAGTCTGTTTAGAAATTAAATGAATGGATGTGAGGATGAAAGCAGCAAAAAAAAGGGCTGGAGAGTCAGACAGTGTTCAGAGGCAAACCATTGTAATTGTTGAATTTGGTCTTTTAGATGAAAATATTTCTTTATGGTGACAAAAAATCATAAATTATCACCAACTGCCTTTTTTAAAGCCATACAGGTGACGTTTTTCTCATTATCAAAAACTAAAATATGGTGCAAAAAAGGCCCATTCTGGCTGATTTACTCTCCTTGATGACAACGTTGCTCTCTGGTTTCAGTTTTATTCAGTCACAGAAAATCTTCACTGTTAAAATCCACAGTACTACATTTAATAAATAATCAGCTGAATGACTCCTTTCTCCTGGAAAAATTAAAATTTGCTCTGTAGGACATATCTGAGGAAATTTGAAAAATCTGGTCCCCTCTTCATTTCCTGGAAAAAGTTCATACTTATTACAACAATAAATCTTTGATTAATCTGCTCACAGGTATTTCTCCATGAGACAACTGTTAGATTAGTCTAGAAAGGCTCCTTGCTACCAGTTTTTTTTAAACTCTTTAAAGAATTTATACAATCAATGCATTTTTTTCTTAATCTTCTGTTTGTTTTGTCAATTTGTGCACTCTAAACTATGCTACCTACACGCTCCTGTAGGTTTATCGTGTGTCAACATGGTGAAAACTGACAAAAATATCAATTAAAACATGTGACAAACTGTCGAAATGCAGTTACACAAACCAGATCAAACACTTATCAATCCCATTATAAATACTCAGCTTTAACAACCTGCCACGATGGCCAAGAGCCGTCCTGAAATGATCCCATGCCTCCATGTGTGTGTTTGAAAGACTGTTTGCTTCAACAACACACCCTGACACGGTGTCAGGAAGAGGAGTCTCGGCAAAAAGGTCACTGTTGATGAGGTTTAACAGAGTGGCTGTCTTTGGCTAATCAAAGAAAGTTCAGGTCAGACAGCTGCTGACAAAATAGGAGGCCATTTCCTCCAGTGAACCATCATGGCTCTTCGCCAAACACTTGCTGTGTGAAGCAACCTGTTCCCTTTCAACTTTTTTGTATCTCTGAGCCTTTCGCTGGATATTTTTTTTCCATCCCCCCCGACTTTGGCTCTCATGCCCTTTTCTCTTTATTTTTCTTCTTGTCTTTCTCCCTTTTGTATTCAACTCCATTTCTCTGGCCCTTCTCACCATGTCTGTGCGGGAGGGCAGAAGTTGCTTTGATGGACGGGAACAGAGACAGAAGAAAAACAGGCCGGTCTGGCGGGCTGGAAGACGATCTCCTGCTGAGCCTCCTATGTGCTCTGAGCTCTGGCTGCCACTGGAAACGTGTCACCGAGTTCACCGACGTCTTACCCCCCTCCCCTTTTTTTTTTCACTTAGCACAAGAGATGAGCTTTGATTCAATTCAATCCACTTCCCACTTTATTTTCCATAAAGAGATTTTTGGAGCCTTTCTGCTGATTTAAATGGATGTGACTTCCCCTGCATCCAGCTCTGATATCACTGCTGTCTCCAGCTGCCATCTTTAGGTCAAACAAGCTTCCCTTTTTTTTAATTATCATCTGCTTTGCTGACAGCCCATGCAGGTTTTTGTTGGCTTTATCCAGCGCTGCAGGTTGCAAATCAGATTTAATTTACTAAACATCTCAGTTGTATGTAAATTAAGCTTCAGTCTGACAGTTTTATGATCCCTGGAGCATCATAACCCCTTAAAAAACACACATTTTGGTCAACAAGCACCTTTGGGTAGAATTGAGTAAGCAGACAATGTCATTACACCGTTAAGCCCATGTATAATGACGAGGATTGAGGGGGTCCATTAAAACGTCCTCTCTATCAAGTGCAATTCACTTAATGGAAGAGCCCGTTCTGAGGAAAAAATGGCCATTTATAAATGGAGGAAGCGGGGAAGCGAGAGAATGGAAAAGAGACGGGCGTTGATCACGCAGGATCACACATGTACCTGTCGTCTCTAAATATCCTCCTCCACTTGTCTGAGTGGCTGAACGAGCCAACAAAAGTGGATTAAAGCTGCACTATATTTAATAACTGCTTGTTTCGGTGGACATCTGTGATGTTTTTCTCTGCGGGAACACACAAAGCTCACGACAACCTATTTTCAGGTCTTATGAAATGCTATTATTAAGTTAAATAACAGCACTGGTAAAGTTACACCCGTGGTGTTCGGACAGGGGTCTCATAAAGATCCTGTGTCTCTCGTCTCTTAGTGATTGTTTTATGTTACGGATGCAGAATATTTATCTGTGCAAATAAAATTACTCTTTTCTTAACAGCATCAACCCCCCCAAAAAATTCTGATAATATGTCCCTTGTTTTTATTTCAAGATGATTCAGATGTGTTTGTTGGGTTTAACTGTGAATTAGTTATTTAAGGTTCAACATAACTAAGTGCTGATGTTGTAATCAACCAATTAATGGGTTATTTATTTATTTTGTTTTTATTTATTGAAGGAAGGTGGATGATATTTAATATAATTTGGGCTGTAACTGACAATTTTTTTTTTATATTGTTTTATACTTTGCAGAATATTTTCCTAATTAACTGACTAAGAAAAAAGGTCAAATGAAAAATGTCAATCATAATTAGAGCCTACAGTTACAAACTTAAATGGTTTGTTTTAACAAAAAATACTCAAAGCTGTTTAGTTTAATATTTAGAAATATAAAGCAGCAAATTCTTAGATTTTAGAAGCTGGAACCAGTCAGATGTTCTGCATTTTCTTGTGAAAAGTGACTGCCAGGATTAATCGATGAAAGGTTAATTTCCTGTGGACTGACTAATAGATTGAATGACTAATTATTCCACTAATACAGGTAAGTGGTTTTCATCTCATTCAGAGCTCATGTGTGATGTTTCTTCCAATAGTCCAGGAATAATTACAGGCTCTTTTACTGCATTTCTGGCTCACATCCTGGTCTTTCATATGATTGAAATACATAGATTTCTTTGTTTTGTTTATAAAACCGCTCGTTCAGTTACTGGAATTTCATCAGCTCGGCTCAGTTTCACTGTTGTGTAACACTGAAGTGGATATTGTGCTCAGCTGACAGCCGAGCTTGTTAACAACAACATGAAGTCTGCAGAAAAAATATTAAAAGGTCAAGACCCCGTCAGTTTATCAAATGTGTTATTTTAATCATTTTACAGGTGACTCCGCAGTGACAAATTTACCTTTTGTAGTGATGTTTTGTGCACTGAGCTGTACATATTAACCGCTGATAAAACATTCACCTTGAAAACATCAGTTGTTGATTCTTTTCATGAAGCATAATAACATTTATTGACATGACTTGAAAAGCCATCAGGTGATAAAGGTCACCGTTTTCCTGCAGAATATCTGTGTTTGTACATCGAACTCACCTCTCAGTTTACCACTGGCAAACATACAGTGGGAAGTACAGCAAATATTTTATTACCCACATCCTCATATAATATTAATCTCATCCACCTCTTAAGACTAATGACACTGTGTAATGTGACATAAAAAATTGGAAAGTGTTGTTGGCCTTCTTTATATCTCAGGACCTTTATAGCATAACTTCATCATTCTTTAAAATAGAAAAATGCCACTTTTGTTTTGCTGCAAAACTAAAATCCATCAAATATCAAATAAATCAGGTGATTGCTGGTTTCTTACATCAGAATTTGGGATAAAAACGTCACTCTCGGACTGATTTGGGGCAACAGCCAGCTGGATAAACACTGGTGGTGTGTTTATGTGTTTCTCTGAGGATTAACAGACCTAATGCGTTGGCCCTAATCAATAATAAAGTAATGAGGGAAGTTGTGTAAAATGACTAAGCAGCCTGAGGCCAAAACAGCCACTGACTTAAATTGTAGCAGCAATTGCCTCTAATTACTAATTAGGAACAAACCAAATTAGATTCTTTGGCTATAATACATCCCAGTGGTACGATTAGATCCCATCTTAATGAGATTAATAGCGGCAGGAACATTATTGTGAATAAAGTTTTAATTTCCATCACATCTGTTTGTTCAGTACAACAATTTATTTCTTACCTGCAGCATAATGACTCAATATAAACACTGTTTGCATTTTGGTGCTTTAGTTGTGTATTTCCTGAATCTCCTGGTGATTGTTTTTATTATGGGATTAGTGTGTGTGTGCGTGTGTGTGTGTGTGTGAACTGGCTAATGTGAGAGAGCAAACAATATGTCAGCAGTTACAGAGGATGCTGAGCGGATGATTTTTATGAGACTGACAGCTCTCTACAGCCATCTAGTGGCTCAGCAGACTCATCACAGAACGTGTCGACCTGATGCAATGAAAGAACGCACTGAACTCGACTTGGATGCTTTTTGTTTAAGTAACCACAAGGTGGCACAAGAGATGATAAATTAAAAACTAAGGAATTAGAAACTATACAGAGTTGGAATCAGATAAAGAAAAAGTCCAATTATAATCTTCACTTTGCTGTAAATAAAAGCATTAAGTGCTGGTGCTGCTTATAAATTGCAGGAAATATTATCTAAATGATTATTACCTCAAAAAACCTTGTTGTTGGTCAGTCTTAACATCAATCCTTGACAGTCAATTTACTGCTCAGGACTTCAGAGCAGTCTTAGTGACATCCACTGTGTGGGTTTACTCTCCCAGAGAGAGGCCACTCAACTCGTCATTAGGAGAGAAATCAATATCACTAATGTGAGGTGCTCTAAATAGAAATCGAAGTCTGGTTAGTTAGGAGGCCAGCGCTAAATGACTCTTCTGGCCTGCAGCACTCTAGTTAAAACAAACAGAAGCCGACCTCAATTAAGGTTTTCACATTATCTCTAATTCTCAAAAATTGCAGAGCTAAAAGCAATGCTAATTTATAAGAGCAACTGTTTTTGCAATTATTTTTGCAGTGCATTATAATATTTTCAGTTCTTCCCGGACAAAGAATATCATGCATAAAAAGAGTAAAAGTTAAAAGGAATCAAGAAAAAGCTTTTTAAATATATTAAAAAGATATAAAGTAAATTGTTTAGCCTCGTTAAGAGTGGAGGATGAGGCCTTCAGGTATAAAGAGAATTTACCTTTAGAAGTCTACCTTGATTCAGGTTTTTAAGACCCAGGACAAGATGCTTATTGGCTCATATGAAAAATTCTGCACAGTTAAGCATCTTAATTACTATTTCAGCTCAGCAAGTCTGCTTAAACAAAAGCATCCACAGAATCCAGGTCTGCCAAAATAACTAAGAGTAACCAGTTTGGCTCTTCTTCAAAAAATCTGTTATCACTCCCACCAGGGAGGTTGTTTTTCGGCTCAGTTTGTTTTTGTCAGCAGGATTATAGAAAAACTACAGGCTTAATTTTAATGGAACTTGGTGTTAAAAAACAGCACAAGCCAAGAAGGAACCTTTTCATTTTTTGTGCAGATCCAAAACATGTTGCACAATATTTTTCACTTCAACATTGCAGGTTGTTGCACGAGCGGACTCATGTCCTTGATGGAGGTCACTCCAGTTCACACTATTCAGACTGTCATGAAAGAAAATTTTAAACTCAGCTCACCTGTGCTCCACCTGCTCGATGGGGGTGGTCAAGTTGATGGCTTCCATGGTGATCTCGACTTTACGGACGCTACCGAAAAAATCCGTGATGAGGACGCTTCCTGGATCCCTCAGAAACAGGTCAGTACGATGGCCTGGAGTCGACACACACTGACTCTTGGGACACACTTTGAACTGGGGAAGCAAACAAATCAGAAGCTGTGTGTTAAAAAAGATGCGACACAGAGACACAAACAGAACACACAGACAGAGATGCTTTATTAGAGCAAAATACTAACAAGTAAAACAAATATAAAAATGCAAATTCAATTAATATCTGCTCATGATGCTGCCAGGTGCTTCAGCTGAAAGCATTAAATCTTATGTTACTTATGGGGAATTTAATTCTCGAACAGTGTTTGTGACTCCAGTTTTTTCGTACAGCAGATAGCGAGCAGCAGTTAGTGGCCGGCTGCATCAAACATGGCTGTCTGGCTGCCGTGGGAGGTGTTAAAATATGTGACAGCGAGTGGAGAAGATTAAAGCCATGGAGCCCGACATTTGTGGAAGTCGTCGTCAATTACAAATCTTTCAGTGCCTCGTGTTTTACCACTTGCAGGGTTAATCCTCTTAAGAGTGCGATTCATCAGTTTGCTGTCTGACTAGGCTCTCTATTTGAAAAAGAGAAAAAAAAAATTCATTAAACCCGAGTGAACGTTATCTTTTTCAGTCAAACAGGACTTGGACAATGTGGGACTGGTGGAGGATTTTGTTGGGAAGGTGAAAGCAATTGCTGTTTCATCAAAGGGAAGGACTTTTCAGACCAGATTAATAAAAAAAACAACAAAAAAAACTTGGTTGGCCCAACTGGGAAATCAATATTATTGATCCTTAATTCCACAAAAAAAAGCACAAGAACAAAGAGTGCATCTTCAGAAACAGGAAATTGGAAAGAATAACAAGCTTCAGTCGCAGCGGATTGATTGAGCTCGGACCGAGCGCCAGAGTGAGGATTTAAAGTGTTTTGATTGTATCGTCGTGGTGAGGCGGGTGGGTGGTGGGGATCAGGAGTGGTCCCTGAGGGCGGGTGGATGTCTGCAGGAGTGTAAAAGATGAAACAGGAGGTGCTGCTGAGATTGAGCCATCGCCTGGAGCAGCATGTACTCATCACCGCCGCCGCCATAATGTGTCAAAGGCCAACAACCCTAACACAGTATCAGACATTCTGCTTCAAGTGCAGAGTCCTGAGAGCCCTGAGTGACTTTCATCTGGCCAGATACTTGAATCCAGACACAGACATGGAGGAGGAGGAGGGCAGCACGGGGGTAAATACTGCCTCACTACTGCAGGTAACAAAACCCCATAAATCCTACATGATACCACAGAAACTGAGTCATTCTGCTGCAGTACATTGACCAAAAAAAATCTTCTCCATCAATATAAGTTGTATTTTGAGGCTACATCTAATTATTTTTTTTTACAACAGTGACTCTAACAATAATTTAGAGTTTAATTGATTAATTCCTCCCAAGTAAAAAAGGCTCATGATAATTTATCCGAACCCAAACTGAAGTCTTAAAACTCCTTCTATGACCAAACATCAGTGGTAATCAAGTTAGTGCCGAGTGCTTAAAGTGGCATAAACCCGAAACAATCAAACCCCCACAGATTCAAGAAGCAAATGTCAAATGGCATTTTTTCTTAATTAAATGACTAATTCAGTTTGCAGTCTTTGCTGCTGTCTATTAATTCAAATTAGTCATTCCACTTAAGGTTTAATCAAGTTCATTTACAATTTATGTAAAACAAACATCTAATACTTAAATGTGCATGTAAACATCTACATAACACATAAAGTAGAAGTGTGCCCATACATTTTTATACTATATATACTGATTGTTGAAATTCAAAAGTCTGAATGTTATATTAAGGCAGAGTGAGATATGTCGTTCCAATTATTCCTCATTATTTATCACATAAAAATGCTCATATGACAAAAGATTCATAGACGTCACCTTTAGCTCTGGAAACTATAATGGGCATATTTTGATATTTTTTGACATTTAGAGAGATACACATGCACATATTGAAGCTGGCTGAAATGCACACACATGCACACACATCCTCACCAGGTCGTTCATGTTGGTTTTGCTTGCAGGGTGGATGTCCTCCAGGAACTCCAGCAGGTAGAAGGTGTAACGGTCCATGAGATGAACTCCTATGGCCAAATCCGGTTGGTGCTGGAAACAGAAGGATAATAAGAATATTTAATGTCCGGCAGGACTTCATCAGAGCAGGAGGTGATGAGAAATTGTTTTTAATTTTGAACTCAGACGCTTGGTGCATTGAAAAAATGATGTTCTTTGGATTATCACAACAAGGCCACAGTCATGCGTCATCACCGGTGAATCACTTATTAATACAAAGTCAACCACAAAGCCAGACTTCTGTCTCCTGCACTTCACATAATAAGTTACTCACATCACTTTAAACTACAGCGCAGTTTTAATGTCTTATGCTTTACAGGTGTGGGCTGGAGAACTTTTCTGCTTTTGTATTTAGAGAAAGTGTCTGAATGAACTTAATAGCACCGACGCTAAATGCTGTGTGATGGCATCAGAGACATATTTTGACACTTCGTCTCAACCTATGCCAGTTTTCTCTCACTTGTTATCAATGTGGCAAAGTGCATAATGACAAGTGACATACGAGTGTCAAAAGCCCATCAGGTTTCATTTTTAATCTGTCTTGTAGGACATGTGGACGAGTAGGCAGTAACATAAATGTGATGATATGAATAGAGTGTTTAAGATGAGCTACGACACTTATCAACAGAGTTCAAAACCTCAAAATATGCAGATTATTTTAAGCTGCTCCTGATTTTTCTAAAAAGAATTTGATTCTTTCTGTCTGATCTCATTAGTAAAGTCTAGAAAGCAGTTAGACTAAATCATTTAATTTCCATTTCAAGTCAGTGGAAGGCCAAACTGGAGTCATGACTCTGTTGCATGTGCTCCGCGAGCCCGGCAATGCAGAAAATATGCAGAAGAGTCAGGATAAATTTATACTTTGAAGTTGATCTTTTGAGGGTTTTTTTCTGTTAATTCCCACCACAGCTGTGCACCTGTCAGTCATGTCACAAAATGTTTATTAGTAAGTAGCTGAAATCTCAATTTATTGCTCACTGTTGTGTGTTCAGTGTTTAAAAAGCAGTGAATGAGTGAGCAGGGGAGACATTTTGGAGACATTTGCTGTCAATGTTTCAGATGGAGGTGAAAAATCCACCAAATCCAAAATTTAGCAGTTTAAGAAAACTGCAGAAATATGTCACTTCATGTTTGTTGGGTCATTTGAATTACGGGCTAATTGTGTATAAACACTGCTTATTAGATAACCTGACTGCCTGATTGGTGATTTTTAAAAGATCTTCTCCTCATGAAGGCTGCTGACTCACCGACAGGGAGTCTTCTCCAACCTGACTGCTGGCCAAAGCCATGAGGTTCGGAGAGTAGAACCTCTCGTACATGGAGGCTCCCTGACAGGTGTCGATGATGAAGAGCAGCTCGTTGTACCTGGAGACACACAAACACACACACACACACACAAACAAACAAACAAACACACACAGACACGATCATGTACATTCTCCAACAAAGCTGATGAGAGAAGACACAGCTGGCATGCAACTCGTCCATTTGTTCAAATAAAACCTGGTAACACACAAACCTCCTGACCATCTTTCATTCTGCAGTTGCCATGGTGACCAAGATCAGCTTCATTCAGTTCATCTAATGCACCCACAGTCTCCCCCCCCCCAAAAAAAAATAGAAAAAAGAAATATCACTGTAACTTCTTTCCTGTGTTTAAGCGAACGTGATCACACTTTAACATCCAGTTGACCGGATTTAAGTGTTTTGGGGACGATGGAGGGAGGTGACCGAGTCTCTATGGCGACTAAAATAATGGCATTTCAAGCCTGCAATTATCACATCAGCATCAAAGCTGCCGTCACTAAGCTTTTATCTGGCAGCCTGGGGTAACTGACTGTAACCCAGACACTCTGCATTGATAGGTTTGGAGGACAATAGAGGTGCTGGTAGCAGAAAGCCATTTTTTGCTTATTTAGTGTCTCATGATTCAGAAATTAAACAGCACCTGAAAAAACAAATGATTAGATTAAAAGAGACTGTTATCTTTAACAGTAATTCCCATGCTGTTATGGTGGTACATGATGTGTAATATTGGCTTAAAAGGTCAGGCATCTGTGAAAACAAGCATCACTCAAGGTCATTTCAACAGTGCTGACAGATTTCTGTTATGAACTGTTTATATTAAACTGTCTAATCAATGTTTTCATATTATCACTGACTAAATAACCGTGTAAATATCCCCAGTTTCCCTCCCCTCTCTATGGAGCATTTCAGTGTCGTTCAGCTCATTGTTTTTGTCTCACAGTTCACAACTTGTTCTGGCTCCCTCTCATCACTCCAGCCATGTTTTTTACATAATGCACTTTTTTGCAATTTGCAGCCAAAATCTCCTGTCGAGGCATTTATAGGATCAGTGAGTCAGTTCCTCTGTTGCATCGCTGTAAGCTCCGGTTCAAGGTGCAGCAGAGCTCCACAATGATTCTGGATGATCAACAACTCATTTAAACCTTTCCACCAGAGATGATAGTGAAATATTGTCCTTTAAGTTATTCTTTAATAGGTCTGCATAAGAAATTTGCAGTATAAACTCATTCACCAGGCAAAACATTAGAGCCTAAATACACTGACCTAAAAGAATCACTTAACAAAATCCTGAAAATCTTGTTTTCACTGACCTCTTCTGGTTGAAACAAAAGTGATTTTAAGGTGAACCCTGCCGCACTTAAAGCCAAAGCCAAGTGTGAAGTGAGTGCACTTCTAAATCACTGCAGCAATAAGAAACTTTCAACCACTGGATGCAAAAAACACAATAATTTAAGCTGCTATTAAGTTCCTTAAACTCTCACTTTTAGCACCAAAGCACTGCAGCAGCCAAGTGTTGTAAATAAGAGAAGAGACAAGCACCAGGCACAATGTATACTAAGCAGTGTGTAAGCAAAGGGCTATCAAAGCAGCGTGCATTTTAACTTCCTAAAGCACTGCATTGCACAAAAAGCCCATCTCTTCCAGAGAACTTTCCTCCACAAGATGTTCATATTAGGCTGCTAATATTCACACCACTACATGTTTGTTGACATGGTTCACTTTTAATTGGCCCCCAGGGAAAACATGTGAAGTGGATTTCTAGCAAGAAAAACACAATATTTGATCTGACTTCAGAAGGCCGTTTTCCATCTTATTTCCATATCAATTTTCTGGTTATTTACCTTCGTTTCTGCCACATCTGCTCAAAGGCGTCGGCCAGCTCCACATTACTGATCTCCTCAGAGTCCTGGAACTTTAGGAAGCCGTTCCCGCCGTGGCCTGTGAAACCAACACAGATGATCAATAATTCATTCATCTCTGATTTGTAATACATGAGTCATAATTTAGCACAGAAAATAACTTGATTTAACATGAAAAGGCCGAAGCAGCAGTCTGATCATGTGGACGTAATGTGGAAATGTGGCTAAAATTGGTCACAGAAAAAAAAGATAAGGAAAAGGTTTTATAAAAAAAAATTGACTCTTTCAACTGAATGCCTCTAAAGTAAATCACAAGTGTTTAAAAAAAAAGCATATAATAATAAATAATATTCAGCTTTTATTTCGAACATATAGTAGATAACAGTTTCAGTGTTACAGTCATTTAATTTACAGCTTCCTCATTGCTTTAGCCTTTTTTCCACCTGTTTATGGAACATCTCATCTCAAATAACTACAATATCATCAGTATGGTCATCATCCTTCTGAGCCAATTTAACTGTTTTGTGCAGCTTTGGCTGAATAATCTGAATAAAAATCACACTGCGATTATTCTAACAGACACAACTCCTTACTATAATCTTTCTTCAACTACATGTGTAATTTAGAGCCATAAAGAAAATATCTTCATCTCTTCTCTGTGGGTTGTTGAAAGTCTTTCTGAGTCTTAAACTAAAGCAGAGCTGCGGACACTGCAGGAAAAATGAGAACCGACAGAATATAAAAATTACATTCCTCCAATCATAATTTAGCTCTGAGCCCTGAACATCACACGGCAATTAAAAATAAGAGCACAGGAGGCAGATTTCTCCTTTATTCACCTGTCAGGTATATGAGGATGTTGCTGCGGTCGTCAGAAAGGAGGCGTTTTGAGCGAGGAGTGCTGGGAGGAAGCCTTCCGGTCAAAACACGCAGGAAGTTTTCCACTGTCACCTGAAACATGGACCAAGAAAAAAAGAAGGATAAATTATAATTGACATATAATAGAGGTGATACATTAGACAATTACATCTTCTGATTCAATGCACAAAGACAGAGGTTTAATGAAACAGTGAGCAGATTTTGACTGTCAAAATAATTTCATCAGTCAAAACTAAAACCAATAAAAATCACTAACACATTTCATAAAATGAAGTATGTGAGTCAGGAGAAGATAATTGCTTTACTTATCTTTCAATTAAACAGAGAAAATCAATTTCTTAATGTATTCTTTTCTCCTCTTTCCATGATTATCTTTTGATGGCAAAAATAAATTGGCACCGCAGCATTCATTCGTATTTAGGAGGCCAACATGAAGGAAAGTAAATAATCAAAACAAACAGTGGTTAGGAGTGGATACAGCGGTGGATACGTCTGCTTTGCCGTAACAAAACACTGGGAATTCCACTGTTTGAGAATGCAAATGATATCAAGTCATTTCCTGCTAAACAGACAAAGCAAACACTGGACAAACAGCGTCAACGGTAGTTTCCTCCATTTCTCCTTTGAAGCTGTATGTAATCAGTCAAAATAAGTGATGTTTTATAGATTTCAGATTTCACAAAGCAGGTGAAACACAAAATGGAAAACCCCAACAAATAAGCAAGATAAGCAGGGTACACAATTCAGATTAATACTTAAAAGTACCCATGACACCCTTTAATGGTCTTTCTTTTAATGGGTACGCTACACACAGAAACACTTGTTTAAAAACTGTACTTGATGTTTAAAAAGATGCTGATTCAAACCCAATAAAAAATATTTTATCAATATTCTGATATGAGAGTAGTCGTTGTCACTATATTGTAACATTGCATAA
>JAPZDV010000004.1:19577644-19588045 GCA_029814665.1 Acanthurus lineatus | reverse complement strand
GTAATAATATTTTTATTTACTCAGTCATTTTATTCACACAATCACATGATTATTAATCAACAATTGTGTTGATAGTTTCGCTGAATTTTGATATTTTATTTTCTCCATGCTGTCCAGCACTTATGAGTCATTTCAAATATGGCTTTTGTTTAAAAACTTAACATTTAGCCCATTTTGTAGAAAATAAGTTAATATGTATTATGCATCTCTATTCACTCTAAAAATATGGAGATATGATTTTTGGTCCACATCGCCCAGCACAAGGGTTGAGAATTTATTTTCCATTCAAAATATACTTGTAAAATTCTTTTTTTACACAATGCAAAATGATTTATCATACTCATCCTTCAAGATATCAAAATGTAGAAATTAGACTTTGAAAATCAGGCCACTGGATAATTTACAAATAGTTAGAAGTACTTTTTTCAGTTTTGACAGACTCAAAAGACACTAACTGCCCTGCTAGGAAACTAATTTCTATATTTAAGTGAACCGACCTCGTATCCTCTGTAATCCACCTCCACATCGTCGCCATACACATTCAGCTCCATGTTCTTGTGACTAAACACTGTAGCAGGTTTGGGGTTTCTGTGGTTACAAGCCATGTCATCAGCCAGCATGAGAACTATGTGGCTGGAAACGGAGAAAATGACAGAGCCCATTAAAAACACATTAAAAAGAGGGTAGAAAGGCTCATACTGCACTGAAGTTGTCAAACACATGCTTAGTGCTATTTTAATGTGATTAAATACCATAAATGCGATGATCTGTTACATAAAATAAATTCTACAGATGCTTTTATCCAAAATGTTTTCCAGTTTTTCACCATACACACACAGAAGAAGCATTTCTGAGTATCAAAGTCTTGATTTAGGCACCTTTAGTATGTAAAGATCAGGAGGAGACACTGACTCAACCACCAACCCCATATTTAAGAGGTGACTCACCTGACACCTGCTTGTGGGAAAAAAACATACATTTACTTTCCTGAGTAGCCGGTTTGATAAAGTGTCATCTTACCACGGTATTAAACAGGTGATGTGAAATATGATATGATTCCACCTAATTAACAATCTTTACAATGATAAAAAATTAAAAGCAATTACTTTAAGCTATTTTCCAGACAGGGAGACGATGCATCTATGGTAGCATTTAGCTTATCACTGTACACAAAAATACATCACATCAGTTCAATTTATTTCTCAAACTTTAGCTGTAAATATATTTGCATTTCTAGGTAAGAACACCTTGACAGGTGCTTCCTTTGAATTGTTGCTTATATTGTAGCTGTTCAACACTCAATGACCAGTAAAAACATGTGCAAGTGTTCACACAGAATTATAAATTATGTTACTCTTTGCTGTCAAAACTATTGTCAAATAATTATAAAATTACAGTCAGATAACTACTCAAATCATCTTCTTGTTTTTGCTTTCTTTTATGTTTATTTATTTATTTATTTATTTCTGTCTCTCCCTCTTTGCAAATATATGCATATTCCTCTAGTTATAGCTATCATATATATTGTAAATATATGTTCATATTGACTTTTAAAACAGACTTTCACACCTGCACAAAAACACCTACAATAATTCCATTAACAACAATAATTAAACCACGCAGACTGATTCCACAGTAATGCAAATCGGTAGTGTAAGCAATGACAAGTCAATTATGGATGTTTTTTATTTTAAAAAAGGTTTAAGTCTGCTCCTAAACATCAGCACTTTAAAAATCATCCAATGCCCAGCAGTACTTCTTGATTAATTTTAATATTAAAAATTAACAGATAACCAAATAATTGACACATAAGAGAATTGTTTTTTTTTTAATCAATTACCTGTCAGGAATCCCCAGCCTCTTCACACTCCTGTAGACGGACAAAGTATTGGCCACATGACGGTAGTTGAACCAGAATCTGGATGTGCACACCTGTGTGTCAATCACATAACAATTTATTTAGCAGGGAAGAGCATGTTTAAGCAGCATGTACTCGTGCAAAAAGTAACATCAGTGCTCACCAGAACAGCCCAGTTGTTTGTATGACCGCTGCTGAAGAATTGTCCTGCATTATTCTGAGAAATAAGTAAAGAATTAATTTATGAATGTATTTTCAACCGTGTTTTTGGCTCATGACAGCCCAGACTCAACAACAAAATAGCTAGCATGACAGCCCTGAAAGCTAACATGGGAACGACATTTCAGGAAAAATTCAACATTTTGAAACAAATTGACGGTATTTTAATGGTTTCAGGTAATTACGAAATACACTCACCTCGATGTTTATGCTGTTCACTAAAAGGTATGTACAAAATAAGCTCAATAAAGTGAGTAATTTCATTGTGCAGCACTATTAGCTCTGGGTAACAAGGAAGTGAAAACCGATGACCCCGCCCAGGAAGTGCTTCCTGCAATAGAAATTTCAGAATAAAAGCTTCGACAGGTAGAATGTGTAAAAAAATTAAAAGTATCAATTTTTAGCAGGTTAAAACGGGAAAAGACGAAAAAAATCAGGTAATTTGTCAGTATCTTTGCTCTGAACGTAGACGAATTCCCACTGAAAACAAATACTGTGCTTTTTATTGTTTTCTTGCAACCTGCAATAGGCTAAGTTTTTTTGTTGTTGTCTTTTTTTGGAGGGGGTGTTACATGTTTATTAGAAGCCTTTCGTCTTAATTTGGTGATGCAGCTTTTGTTTGATATCATTGGACAGTTATTTTATGAACCTGTATATGGGACTTTGCTTATTCTCATATTTCTTTAAAACCATTCAAGAGTCATGTTTCCCTCTGGTTTTCTGAATTTTTGTTTCTCAACTGTTTATTTCATTTATATGTAAAATAGAGTCACACTGTTGACTGTTAGTCTCATCCAGTGTGTCACTTGGTTATATATGGCGGATTCATGAACTTCAAATGAAGCTGACAGCCTCACATTCAAATGCCCTCTTCATCTAAATGGTAGGGGTCTTCGTAATAAGAAGTGACATTGCTATCAGGCAGCAGATGTCGAAAAGCATGTCATAATACTTCTGAAGTACAAGAACCCTGCAGTAAGGTAAGTCTATAAAAAAACAAATGCGTCATGCAATTATAATGCAACGTTACAGCACAGCAGAGGAGCATCAAAACAAGTTTTGACACACAGCGGGGCGCCTTTAGGTCTGCCAACCATTTAATCCTCTGGACGTCACCTTCTGCTTATGTTTGACCCGCAGCATCATTTTCTTTGCCTGCACCTAAACGCATCATGATAGGAAACGTAAAAAGAAAGCAGTTCTCAGTCGCATATATCGAATAATTTTAACCTCCGTCCATAAATTAGTTAAAAAAATATCACTGTAGTAATCCAAAGCTGCTCTGTGATATAACCAATAAGGAGACTCAAAGCTGCTGTCCAATTGTCAAAGAGGATTAATGGCCTATAAGAATCAAATCCTATGGGACAAATCAGGATATCAAACTGGCCTACATGTGGCCCCTAAAGCCTAAAGCCTTGATTACGTGACGACTGAAACTCAAATTTTGAACTGTTTGTTTCCATAAATAATACAAAAACATACGTAGTTAGTTAGGCCAAACAAACGCATCTGATAATATTTGGCTGCACAGGCGGGTTTTATTGCTTTATTATGCCAATCTGTAACTCTGTTAATCAAATATTTGCGGTAGTTTCGTTTCGTATTTTATGGTATTTTTCTATGACGAAACATCCGATGATAATATTGAAACGTTAAAGGTTTATTTTTAATCTTTAAACAGACTGAATGAGGAATAAAAAATAGTCTGGGAGGCATTGAGATGCTTCATATATCTTTGTAATCACAAAGGAAGTGGACATTGTGTTCACATTCTTGGTAAGTGTCAAAAAAAGGGGAAGGGCGAAAAGAATGAATCCCAATCACTTTATCAAAAGTGTCATTAGACGATGATAAAATATAGAGGCTACTTATAATGACTGTTTGGTGTTATTAGTTAAAATCACCACAAAGTTTCCAGGTTGATTGTGCACGAGGGGAAAAACGCCAATTAGAGGGGGTGTGTGCGTCTTTTGGCACAGCGCGCAGCCCCTGTGCCCACGTCAAGGCACACATGGTGCGTGCTGGAAGCGGGAGCGCTGTAGGAGGGAAGACGGACGAACCACGCATCCGCATCACCGACCGAGGAGGGTGGCGAGGTGGCATCGCCTGCAGGAATCCACTTGTAAAGTCCACACACGAGGCAAAAATGTGCTGAGGGGGGAAACTGTCTGCTGCAGCTCGGTCGTTCACCAAAGATTTACCTGACGGCGCCGAGACCTCTGACTGAGGGAGGAAATAAATAATAAAAAAAGAAAGAAAAAGCTCCGGACAAGTTGTGATTTCAGAGGAAATCCGACTGGAGATGAATACCAACGATGCGAAGGAGTATCTCGCGCGGCGAGAGATACCTCAGCTATTTGAGGTGAGAGATGATGTGCGCTTTGAGGGGATGAAATGTACAGATTATGGGATTTTTTTTAAAACAATAAGAGTCATGTTACCCAGCGATGCATGACGAGCCGCCTGGCAAAGATCTCCTGGTGATCTGTGGCACATCTCGTTATGCTTGATGGAGGTGCGAGCGTGCGCGTCTCTCTGAGACTATAATTCTTGATTAAAATAACGATTTGAATGAGAGGGGAACCCCTGCTGATGAATCCGTTTAAAGACTATGGTTTTTATAGTCATGTGCAACATCAATTAGTCAAACTGTAATTAAAAGAAACGAGGGATCAACACCTCCTTTGCAGAATTTGCTCTTATTTGACGTGAGGCAGCTTAGATATCGGCCACTGTCCTCAGGTGGAGACTGACTGAGAGAAATGAGCATGCAAATGTGTACTGAGACAGTATGTGCAAATTTAGGAATATTTGAATATTTTTTGAGTAAGTATGTGTAAATGTATGTATGTAGGGCGTCTGACATGTTACTATAACTGTGTGCAACTATCAGTTAAGTCTCTAAACTTGCTATAAAGTACATTAAGCCGGTGTAAACATTAAAATGTTGGGATGTGTAACGCATCATTTATGTTCCTTAGGGAATAGTAAATTGTCTCTTCCACTTAATTACACTCATTCCCAAGTGTGATGTGTTCAAAGCAATCACTGTTTGTTTATTTAAAGCTTGTTCAAATTACACTGAGCAGCGAAGTGACACATCATCATTAAAACAGCAGCATCATGTTACTGCTCACAATTGCTTCTCATAAAAAATGCCTCCATTATCCATCAACTAGATAAGCACATGAAATTGTTCAGGAGAAGCTTGATGGGGTTTTTTTAAGCTGCCTGCAGTGAGAGCTGTGGTTGAGGAGGGTGGAGATGGAGAAGGAAGTCCAATGGGAAGGTATTGTTTTAAAAAAATTCAGGGCGGAGGGGCACAAATGCCACACAAACACACACACTCGACTTGTGTTTTGGCCGAGAGTTCGTTCTCATATTCATCACCACAGTCTTTTATTTTGCTTTTCCTGGGTAATAACAGGCCATCAGGGGGGTTGTGTGTTTATTTACCGGGCTGAGTCCAATTTCATGGGCTTCTGACAAAATGAGATGTTCGTTCCCCCGGGTGGAGACGAGCCAAGGCAACCAGATCTGAACTTCAAAACTTCCCCCTCATTAAACGTGCTCATTCCATCACAAACACATCAGGAGAAAGATCCAGCGATGCCAAAACAAACGTCTCCTCCATCTTATTCCACCTCCATGTCTTATCACATCCTCCTCCTCCTCCTTCTTTGTGTTTCCCCAGAGCCTGCTGACAGGTTTGATGTACTACCGCCCCGACGACCCCATCGACTACCTGGAGGGCTGTCTGAAGAAAGCCAGGGAGCTCGGAGGACCGGACAAGGTGCGGTGGGATACCTTCGTGGGCCAGGAGAAGAAGCCCCTTCCCCCTCTCAATGGTGGCCAATCACGCAGGTCCCTCTTCAGAAACGGTAAAGAACATTAGAGCTAAAACAGCAGATGAGTTCATCAGTTGGTAGAAATTTTGATAACTAATTAAATGTTATGTTTACTTTAAAGGTTCCAGTCTCTCAAATGTGATGATATTTTGCTTTTGTTGGATTTACGTGAAAGTAAATGTAATTCTCCTCTTTTTTATTGGACAAAACAAGATATTTAAGGACACGTCAGGCTTTTATTTACTTTAATTGTTACTTGCAGCCCTAAAACACATTTAATTCTACTTATTAAAACTCTAATTATCCCCCTGTGATCAGAGTTAAAGAAAAAGCTGTCGGCTAGGAGTAAAAATATATATTTTGTGAAACTTGGATGCTAACAGGAGTTTATCTTCCTCTCCTACACAGCCACAAACCGGCTCTTTGTCAGAACAGTAAAGGGTGTTTCCCTTTGAAGCCAACCCTCATGAGCCCCATCAGAGACACATTGTATTGTGATACTTTTGGAAATACTAGTAGTAAAATACTTTTAGAGCGTGATGATGCAGGAGGTCTTTTCACAAACACTTTGGTTTCCAAAATGTGCCAGAAGCGTTTGTGATGGCAGCAAAGAGCCAACTGCTGCGTCTGAACCTGAGCCGGTCAAAAGTGTGCAGATCTAAGCCTCAAACATGCCTGTGCTGCCTTCACTGACTCATTGATTTATTGGCAACCTGTTACAGTAAAAGACAGATGAACGTGTGTGGTAAATCATTCACATGAGGTGAAAAGGCTTTCCGTTCATCAGTCACCAGCAGGTTTAACCAATGTGGGAAAGTTCAGCAGATGCAAAACTTTGTTTACAGCTGCAGAGCAAAGTCGACTTCAGCTGCAGCTCTCGCATGTTAATTTTCTCTCTGCATTGTTTTACTACGTCTTTCTTTGAGTTGAACATTTACTTTTTTGTTTGAATGTGCATCACACAACGCAGAAACATGCACAGAAACTCCCATGAGAACAGAAAAGAAACGCGTGTAAATGTGTGTGATTACAAACATGATGTGAATCAAAGACCAGATCAGTTGTACAAAATACAAATCTTCACAGTAATGCAGCGTTGAGGGCAGACTGCTTCAAGAAATACACATTTATCCTGCCTCTTTTAATATACTGGTGAAGATGGCTGACAGCTTTAGTAGCGTTTAGCTGCTGTGAACTGCAGTCTAATCAGAGATGGAGATTTCTTTCCATTGATTTCCCTCTTGGCTGACTGTTGCTGCTCAAATCAGCCGTGTATCAAATTGTTTGCTGTAAGGGAATGAAGCTCTTGCCTCCTAAATTATTCCTTTCATTGCCTGTTTGACTGCTCTGTGTCTTAGAAACCTTTAAAGAGCAAAGGAAGCTTTTAGGTCAGACTGCATTAGTTGTAATTTGCAACAGGTTGTGTTTCTTTTTCAAGCTGTTTTCATTAAGAGAGAAATTTGTGGCTTTTGCATCAATATTTAGATAAAATATCCTCCCTGTTCACTTCAGATAAGGTGCATAGACATGATATTGGTTCTGCATGTGAAGCACAGCAGCTCTGCTCTGCACGCAGTGATGATTTCTATCTTCGGTAAATGTGTTATTATCAATGCTGTGATCGGCAGTGTAATCACCAGAGTGAATGAAGCATTGAATTCGTCACAGTCTCTCATCATAATTTCATCTCGCTGTATGATTGTTAAAACAGGCATGACTTGTTTTGGGGGTTTTTTTGGTCATGAAATGGGATTGGCAGCGTCTGAAATAATGTCACATCTGCATCTATGAAGTGACTGACAACACATCTGATGAAACTCATTAAACGTCAGTGACTCACTGTGTTTCAGAGATGTTTAATGACAATCTTCAGACTTTGGAGTGAATATTTCTTCATTAATTAAAGCTCCAGATAAGAACAGATAAATGAATTTTAATTAAAACCTCTGTGTGTGTGTGTGTTTGTGTGTGTGTGTGTGTGTGTGTGAGACAGTGATGCCAGACAGTCCCAATTTTCCCTACAGAAGGTACGACCGCCTCCCTCCCATCAGCCAGTTCTCCATCGAGAGCGACTCAGACCTGTCGGAGACGGCGGAGCTCATAGAGGAGTACGAGGTGTTTGATCCGTCCAGACCGCGACCCAAAGTCATCCTCGTCATCGGTAAAGGACCAGTACAACACACACACACACACACACACACGTTAAACCTATATGTGTGTGTGTGAGGCCATGACACAGCAGCAGAGCGACACAGTCTATTAACTGATTCATCATCTGATTTCTTTCAAGTTAAAGCGCTTGTCTGGATTCCTGCTGACTCATGTTTTCCATTAGATAAGAGGAGGCAGTTAAGATGCTTTTGTGTGTAAAAATAGCAAAAAAAAAAAGTGCAGCCAGTGACTTTTTAGACTTCTGATGAGAACTTTATCTATTTCTATAAAAAGGTCAACACAAAGTTTATATTTGCCTCTCTGATGAGCTAAAAATAAACGGCCTGGATGAGAATCTGCGACTCGGGGAGTGTGTGTTTGGGTGTGTTTGTGTGTGTTTGTGTACACAGTGGGTTTTTCCTGGTATACTGAACGCAGCCCCGCCTCTCTCTCTCTCTCTCTCGTTGGTATCAGCGGGGCAGATCTTGTGGCATGTCACTCTCTCTGTGTCGCACACACTCGCACTCTCTTAATCTGGTTTCATCACATCTATAAATACAGTTACTAGCCTTGATAATTAAGCAATAATTAAGCAACACAGCTGTGAAATAAGAGAAATAATTCAGGTTTATCTGGACAGACAGAGGCTGCTTCCTTTAAACTATCTTGAAAACAGTTTATTCAAGGTTTTAACGTCTGTTTTAAAGCTCTTAAAAAACCGTCTGACAGCCTTTGACGGCATGTTTTGCTTCTTGACGTGTACCTGCGACCGTCTTTGGTGTGGATGATTGTTATTTGTCTGGCGGCACAAAGCCAGTTCCTATCTCGTCTTTGTGAGCACATTGTGCCCTATTTTAAAGGGAAAAACCGGGATGGCAGCAGCTGTCATCTCATCGCAGGATCGAGGCAAATGTTTAGTCTGTCAGGTTCAGAAGAGAGAGACGGACTGACACAGGCAGAGACAGAGACAAGAGGCTGAGAGACAGACGGGTCAAACGTCACCAAATACTATCTCAGGTCTTTATTTTCCAAAACCCCTCCAGGGAATATTTTGTTTGACTAATTGATCTTTTACATAAAACATAAACATGATGGAAGATAAGATCACAGATACAGGAAACACTGTTCATGAATAACGTCTGTGTTACATTAAGACGCTGATAAAACACACAGAGCTCATAAAGATGAGACTTAAACTGAACTTTGTAAATATTATTAGCTTAAACTGTGTTTTCTTGTATAAAAATCTTATATGAAAAATAAAAATCTCACCAACCTTTTAGTTTGAATCAAACTTAGTACAAGCAGAAACTTCACTGAAACTAAATATTGATCTGCTGTGACTTGTGTTGTGTTTCTGCACATGAGTTCACCCTCTTTTTCTCATCCTTAACAAAATCAGCTCTGGCAGTAAGACACGATGGAATAAATTGCTCACGGCTCGTTCTGCAATCAATTTCACTCTGGCTTTAAAAAAATAGAAGCAATTTTTGGATCGACTAACAACTAAATATTAAAGCATCTATGTAATTAAGGAGAGCAATTACAGCCAAGCAGCATTTAAGGCTGTCAGATGGCTTTAATATGCACTTAAACATGCATAAAACATGACCAAACTAATGACCAAATTAGTTCAAAAATATTAATTTTATGTGCTTTTGAATGTTGCACTTTTACTTTTTGAATATAATTTGTGTGTAAAATTCAGTCGTGCTGAGATGTAAACTGTGTTGGAACAAAAGCAAACATGACCTCCATTAAACAAAGAGCTTTCTCCTCCTGTTGTCGCTCCTCCGCTCGTCCTGCACGACCAGGAGAAAGGAGAGGATGTCTCAGCAAATGTAGGAGGTTCGCACATACCTGCTTCTGTCGTCTGCCCCCCCCCACATGCCCTCCACTCCCACGCACACACTCGCAAAAACACACACAGTCACAAACATGTGCAAACACAAGCAGAGTCACACACACACATAAAGTCTCACATAGTATGGGTTTCTCTCACTAAAACACGCATGCGCCTACGCTAACACACCCACACACATAATGTTTCACACTCACACACAGACACATTTCACACACACACACACACACACACACACACACACACACACAAACAAAATCTCTTTCCCAAAACATCAACAGCTCTCCCTCTGTGCTTTAGGTGGCCCTGGCAGCGGCAAAGGAACGCAGTGCCTGAAGATCGCCGAGCGTTACGGCTTCCAGTACGTTTCCGTGGGCGAGCTGCTGAGTAAGAAGATGATCCACAACGCCACCAGCAACAGGAAGTGGAGCCTGATCGCTAAAATCATCACCAACGGAGAG
>JAPZDV010000004.1:19554665-19577544 GCA_029814665.1 Acanthurus lineatus | reverse complement strand
ACACACACACACACACACACACACACACACACACACACACACACACACACACACACACACACACAAACACACAAACAAAATCTCTTCCCAAAACATCACCAGCTCTCCCTCTGTGCTTTAGGTGGCCCTGGCAGCGGCAAAGGGACGCAGTGCCTGAAGATCGCCGAGTGTTACGGCTTCCAGTACGTTTCCGTGGGCGAGCTGCTGAGGAAGAAGATGATCCACAACGCCACCAGCAACAGGAAGTGGAGCCTGATCGCTAAAATCATCACCAACGGAGAGCTGGCACCACAGGTAGCAAAAAAAAGAAACAGAGCTGGGGTGACAGAGGGAAGAGTGTGTGTGTGTGTGTTCGTGTGTGTGTGTGAAACAGGGTGAATATGAGAGGAAGGATGAGCGCCGAGTGTGTCCAGCCACTCGCAGGTCATTATCACAGTGTGAATGTAATAAGGGACTAATTAGCAGCATCCAAATCAGGAGCATGCTGGAGAGAGGGATGCTTATCCGTCTTATTAGCATCCTTCTCTCCAAGATAATGACTCTGCTGGGGGACAAAAAAAAAAAAAAAAATTAGCATGGACCGCCTGTGGCTCACTGTGCTCCATTCATTCCCATAAGATGCCCCTTCAAAATGTGAGTGAAATTAAGATTACAACTTTGATTCACATTCAAGGACAGAGGGAGGACTAAACCATAACAGTAAATAACCACAAAGGCGTTTTTTTGGGGGGGGGTGGGGGGGTGGGGGGTTGTGTGTTTTTAAGCACAGCGACTACAAATCACATCCACTGTGCACTGCTGTTCATTATTTTCTAGGACAAACAGAACATTTGAAATGATTTTCCTTCCCTCCTGCAGAGATCTGGGACTTGATTGCCATGAGATTTTCATCGCTTTTATTTTTATTGATTAAAGAAAAACCCTCAACTCGTTTAAGACCCCTAATCTTTGGTAAATGATCATCTATAGAGCTTTGGACTCAATTCAAAACCTTTCTTTGCTGAACAGAGCTGCCTCAGGTTTCCTGACAAGTTGCTGCAAGACTGACAGTCTCCTGCACTGTCGACCACCTGTTATCACATGACCGTATTTCCAGAATTAAGTTATGTATCCACTTAAATTTGCTGAAGAGGGCCTGGTTTCACAGATGAAAGCTTGAGTTTAGTGGATTTTATCACATATATGTGCTCTCAAGTAAAAGAAAAATCACCACGTACATGATACATGACCTGATGTTGACTTGAGATCAAGCAACAGGCTTTGAAATATCGAAAAATGACCAGGAAATACACTCATTCTTTTAATTTGGCCTCCAGATTTCACTTAATGAAGTGACTGTTTTAATAGTGAAAACTAACTTTATCAATACAGCTATTTTCAAAGTTAAGTTACAGATTGCCCAACGAAACAACAGACAAAAACATCACGTTTAAACAAAGAGAAGGAGATCTGATCCACAAAGATGATCCAACCTTATAAAAACTTGTTTTTAGTGGAGATGATAATGAAGTTACAGAGAAAGATTGTTTCCAGAGTTTGAGGCCCTGAAGCGAATGACATCCCCTGGTGGTTTAAGAACAGATGAAGAGACTTTTAGCAGGGACTTAAAGTAACAAAATCAAGGTTTTATGGGCAAAATGTTCAAAAGTGTTTGCTGCAGCCAGATCACACGAGATTGATGAAGTAAAGTATAAATGATTGAAATTTGCTTAAAGATGCAAAACCATCCTTCTGGACTTTAATCCCATATTCTTGCATCCTTCAACCAGTTCATCCTGGTCATTGTCACATTTAAAAACAAGTCTTTGTGAGCCTCTTCTGGCTTTAGCAGTGATGGTTTTATAACACGCTTTGTCACACATGGCCCCGTGCAGACTGATGGGAAAAGTGTGTCACTGATGCTGCTTTGGTTTGAGGTTTAGTTTGCATTAGAACCAAATATTCCTATGCACATAAACGCATCTGACAGGGATTTATCTTATATAAGAAATGCTATTAATCAATCAGATTGACTTTCAAACATGCATACATTCTGATTGATGAAAACATGTGAGAAGGTGCTCTTAGCTGTCATGCATACGGGACCATGATGCATCAGTGACACAGCGAGGTACGAGCCTGTAACACAGACGCCAGGAGCCCACCTGCTTCATGACGAGCAGATCTCAGCTTGTGTCCCCTGATGAATTACCGGCATTAACGGCCTAACTCATCATTAAACATCCCTCTGTTGCATTTCTGGCACGACATCACGATGCCATCCTTCCCTCCGGCCGTTCGCCACGTGTCCGTCCAGAAACCGGTGAGACAAACAGCAAAGTAGGGCAAGACGACATGTGAGACGTGATGAAGAGACTTGTGGCTGTTAGAGACTCAATTTCCTGCCACGTTAAGTTCAAAATTTGGTCTCTAATGATTTGGACGTAATAACAGGAGGAGAAAGCAAAAACTACTGTGTTAGTAAGAACACACATGAAAGTATTGCTTGTGTAATTACATATTTATGTTGTTTTGACAGATGTTTCACTGGGTCACAGTTGTTTTCTCCTCTTTTATACCTTTAACTTTATAAATTATGAATTTAAAGTGTTGCTGAGCTCAATATTCACCACTTAGTGAAGCTCAGACTGGTAAGTTGTTTTTTTTCCAGTAACAGAAATCACAAAACTGCTTATATTTGTGCATGAAATCTAGTTGATTGTTTTAAGATTTACGTGTTAAAGTGTTTGCAAATCAAAGAAAAAGTTTGACATTTTGTTAAAATGTGCTTATTTGCTTCCTTGCTTACATTAAGATAAACAGATTGATTTGTTTAGTTTAACATAAAGCCTGAAAAAAGGGGAATATAGTGAGTTTGGATCTATGCAAAGGCAAAAATCCACCTATCTGCACCTTTTTGCTTTTGCTTTAAGAATCAAATAAGCATATTTCTCAAAATGTTGGCTTCTTGCTTTAAAGACCCGATTCCAAAATTTAGACATCATCATCATCATCATCCGAGCGTGTCTCCTTGTAGCCTGGAGCTCTGTAACTCTGCTCAGCTGTGAACTCCCCTCGGTGTCGTAAATTATTCAAAATGCTGCAAACTCACAGACTCTTAAATAACAAACAGATCAAGTTGAAGTTTTTCGGTGTCTGCAGATTCATGTGACTGAGAGTATTTCTGAACTTCTGTTCCCTCTGAAATCCCTCGGGTCTCCTGATGTCTGACAATCTGTGCTCAAATTAAAGACATTACAGATTGATTACAGTTTTTTGCTTTCAAATCCTCAGACTGTGGAAAAAATCATCATGTTAATATAATTTAATAGGATGCTTTGCCTTTACAAAACAGAGACTCACATCAAATCATGTGTTAGTTACTGAGCTTTTGCACAGTTTTAACAAAAGCTGTGCACCAGTTAAACGCTCGATACTAAAAGTATCTACTGTAATGAACTCTGTGTACAAATTATCGCAGCAGCAGTCAGTGCACCTGAAGTTATACAGTCAGTGAACATTTTACAGTTCACTGACATGTTTTACAAACGCATCATATGATTATTAGCTGCAGAACGAACAAATAAGTTGTTTGTTTAGTCGAATCAAAACTTGTCACTGGTTTGTGGAATGAAACTGGGACACCGCAAGCGTGACACAGTTTTTGTGGACATGCAAGTGTTCAGTTCACAGGAAGCTTCTCAGCTGGGTTTTTAGTTTTTAGTCTCACTTGTGTCTAATGAAACACGTTTATCTTAATAAATGCAGCTGTGCACAGGCTGCAGAACAGCTCGTGTCTCACTTGCATGTAAATGCAGAATGGCTCAAGTCTGTTTTCCCCCTTTTTTTGTTTGGTGATGTGCATAACTAAAATGATTATGGTCCGGGTTCTGAGTGCTGCCAAAAGGTGACACAGTCTGCTGATGGAGGACCGAAGCTGCTGCTCGTCTTCTGCTAACATGCTGCTTTTAATGTTCAGGATGTGCAGTCGCTGACTTAGGCTGTGTCTGAAAGGTGGTATCTTCTGTAGTGATGCTGTAAAGGTGTTGATGAAGGAATCTTTTTGGACACTGACTTGATTGCGTATAATGAAGGTTATTACAAAGAAGTACAGTATCGACCAGGCGACAACCTGAGAGAGCAATCAAAGCCAGTGTGAATCTCTGACTTACAGCTCAAACATTTCACTTTTATAGCTCTGGTGGAGACATCACCTCTGCACCAGGCATGCAACCCTACATGGATGGAGCCCTTCACTTGTCAAACACTAAATGAAAACAGGATAAGTCTACAAAAACAGGGTGAAGCTGTAAGGCTTCAACTTCAAGGCCATTTTATGTTGCAACACAAGTTAGCACACAGAGAAGATGTTTCAAACCAAATAAGGACACAGTAAAAGATACCAGTAGAGAAGAGGTGTTGAACCATATAAGGTTATAGCATAATATAACACAGAAATCTTTTCCAGTTTGCTGCAAAGTGCACTTAATTTTAACAAACAGTCCGCACATGGAGAATATCATGCATGCACTAAAATTTTTGAGGAGTGAAAAATGTAGGATGCATAGTAGCAGTTTTTACAAAAAAATCCAATGTGTCACATTTGTTAAACAGCTCTTATCTTTTGACACTTATGAGTTATCATCATTTGGATGTTTGTTTAACTCGCTGCAGAGTAAACTGTTATCATACAGACAGAAAACAATGAGTGAATAATTCTAATCTGAAGGTTTTCCTGCAGCTGCTCGTCTCCTGTATGACAGATTGTCTCTACGGGAGTCACAGATGACTGTTTGATGCCTGGTATTCCTGCGAGAGAGACATGGAGCCGTGCAGGAGATCAGAGGGCTTTTCCAAGATTAGCTCTGCTCATTTTATCTCGCTTGCATACATTAATTGTTTGACGGAATCTAGATTATGTTTAATCTCTGTCAGACCACTGCTCTTATTCTGTGGGTGAAATGTCTGTGTTGCTCAGAGTTGGCCACGACCACAGATGTTATTTTTAGATCGGTGCATTGCTCACGTATCTCTGCCATATTGTATGATGCATCCGGCCCCGCAGAAATACATACGAACTTGTTGACCTCCTTCAGCCACGAGGAAGTAATTGATGCTAAGAGATGTCGGCACGCGCTCTCCTCGAGCGCGGTCAATACACGCCATCTGCAACATTCACATAAATTACAGCACAACTGGGTTTCAGTTGTGTTGTGGAGTACTACGCTGTGCTGCTGCAGCTTTTCATTCACTTCATCTGTTACTCTGATTCAGCTGCTCGCTCAGTTTTAAGAGGTTTGAGCTAATCTACATTCTTGATGAATCTACAGCAACGTTAACAAAACTAATCTACCTAGAGCTGTAATTTTAATTACAGCTGTAAAGTGTTTTTTTACTTTGTTTTTTTGTTGCTGAACTGTTCTGACATCAGGGGCCATTCAGAAAACTGCCTTCAGTAGTTGTCTGAAGTGAAGTGTGTGTGTTTGGGAAGTCAGAAAAAAAATAAAAAAGCATCTGACTAATAGCTAAGTTAATTGTATTGTTTAAAAAAATCCAAGTAACTCCCCGTTGGTTTGGTTATTGTTTGTAATCAGGCAGAAGAAATATTGCTTATTGCTCTTTAGGACTGAACTAATCCACCGGGTGATAACAAGAATAACGAATCCTGTTGCTTTCATTGCTTTCCAGGAGACAACAATAACCGAGATAAAGCAGAAGATCATGAAGATCCCGGATGCGAATGGTATCGTCATAGATGGGTTCCCACGAGACGTCGGACAGGCTCTGTCCTTTGAAGACCAGGTGAGCTGCAAAAAAAAGATTTTAGTGTGAAAGTGTTTTCAGTCCTTGCCCAGATTTCCCAGACAAAACTGTGTGACATATGTTTCTGCAAATATGGAGTTTAGAAAGTCTTTTAGTTGCTTTCTAAAACGTCTAAATATTTCCGTTTCTTTGACATTTTCCTCAGTTCGAATTCAAAGCAGACAATTTATCTTGTCTTTCCTTTCTTACCTGCTTTAATTACCATTGTACATGATATAAACTCCTGTAAATGTGTCATTTGGACACATAATATGTTGTTAGGTAGCATATAGGATGACTTGTTTGCACATTTAGTGCAGATTGTGTTGGACAAAATTAATCTGGCTCAAAAAAAACATAAGACAACTGTTGTGTTTTGGGTTTGAGACTGTTGTGCATCATCATAATCATCATAATCTCAATTTGATATTAAATTTTTACATTTCACCAGACTGTCAAAGCAAACAGCCTCAACAGCTGCATCTGACCTGAAAAACCTGACCTTAATCTGACAGAAAAAAACAGCAAAGTCCAAAGAAAGACAGTGTGATGTGCAGAAAGTAAACAAACATTTAGTAATCGAGAGTCACAGCTGGACATTAAAACATCATTCTGTCTCTCTGTTTGCTGCACAAAGGTGTTTCCACCTGCGAACAGCTGGAAAACAGACACCGTTCTTTTGACATGAGGACAAGTTTCACATTCACTCCGGTTGTTTTTGTGATATAGAGAGAAAAAAAGTTCTTATCTATCTGCCAAACACATACAAAGGGCTATTCAAGCGACACCTGCTACATTGCGGGTATGTAAATGAGTTGGCTGCTCACCGCACCCTGAAGCTGAAATCCCTCAGGTTTCATCTCCAGCAGTGTGAGATCCAAGAAAGACAGCTTTGGTTGCTCTGTGGTTTGAGACGCGCCGTCAGGGTTTGATGTTATTTGAGATCAGATGCCTCAGAGCGTCGCCGGGTCACTTTCAGGACGTTTAAGACTCATTTGCAAGTTGTAAATAATAAATGAGTTTTATAAGTTTATCTGAGAAGTTTTGTTCTTAGCTGAGGAATCTCTCAGTCGTGACAAACTAAAACGTAAACCAGTTACAATGTTTTTGCATCGATTTTGCATCAGTGTCAGTTGAAATGAAAAATGCAAACTACAATGACAGAGATCATATTTGTGAAAACTCGAGGGGTCAAAGCTTCAGACCTCTGGGTGGAAATCTCTCTAAACTGTTACCGACTGATAATTGAGAGTTTGAATTGTTAGAAAACGCTCCGCTAACTTGTGTACTGTGAAGTTATCTCTGTAGCCTACAAACATTAAAACGAGATGTTTTGTTGTTTCAGGAGGCCCGCACGGCATTGTTTATGTACTGTTGGCTAATTAGGCTGTCTGCATCTTTTCTGCTTTTATTATTTGTGAGGGCCTGAGGAGCTGTTCGGTTTTATTCTACTAGCCTGCTAACATTAGCACTTTCTCTCAGCTCCAGCACAGCTCAGTGTTGTGTTTGTCCCACGTTATATCAGTAAAGTTTAGCTCTCTTCCATAGGTCCAGTTGTTGTAATGACAGAATAACCAGAGAACCAGACTTTTAAAAGCCTCAGTCCTGTAACTTTACTCTCTCTTTGTGAACCTGTGATTCAAATCAGGAGACAGAGAAACTTAAAAAGTGCTGAAATCATAGTTGGGACAAGGCAGCAGCAAACAACAAACCCCTACAATGATGCTATTGAATCTTTTTAGGTCATTAAAGTTTTGACCAAAGGAGAGCGCAACTTGAAGCGAACAAAAAGGAGAACATTACTGTGCAGGAACATCACATAAATGAAAGTTTGAATCATTTAAGTATTCCACCTTCAACCCAGGCTTTTTTTTAAAGGTACTGACAGATTGTCACATTTCTTTGCCAATTTGAGTTTGTGATTAATTCCTACTTTAAAGCCAGCGAACCCACAACCTAGTGCCTTTCCCTACATGCTGCAGCAGACATTAAAAGGGTTCGTATCGTCCCTGAGCGAACGTAATCTTGCTTGGAGGGTTGCTTGTGTCTGAATTACTCACAAGCTGAGCTGGGTCACTGTTTTGTTTATTGTTGCTTCTCAGTCTCTTTTGTCTGCGAGAATGTTTTTCCTGCTTTGTTGCAGATATATTCAATTCAAATCTGAAAATCATTCCTTCGTTTTTCTTTTCTTTCCCTTACTTAAAGTAAGGCTGGTGGCTTGAAGAAATTAGAGCTGCATTATGACAACATTGCCCCCTTGTGTAATATCATTGGACCCTGCCTCTCTTAGCCTGACAGTCACATTTTTCTGCAGATCATAACGCTGATGGTACGAGTATTTGAGTAAAGGTTTATTTCCCTGTTGACAGATGGTTTCACAGTGATACTGACTAGACATTTTATTTGCACCTGAAATATTGCAGCATCAAATTGACGGTCTAGAGTGTAATATTTTCTGTCAGCACTCACCTTGAGCGCGCACCTTTCCTGCTCACAATGCCAAATGAAACTCTGGTTTCCCATTTTTGCAGAACCGGTTATGGCACACCGAGCAAGGACTCTGCGCTTTTCACTGGCTCACAGTCTCGAGCAACACTTAAAATACCTGGCAGCTGCTCTTCTGGATGTTTTGAGCCATTTTCTGAGAATAAAACAAACCATTACCTGCAAATTGTGTTAGACATGCAAAGAATTCACTTGGAAATCAAGTAAAAACATCAGCGTCAGTGGACAGTGAATTATTAGTGACTTACAGTAGCACAAAAGTTATTTTGACAACATAGAAGTTGTAATATGGAATAATTTATGAAGCAATGCGTTTTTTTTCCAAGCTGGAGATTCCTAATAGGAATTTACCCTTCACATTTGAGAGGCCAACTGTGTGGCATGATGGTCGATTGCTTTAAGAAAGATTGATTCCCCTTATCACATTTAAACTCACTTAACATTTATCACCTTTTAAATGAGCGTTTAATGACTGTAGGGAACAGGTCGGGGTCTGTCTGGGTCAACGCAAGTAAATCCTGACCTTTTAATCTGGTCATTTCAGATGCATAACAGGGAACGAGAGACAAGGATGTCAGAGTTTGAAGCCCATTATGGCAGAATTTACATGACAGGTGGAGGTGAATACAACTGCTCCAGAGCAACTAAAGTGATTGACCCAGATTGTTTTAAAGCTGTAGTAACCGCAGTATCTCTCTCTAAATTTCCTTAAATATGTGATGTTTGGTGATTACTGTAAATTGCTGCAATATTTTAAAGTAAACTGTGAAAAAAAGCTAATGTTTTTACACAAATTACAACTTTTGCTGGCAGTAAAACAGGTTCATAAATGCAGGAATGACCTGTTTCTGTTTGTTTTCTCTGCTAGAATGAGCAGTCAACTAGAGAGGATATGTCTACTTTTTTCCCTGAATTGTGACTGATAGGTAACCTCCATGTTTTCTCCCTTGTTGTATGCCACTGCCCTCTTGTTTATTTTTAGTTTGGTTCAGTTAGGTTAGTTTAGGTTCAATAGAAGATAAACATGCAGGAAAAATGCTGCCTGAGAAGACAGATTGTGAGAAAACTGCTCTACATACTCATCACATTCCTGTTAGTCAACTCTTGCTTGTAAACATGGTTCTGTTCTGAGCTATTTAGGTAGAATTATGTTTATTGTCCCTGAGGTACATTTGTATTCAAAGCCAGTACACATGCACATATAAATAACAGAAAAATCTGCATGTTTACATTCATAGGTTTGACCTCAGAGCGATGTGAGTGAGACGGTCTGTACAGGGATAATAACCTGGACGCTGGAGTGAGCTTCTCTATAATCAGTGTCATGTATTGTTTTCAGCACTGAGCCTGTGATGGCTTTGTGGTTCATGTCTGGAAGATTTGGACGGGAAGGCGGAGGACTTTAGAGGTCATTTTTGTTCGGGGATGATTAGTATGGTGAATAAGGGTCGAATGATGCCTTTGTAAAGCAATAATGTGTTATCAAAAAGTTACAGACACGTTGGATGCATTGTCAATTTCAAGTGGACGGATCGTTTTTCGAGAGCAGAAGATCAAGATGTGTGAAAGGCACTTAGGCTACAGGCTCGCTAGCCTCAGAGTTAAAGCTAATTACAGGCCCAGGCTAGCATAACAACATAACAGCGTCCATCTGGGTTTAAACATAAACTGCACTTTCAATAGCCACTTTTGCAAAATTGCTGCACAAAGCTTGTTCAATCCCTTTTGTAGTTAACTAAATGCGATAAACGGTCATGTGTAGAAAGAATTAAAGTCAAGCATGTATGTAAGTACAAAACAGCTTCACAGTGCACAATCTGCAGTCAACTCTGAATGGTAATTAAAAGTGTGATTGTGGTCCCCCTGCAGGGGGGAAGCCAGATGGGGCTCCTGTGGAGGTACCATTTAGTGAAAGATGGTGCTGTGCTTTATCTTGTCATGTTTCCAGTTAGCACATATAAATGGCATGTTAATGTGGAAAGCCCAGGGCGATCAGCTGGCTGTATAGAGTCCGTCTGTTCCAGTCAGTTAGATTAACAAAATGGCAGCAAAGGCTATATCTGTCTCTCCCATCGTCTTTCTTCAGCTTCCTCTCACACCAATTACTGATTGTACCTCAAAAGCACACACAAACAGAGGTATACACACACACACACACACAGGCACACAAGGGCAGACAAGTGCACACAACCTACCAGAGATCTAAGCATATTATATTAAAGTGCATGCACACACATGCTCAGGAATTAAAGTCACACAGAATAAAACATCGTTAGACACACATACGTCTGCACACATGGAAGCATAAACACAAATATACACCCAGTGAGAGCACATATTTACACACCCTCATACTATACACGCATATGTAAATGAGACAGAAGCTCACACACTCACATTCATACACAATTAGAAATACATGGATAAATATGGATGCACAGATCTGATATGCTGAAGCGGGAGTGGCGCCTAAACTGCATGCATGCATGTTTAATATGTGAAAATAACTGTCAGCTGCGAGATTTAATGTGGACATGTTGTTAAATCTCTCTTCAGTGGTGGACACAGACACAAAGGAATATCTCATCTTCTTTAATATTTATGTTTTTTTATTAACAATAGTTTACCATTGAATCTTTTAGACATACCTGATACATTACACACCTGATACACACATTGTGTGTGGACTCTTTGGCTCGTCACATTAACCACAGTAGGCATCTAACCCTCTTTCATGCCGCCGCTCTAAAATATACATTCTTTTCCTCTTTTTTGTGAAGAGGCCGGGTCTCTGCGTGAAAAAGACCTCATAATGTGGTTACTACACTACCCAGTCTACATCTCCTGACAGCAGATTCCACTTAGTCCATGTTCCCTATCTGAAAGCTGCATGAGGAAAACCAAACAAAGATACGAGATAATGTATGTGGCTGGCTCATGTGCAGAGAGAGGGATTTCCAACCAGACAATACCAACACAATCATGCACTCCCCCCTCATTGATAGACCTCACAATTGAGCTATTACTATGGCAATAATCAGCATTTCCAGCTGTTTCAAACAGGGAGCAGATTAGATATGATTAAACATACCTTCCCCCGACGCCTCCACGTCAGGTGAGGCTGTAAACAGCAGAAAATAGCAGTTAGTGACTAAAAGGCGTCTCTTTCTTCCTGTAGTTAGTAAAATTAAGTTTCGTGGAGGAATTCAATATAAGCTGCGAATTTATTTTCTATTGCTGCAGTTATTTAAATTGTTGCACTACAGGATTGCTTATGGGGTTGATAACAGTTTACAAATGACGTCAGGGTCGGATAAGGACCAGAAGTTCACTCAAGATGAAAAAAGATAACATGTGCGTACAGTTGTGTTTATAACTGTTTCCCGGCAACCACTCACAAACGGCTCATACAGGCATTAATGATTGGACGGGAGCTGACGATCCTTCAGCCAATAATGAACACACATGCAGCAGTACTGGGATTAATAATGGAGTTAAGTCACAAGTGGATATTAAAGGGTCCTTTTGTGCAGCTCAGAGGCAGAGAAAAAAAAAATAACTGAGGAACTTTTTGACAAATGAGGTGCCAACACCTTGTCAGGGATTTGACCAGATTAGAGGTGGATAGTTTGAGGCCAGAGATCCTATTTTTGTCACCGATGCTTTTACTGTCCCTGGTTAATTTTCTTTCTTACAACTACAGTACAGCTGATGAAACATCTGAGTTTATAAAAAAATGTTGATACACTTTTCATTGTCACCTTCCCTTATTAAAGTGCGCTCACACCAATGAGTTTACGAGTGGCACCATGGGGTGGGAAAATGATTTGAATCCTTTTTTTCCCTGAGTTTTGCCTCATAGGCTACGCACAGGTTGCTCTATCAGTAAAGATGCTTTAAGTGGGGTTTTATGCAGAAAGGAGTACCTGCAGACTTTATTGAAATTTGGAGGATTACTCAGTTTTTAGAATTATTGTTATGCATTATTTAGTTACCTCTTCTGACTTTTAACTCTTTCACTTTACTGTTTCTATTTGCTGTTTTATTTACTTTTTGTGTAACTCTTATTTTCGGAGCTAGAACCATTGAAAGCTTTTTCAATAACACATTGTTGTTTAAAATATACAAAAACCAAATAGGACTTTTATGAGGTTATATTTATTGGCCCAGCACAGTGACTTGAGACCATGCTAGCTGTTTCTCAAATAATCTATAAAAATAATGAAGGGTCTTTATGTCATATTACAAGTGGTAACCTGACACAGGTGAACATTGTTAAAAATTACATAAATAGCTTGCGGAGCTCTACAATACTCACCAATTCCATTTCCTCTGGACTGGCATTAAAAAAACACACCTGAATAGCTTTTTTCTAAGCTCACTTGTCATGCTGCTCATCCAGTGAAGCTCCTGAAGACACGACTTGAATCTCTTTTCTTGATCAAAAGCAGCGGCACAACACTTCTGAGTGGGACTCTGTTGGTATGTGGACTCAGGCCAGGGGAAAATCTCAGAGAGATGAGGAAAATAAAGGCCGAGACAGTGAAAGAGAAGCCGCTATGATTAAAGATGAAGGGCAAGACAGATGGAGAGGGGCAGCAAATAACACATTTGGTTACAAAGTCACAGAAAGCCTGAAAAATGTGAAAGTGGGAGGAAACCACAGGAGTGTTGATTCCTGTAAAGGGGAATCAGTGATGGTATAGTGTGGATTTACACAAACCGGTTTGTGCCTTAAAGATTAAAAGATTAAAATTTGCAATGTAATTTTAACATGGTACATGAGAAAACCTGATTAGTTACATCCCTGCATACATATTTCTTACAATATCCAGTTTTGTGATCATCTTTATGCAACTGTGTCTTGATTTTGTTACCAAATCAGTCACAATTTTCTGTATAACAAAACAGTTTCTGACACCTGGATATGGTGCTCGCGTTTTGCTGGTTTCAAAAAGAGATCTCCAGATTGTATATAGTAGCCAGGTTTCTTAAAAACTAAAATTAAGGCTAATCCAGGTTTCTAAAACCAGGATATGATGCTTACATGTGCAGCATTTAACTGGAATAGTCCAAGAATGCACCCATTGATCAACAAAGTATAACTTTATTCATTTTGTGGAGTATAACCCAACCAAGTTTTTTAAAAATGGCCTTAATATTAATAACGGGAACTTAAATATTTAAACTGACATAAAATCATTTGAAAAGAAGTTAATTTTGTTAATTTTGTTAGTTTTGTGTAATCTGACACCTGCAGTTAGCTACAGTGGAACAATCCGTTGCTACCGGCAACAACTGCTGGCAAAGTTCAGTAGTTTCACCATTTTGTCAAATTTGAAGCCAAAATATGATTCAGTTATTCTTTTATCTGCTTCACAGCTTTATGGAACGATGACCGTAGGTATTATTTTTTATCATAATGTATTTTTTGATGTTGATTTGTGTTTTACTTAAGTTTTTTTTTTTCTGAGAACTGTGAAATGCTAAACAAGCTAGCCATTCTCTAGCTAACATTAGCTGTCTGAGGCTAATGCATTGCTATTACAATGTTCAATGTAGCTTAAATGTAAGTTTACTCAGATATGGTTAAGAAACAAGACTTCACATAACATTTCCAGTATCTTTGTCGAGCGTGTTTGGCCACTGACATTAGATTAGAGGCAGATCCTGATTTAAATGGTAAAAGTGAACATTAGCAAAAACAATAAGACGCTAAAAGGGCCGTCATTGACTGCAAAAACACACTTACACGATGTGGAGATCTGATATAAATCTAATGTAAATATCCAGTATCAACACTAAAATGTCTAAAGTTTAGTGTCCCATGACAGCCTGAGTTACAAGTTCTGAAGTTGTTTCACATTTATAGACTTTTTGTATGAGAGCGGTTGTGTAAATATGCCAAACTTTAGCAAAAAAAAAACAAAAAACAGTTCTCTCTGAGCATCTTTAGTCCACAAAATATATATAAAGTCCTTCAAAGGGTTAAATCTGATCGACTGATTTAGTGAGTGTCTGAGTGAAATTTTAAACAAACTCTGTTGCTTTAAGCATCATGTGGTTATTCTGGAAGGCTAAGAGCTTTATTTTGAGTCCCATATTCCCCATCGCAGTGTGAGCTCTGGGGGAGACTGAGTGATCCTCTGGAGACCCGCAGCATCAATTTTGTTTGGTCTCCTCTGCACCTCATGCTGCTGCCTTGCCCTTTGCAACATCACAGCAGCCATTTATGAGCCGCCCCCTTGGGCCGCCACAGTCATCCTGCTCGTCTTTATAGCTGCCCAAAGAGACCGACTGTCCCTTCATCCTCCACAGCAGCCTTTTTACTTCCACTCCCATCTACTGTGGAGTCTGAGTCGATCTGTTTATCCCTGCCAGTCTGTCTTTGTTAGGGTCTATATCCACAACACAAGCATTTGGCTGTCTATTTTGGTCATTGATTAAGCACAAGGATTTGTTTATCAAGGAAAAAAAAAAACAAAATACGCGTAGGTTATTGTCGACAAAATGTAAGGATTGGCTGCTCCTTTCTTAAAATTACATGCATTTGGGTTTTCAACTGTTAGTTTGACAAAGAAAGCAATTTTTAGTATTAGTTAGTAGTAGTAGACTAACTGGTAAACTGATCAATCCAAACAGGAGATAGTGATTGATAATCAAAGTAGTTGTGAGGCCAGCAGTCCTGACTGGTTATCAATCAGTTTGTTTCTTGCAGCCGTCATCCTGTCATGCCATCTGTCATAATGGTTATGACTAAAACAACATCAGCAGCAGCCAACCTGCTGCACTGCAGTATACCCAGTGTGGATGCCAGAGCTCTCTCCGCACAATCCTCTCTAACATCAGAGAGAAACAAAACATTATGCTTTCAGAAGAATTAATTACTGCATATTGCATATTGCAAGTGCACATGGCTTCATCCAGCTCCTTCTGCGAGACTGAGATTTCTGGAGGCTTAAGAGGAACTTGCAAAGATAGTACTGTTATGTAATTATTTTGCAGCAAGCTTTCAAAGCTGTCATGCTTTACTGGAAAAAAAGTTTTCATCCCTTTCACTGTCTGTTAAACTGCACCCAATACACAATCACAAAGAATAAGCAAGAAAAGTGTGAATGTGACATTTACTGAACTTGTGCAGGTCAACACGGTAAAAGACTGGGGGTCATTGTTTTTCAGCATCAGGTGTTATGAGATAACTTGCCATATGTTGTGCTTCAGTGCGATTTAAGTACACTTGACTTGACATGAAAGCCTATAAAATTCAACCAAAATATTCTCAGTATCAGTAACTTGTATGTTTTGGGGGTTAAAGTGGGAGAAAAACAGCCTACGAAGTTGTCAAGATCCTGTGAGGACAGTGAACTGGAGCTTGTAAGTTAAGCATTTAATTAATCGGTCAAGAGAAAGTATATCTACAACTAATTTGAGAACAGATTGATCCGTTTAAGTCATTTTTCAAGCTACAATGACAAATAGTTTGGGAATCATCTGGGATAATCTGGGAACCAAACGAATCTGATGAGCTTATCAAATATGAATGAAGATTCTGTTACTGCATCGGACCGAAAAACGCCCCAAGTATGTTGCATGTGATTGTTGGTTTTTTCAATTCCAGCTTCTCATTTGTAAATTAATCTGGTAAATACTAACTGTGATTCAAGCTTCTTGACTGGGAGAGTGTGCTGCTTTTTCTTACAGTAAATTTTATAATTGATGTCTGTTCATTTGTCAATAAATGCAATTAGACAATGTCACCTTGGGCTTCAGGAAATAGTGATGGGAAAACAGTCGTTTGCAGATCTTTCACCCTACTCACACATAATGCATGTCCACGAGGTCAAGAAACATTTGAAGTAATTTATTTATACTATGTTTTCTCTATTCTGTTTGGTTTGACGTGTAGGATCAATGCCATTCAAAGCTCACTGAGACATCTGAAAACAAGGTTTGTTCTCCATGAGAACTGCTGGACGGCTATAGAGAGGAAACGACCCCTGACTGCTGCGGGTTTATGGAGACAGATGGAGATGTCTGATAGGCAGCAGCCCCACATGCTTAGAAAGGCAGAGCAGAACAAAATTAACCAAAGGCAAACAGTAGTCTAGACTGATGGCCGTAATCAGCCGTTTCTTCATGTACGATAGCCTTAACTGAACAATTCCAGGAAAAGTTCATCATGATTAACGAAGTTTGAACAGCTGAACTAACATTGTTTTTTTTTTTTTTTTTGAACAATGTTTCATCTCTTATCTTGCAGTCTGCAAGGCCTCGTTCACCAAACCAAACACAAAACTTGGTACAAAAATGTTTACATAGTGGCTCCAACTAAACAAAATGAAGTGTGGGAGTGAAAAGGGCACGTGAATTTCTCAAAAGCTTAAAGTAAATAAAAGGTTTGTATTTTGTAAGAGGCTGTTTATTTTATTAAGTATCCTCCCGTTTTAGTCTTGAACCATTGTCTCCAGTTTAAGTCTCATCTTTGTGTTTTTTTTATAAAGTGGATTCAGCAGAACATCTATAAAAGGGTTTTAGCTGTCATTTGGCACAGCGATTAGGTCAACATCTGCCTGCTTGTGCACCTTTTTTGGAACTCTGTGTGTGTGTGTGTGTATGGAGCTGTGTGTGTGTGTGTGTGTGTGTGGGTTATTGTTAGAAAGGGTGTGTACCAAATTCTTCCTGTTTATGAGCACGAGAGATGGTATCACTGACAGAGCTGCCGGCATTAAAGCTGAAGGTGCTATTATGTGATCTGATGCAGCATGATAGTGTGGTATCTTCTGTAGTGATGCTGTAAAGGTGCTGATGATGATCCGCTGACACTGACTTGATTGCGTATAATGAAGGTTATTACAAAGAAGTACAGTATCGATCAGGCGACAACCTGAGAGAGCAATCAAAGCCAGTGTGAATCTCTGACGTACAGCTCAAACATTTCACTTTTATAGCTCTGGTGGAGACATCGCCTCTGCACCAGGCATGCAACTCTGCATGGATGAAATCCTTCACTTGTCAAACACTACATGTGAAAGTTGTCTATTCCATGAAAACAGGATAAGTCTACAAAAACAGAGTGAGGCTGTAAGGCTTCAACTTCAAGGCCATATTATGCTGCAACACAAGTTAGCACACAGAGAAGATGTTTCAAACCAAATAAGGACACAGTAAAAGATACCAATAGAGAAGAGGTGTTAAACCATATAAGGTTATATCATAATATACCATAATAGCAAAGCAGTTTGTAAAATACTTCAGTTTTATTTACGGTATTTGTGCACATAGATATGAATTTCCTGTTTTTCACAATATTAAGCACAACTTCTAAAATAATGTATTAAATTTGGAGGTACCACATTTCTGATGTGTTTGACTGTGACACCAGACACCAGTAAAAGTGGTGCTGAGTTCCTATGTACACAGATCTTATAGATCTGTTAATGGTGATACATCTAATAGGGCTTTTCCATAATAAAGCAGCTCCACATGTAGAGTTCAGCCTGAGAAAAAAGAAACCAGGGCATAAGTGTGGTCACCATGGAGTTGGAAACTTTGATTTGCAAGACTAAGAACTGGGTCCTGTTGCCAGGGTGGCGCGCGCCTCAATAAACAATGCTATAGGAGCTATTTTTAGCCGTGGCAGCATGCCAGATCGAATGCAGACTCTGGAGTGTTTCATGAGCATCTCATCAGACAAAGCAGGAAAGCAAACGCCGCAGTATGAATAGTGATGAACCGCTCTTGTTGCTTGTTATAGAGAAGAGCTCCTGGTGGTGGTGAGCCAGGTGACCAGTCGTCAGGTTCAAGATGAGGAGAGTGTTGAAACTGGAGATGCTTCATCTTATGAGGTCAAAACAGTTACCAGGTTATTCTTGTTTGATGCTGCTTATATTAGATAGATTATCGTGTCTTGTACTCTACATACTTGCTGGTTACTGAGGAATGTTTTTGTGTGTTTGACAATGCGCAGCAGAAGCAGTCAAGCTCATTGAAGCATCACAAATGAAATCTCTATTAGTCAGGCCCCAGCAAATGCTGTTTCTGTGACTTGACCTCTTTCTTTTAATTATAATTGTTACTGTTTGTTTTCTTGCTGTTAAATCCTGGCAAAAGTTACTGTCACGCTGGTGTTGCTGTTACATCATCTCCTGATTTCTGTAATTTGAGCTTTATGAGGTAACTTTATGGGTTAAAACAGTAGTTAAAATTCCTTGTAGTTAGCACAAAGCCCCACAAAATATAAATACATCATGTAAGAGGTTTTTAGATCCTCTTTACATCAAGAAAAGTACACTGTTAAAATGATTTTTTAGTTCAGATTTTCTCTTACAAGATTCAGCGCATTAAAAAAAAAATCTCAATTGCATTTTAGATTTAAGCATCACTTATAAATAATCTTGCAGTGGATCATTAAACTGTGTTATGTGATGAGGGTCATGCAGTTTTCACCTGAGTCTGCAGATCCTTTTCAGCCCCATGGAGGTTTTATGGTGCCACTACTGCTTTGATTAACTCTCCCCACTCTCATTGGCATTGATCCCCCAAGCAAAAAGCACTTGATTTTAGGAATAAACAGCTCTAAAAACCCACTGTAGGCTAACCGCTCAGCACCAAATAGCAGAAAAAACACAATTAGCAACTAGCTGGCGAGCATAGAGGAGCATTTAGCGGCATAATAACCAGATATTTTCCAGCCAAAACAGAGATGGAGAGACTATCAGAGAGCAGAACTCTAAATGACGCTAATGTTGCTGTTGGATGAGTAATTTGGCACATCCATCTTACACTTTCGACATATTATCACCCTTAGTTAGTGCATCTATGATGTGTTTATAGCTCGTTGAGTAAATTTATGACGCTTTAACCATCTGTGTGCATTAACAGTCTTGATTATTTTAGAGGACTCTGTTTCAATGAAGGACTGATATGTGGGAAATCTGCATCTTGCACTTCATAACAGACTCCTCGTCACATCTGATCTCTGAATAGAAAACTGCCGTCAGAGTTGGAGGGAAGGTTGCTTGTGTGATCGCACTTAAAATGTCATTCGCTGTTACTTGTGGGCTAAAAAAATAAAGTGAGTTTCAAACACTTTTCTGTAATCATCCAGTCTCTTTGGACCTTACTGATGATGAGGTCTTTATTCTTGCGTAAATTGCAGTTTTGATATTTTGACCTTAATGTATTGAAATTAAAAATGAGACTGACCCTGAGCTCGTTCCCCACTTTGCACCTCTGGGACTGGATTTCCTCAGGGTCTCGCTGTGGAGATTGCATATGAATGAAAAGTTAATCTGAGTGGTTTTGGGCTTGGCTGTCATGTTTCACATTATCTCCTCTCTGCTGGTAGATCTGCACTCCCGACCTGGTCGTGTTCCTCGCTTGCACAAACCACCGGTTGAAGGAGAGGCTGCAGAAACGAGCCGAGCAGCAGGGACGACCGGACGACAACCCCAAGGCCATCGACCGCCGCCTGACCAACTTCAAACAGAACACCATTCCTCTGGTCAAATACTTCCAGGAGCGGGGCCTTATTGTTACGGTAAGGCATGAGTTTGTTTTAAAAGCAGCTCCATTATCTCTTTTAATCACATTTAAATTGATGATTCTGGGGTGCATGTTTTTTATCCAGTGGCAACATCTGGTGCGGAGTAGCGTGTTTGAAATGTAGTGACACAGGAAGTAAGAATTTGGTGGTTGGATTCATGGAAAGGCATTAAGCAAGTGCAGCTTTCATGTCAGAGCCCTCAGTTACACTGATGCCATAATCATGTCATGTGGGATGGCAGCAATGGGATGTTTAAGTGTAAACGACTGTCAGTCTTATGGTAAAAACAAACAAAGACTAATAACAGAAGTGATGACAACAATGTTTAAAAGTTTGTCTATAACAAAGCACCACAGGAATGAGTCCTTAATATTCAGATCTACTGGCTGGTTCGCCTTTACAGCCTCATTCACTCTTACAAACTGTTTTAGCCCAAAGCTTAGCTTAGTTATCATGTCAATAAAATAGATTGACGTAGGAAGTTTTTCTACGGTGACACTGAAGTTGTGCAACCATGAAGTTTGATTATAGCCTGTAGTTTGTTTGCTACATGCCTTATTTTCCACTAATGACCATTAAAAATCATTTGTAGTCCATGAAACCAGTGCGATGCTCACTCCTGGGTTGGCCTTCAAAACTATGTCATTCCTGCAGCATTTGAAATGTGAACAGCATTAGCCATCTTAGGCTAAACATACTTTGACTGTATTAGGTTGTCGTGTGTAAACAGCACCATGCATTGAGCTCTTCATATTAAATTAACAATGAATTCCTGTAAACAATGTTCTTTGGCTGATGTTGGCCTAAATTAATGATGATGGCGTCTATAACTTCACTGCTCCTGATCTCTGGCCTCGGCCTGATATTATAGATCGTATCTTTTTCATTTTCTCATTGTTTCTTGCTTTTCTCCACACTGTCAGCTTACCAGCAAAGACTGGAAATCTTTCCAAAATTAGTCTGTGCAAAACACTGGCAGCCATTATCTGCAGTTTTGTAGAATCGTTAAATATCAAGGTTGCATATGAATAATGTTAACATAACAAAATATCTTCAGCATCATTCCTAACATCCACCTGAACGCAGCAAACTGGGCGTTCAGAAAAAATCAAAGAGGCTCATGAATGTTCTGTGACCTGAAATGCAGACTGTTGCTGCTGAAAGAGAGGAACGGGTGTTAATCCCACTGGGATCCTCATTACATTGTGTGGTTTGGTTCAGAGGGGCATCAAGTCATCCCTGGTATGTGTGAAGCTGGTGCTAATAGAGCTGTTGGCTCCTGCAGCCGACAGGAAGCTGCTGCCCACTCGTCTGGTGGGAGTCCTATTGATCTGTCTGAGTCTCAGCTCACTCAGTGAAACTCCTCCACTGTTTCACTGTGTCTCCATTGCTTTTAGAGTTTTGTCTCGGGGCATCTTAAAATCAAACTCTAATCTCCAACTTAATCACATTAATGTGAAAGAATGAAATTGTAATGAGATGCCCCCCAGAAGTCAGAGTCTGCAGTCCGTGTCGGTGCTTCCTCTCTGTTTCTGGGATGCTGTGAGAGCAGAAGTGATAATGTCAGCGGAGCGAGCGACACTTAATGACTTTTGGACTCCAGACAGATTTGAATTGAGTCTGCGTCTGCATTAACATTGCAAACACATATATTTTCTCCTGTGTGATATCTTTTCCAATTTCTTTCGGAATATAGTCTCCTCATACTCTGTTTACTGTGTTTTCGTTTGGCTTCTTCTGCTTCTTATTTCTTCACAGTTCACAGTTCATGAATCTTGTTTCTGCTCCATACTGGATTTGCAATGTTTTTCTGTCCTACATTCGTTCTTCCATCTATTTTCTGTACAAGCTCAGCCTGTTATGGTTTCCAAGAGTCTTAACGCCCATGCACTGGGCAACATGCAGGGAACAATCTGAGGAGTTTGTACTTTTCTTTGTTTGTATTTTTTATTTCACAGTTTCTGACTTAAATCATCATTTTGCCAACTCTTGTGTGTTAGACAACAGTAGTTTTTATTTACATATCAGTAGTTATGATGATAAATAATCCAGGTCAATTAGTTGTTCGGCCCATAAAATGACAGAAAAATTGCAAAAATTGTTCACCAAGTTTTTTCAAAGTTCAAAATTATGTCTCAGAATGCAGTGCTTTGACTGAGCAAAGGTCCAAAGACAAAAGATATTTCGTTTACTAGGAGACTAAAACCAGAAAACACTCACATTTTATCAAAATGTATTCCAGTAACATCTTTGTCATTGTGACAAGAGAAATCTGTGCTGATGATAAACTGGAGTTGAGATGAGGTTCCTGCTACCTTTTGTGAATCTCTGCACATCGCCCTTCCTCCCAGTGGGATCGATTTAATTAGGACCCTTCAGAGTGACGAAGCTGAAGTGCTGCGTCTCTGTTATGCAGCCATACGACGGTGTGCAGTGCAGTTTTTTACATTTTTTGCTTTAAAATTGTCTCAATCCATACACAACCATTATGTAACCTGTTATGCAACCACATGACTGTGATGAAAAGTTTTAACAAAGTTAATATTTTCCAGGATTTGTAGCAGAATTATATTTTTGTATTTCAGTTCAGAAAATATGATAATAACTATTCTTAAGATTGTAGCATTTTATTTCAGGTTTTTTTTTGTTTGAGCCCTTCGCATTGATTTGTAGTGGGGCGGGACTTTGTTGCTAAAAGGTAACATCACATACTACCAAGCACCAATTAAAATTAAGCAAAGTTAAGAAAAGTTACGCAACATTTGAGTGAAAATATGAAGACAGTTGCAGCTTAATTCCCAGGTAACTGTCAAAATCTAGTTCACTCACCTGGTTCTGATGTTAAACTCTGGATAAATAATAACTAAGCATGTTGTTTATGAACAATAACTTGTATCATTCGTTATTTATCAGTACTCGTCTTCACCTTTAGTAATCAGGGAGCTTTGGCCCTTGGGACTCCTCCTCACTGTCAGTCCTTCATTCAGATTGATTTAGGAATAATGAGGTTGGTCTGCAGAGACTTCCAGCCAACACTCATCACGTAAA
>JAPZDV010000004.1:19526339-19551739 GCA_029814665.1 Acanthurus lineatus | reverse complement strand
GTTCAGAAAATATGATAATAACTATTATTAAGATTGTAGCATTTTATTTCAGGTTTTTTTGTCTGAGCCATTCACAATGATTTGTAGTGAGGTGGGACTTTGATGCCAAAAGGTGACATCATGTACAACCACGCACCAATCAAAGTTATGCAACATTTGAATGAAAATATGATGACAGTTGTAAGTTTATTTTGAAAATTGTCATAAATCTAGTTCACCCTACAGTTCTAAAGAATGTTAAACTCTGGATAAATAATAACTAAACATGTTGTTTATTAACAATAACTTTTATCATTCGTTATTTATCAGTACTCGTCTTCACCTTTAGTAATCAGGGAGCTTTGGCCCTTGGGACTCCTCTTCACTGTCAGTCCTTCATTGAGATTGATTTAGGAGTAATGAGGTTGGTCTGCAGAGACTTCCAGCTAACACTCATCACGTAAATAAAACTCATCAGCATGGTCATGACTTCTTCAGCTTCATTTTTAAATGCACTGGGTACCTGGTTGGCATCTGTATGCAGAACACATGTTAAAGGTCGTGAAACAGGTTGAGACACCAAAAATACTTGGATGGCTTTAGAAAAAGATTGTATACGACTCTCCACTGACACAACCATGTATCACAAAACAGAGCTGCCATAAAGAACAGAGATAATATTTAAAGCTTTGAAACCAACAAAGATCTCTTACAGGTAAATTGTCCCTATGCAATTTGTAATGTTGTGTTTTTGTTAAACACCTTTGTTAGATCAATTTCCTGTCCCTCCCCACCTGTAAATGGGAGAACACTGCAGTTCTCACTCGAGTGGTTTGAAGACATCGAGTAATTATCGATGGTTCATCTCTCCTGTGAATTTCTGTCACTTCTCTCTTTGTAGTGCTGCAGCATCAACATCGTCTCACTCCGTCTCACTCCCTCCACCTTCCTGCCTGTCAAAAACTTGAATTCACAGACTCGACGCCTCAGAAAACAAAAGCTGCGAAGGCCTGAAGCACTCTTAAAAACATCAACTTCGTGACAAATGAAGCCTACGCTGAATTTGTGCTCTTCAAAATAAATAAGGAAAAATTGTTTTCATGTCTGTATTTACAGTGGAAGATTCTCAGTCTGTGTGTTTGTGGAGGTTTTCTTTCTTTCTTTCTTTCACCTGACGCTTGTAGTCAGAGTGTGTGTCATTTCCTTCACACCTTCAGCTCTACAAAGCTGCTAAAAAAAAACAACATGATGTTGTTTTATGTCACGTTTCATCCCACAGAACTTGAGTGTATCACTTTTGCATGTGTTCATGAGTGTGAACAGGCGTTTGAAACGTTCCAATATGCTCCTCATCCAAAGCGAAGCCACAGCAGACCATGAAGCCGGTGGGATTTCCTACAACGGTCCGTCTACCAGCAGCTCAGACTGACTGCTGGTGCTTAAATTGAGACATTGAGGTGCCGTCACTGATGGTAAATCCTGAACAGAGGACAGATTAACACTGTGCTTCATTAAAAGGATAAAAACCATACAGCTGCATGATGGATTATTAGTCGTAATCCGCCCCCCCTGAGGTCTATTGTGTCATTTCTGGTTAATTTTCCATCCATTTAGAGTTGCTAACTGATTTGTCCATCTGTGATTTGAAATATGAGGAGCAGCATCCGCCTGCAATGATGAGGAATGAAATAAAGAACAGCCAGAATAATGCTTAGTCACTGTAAATGGGACATTTTACACCGGCTTTGTTTGTATCCTGCTGGGAAACGCAGTAAGTTTAGCCTTCGTTTACTTATGATTTCATGGATCTGTTCAGGAAATATCACAGTTTCGGCTGAAGATGCAGAGAAAAGGTTTTTCACATTAAAGCTGCTATAAGTGATATTTTCATTACAGTACATGGATGTATCAAAGATTATGTAAAATGTGAAATGGGTCACTTTTAGTGCTGAACATTTAGAAAGTTATCACCTGAATCTGCACCCCCCCCTCGGCTGCACAGAGCCTTAAAAGATTTAAATTACAATGACACATGCAAAACAAAATTATTGATCCTTTCAGTTTAAAAGCTTCAGCTGTGGAATGTTTGACACTTTATTTTTACTTTTTATCCTTGAATGACAGAATTGATTCATCGATCCTCCAAATGGTTGCAGACGACTTTCTCTGTCTATCGACTAATCAATCAATTAATGGACTCGTCGTTTTAGCTCGCCGTGTGAAGGATAAAAGGAGAGACGGAACAGAGACAAAACGACATTCAAACACGCTCCATTAGCAGCTTCCTCTTTGCAAAAAGCTGCACATTTAAAGCTGAAAACACACACAGCAGAGGCTGTTTGTCTCAGGTGTTTGCACCCAGTGATGTTCACTGCTGTGCACAACATTTTCAGCTCTTCACCCTGAACAACTGTGTCATTACAACACAGTGAATCATATAAACCCTCTTTCCCGACAGAATCTAACTGTCCTCTAATGAACTAAAACAAAACACAAAAACAGTCTCTGACACCTGTGAACTCTCTCTAGTTTCTGTCTTATCTGAGCGCAAAAATGAGATTAACTTCTGATTGGATTAGCTGCTCCTGCTCTTCAGTAATTATCCCAGGAGAAGGACTCAATAGTTTCTTGACTAATGGCTGCAATAACCTCTGAGGCTTAATTGCTTTCGCCGAGCAGAAGGCTTTTGTGTGTCAGTAATTGTGTGGCAAATTTCATTTTTTAAATGTCAGGTCCAAAATGAGGACGGCATAACTCTGGAAAAGAACAATCGCAATGACTCATCACTCCACGTCGTCGTCGGCGCTGAGTCGGAAAGATCGCACCGTCATTACACATGTCTACGAGTCTGTGAGTTCTGGATGTTTCACTGAAACGACTCGTCCTATTTCTGTCATTGTGAGAAAGTCTCGGCAGCTCTGACGAACAGTTGCTTGGGGTTTTTTTATTGTTGAGCTGTTTGGGATCTGTGATCTCTGTCTGACACACGATAACTGGATTTCTGTGTAAAAAGGGGCGAGGACGTGCAAATGAAGGTGTGTTTTTTTTTTCCATTGTAGTATGACTCAACTCATCAAACACACACAAACACACACACACACACACAAACACACACAATTGCAGTTCCACAGCGAAGCAAACTGGAAATTGCAGCGCGGAGCGATAATAGTTTGTTGTGGCCCTCAGTTGAAGCCGTCTTGTCGTTCTAGGAAAAAAGGGGCCGACATAATTAAATATTCTCTGAGTGAGTTCAGCAGCTTCGCTCTCACATGCTGCCAGATGTCACCGATACAAACAAACAAAAGACACCTCGCTCCATCTTTCTGGGCGTCTTATCTTTCCAGGGATGTTGACAAAGATTTCTCCTGGAACTTGAACGAGATACAGGCGTTGTAACTACCTAGAGGAAGAAAAAACTGCTTTATTCTGAATTTTAAGACTCAGAAAAGAAGACTGAAAAGCCTGAAATTGATTTTTAGGTCTTTTGATCTTTCTAAGTCTTTGTTGTCTATTTATGCCTCCACATTTACATTTTTAACGTCTCCTTTGTTTTGTCTGTTTGCTCCAGAGAGTAACTTCACATGTGATGTCGTGATGCACATGAAAGCTTTAAGAATCATTTTTTAGTTTTATTTTTTTATGGGTTAAATTTTTTGAAACATTTCTTTGCAGCAGCTTTGAAAAATTCTCCTAATTCACCTGCTTCCTTTAATCTGTGTCTCTTTCTTGGAGATCTCTGAAAAAAAAGCATTAAGGCTTTTACCGATCGTTTCACCTTAACCAGAGATTCAAATAACTCACTTTTTTTAATTAAAAAGATGTTCAGTTCATGATTTTAATGAGACAATTTTTGACAAAAGCACTTATATGCAGATTAGAATATTAAAAGATGAACAACTGAAGACACGATAATCGACTACAGTTCTCCTTGTCAATGTAAAGATGATTGATCTTTGGAAACAGGTGCATTTCTCTCTCTGCTGTGATGATCCAAGGGTAATAATCATGATATATTTAAAATATACACCCTTAAATATCAATAGATATTCTTTTTATACACTAACAAAGGCCATTTCTCAGTTCAATTGTGTTATTTTGTGAACATGATTGTGTTTATTTTACTTATATAACATTTGCAATGCAGGACTTTTACTTGTAACAGTATTTCTACATGTAGTAGTGATGCTTTTATTTGAGTAATGAATTTGAATCGTTGGAAAATTTTGGGCTTCCAGTGTTTTCTGATTGAATCAGTTTTATGTTGGATGCAGACTTTGTTTTTAATATGATCCACATCGATGGAGATAGATTCTTTCTTTGTCAAATATAAACACTTTGTTCACTGAAAGGACAGTTTACATTGCTGATAGGCTCAAATATTGCACAGCCCCATCTCATTGATCGAACGGGTGTTTTGGCACAGCGACAGTCGGTCCTCGTTCTCTTCCTGCAGACTCACAGTCGTGACCCTGAAATCATCCAGACGACATTCGAGCTTTTCTCCCAAAAAAAAAAAACTTAAAGCGATTAATCCGTCCTTGAAAAGTGACACTTCTCTCTGAGGAGTCTCAGGCAGCTTCTTGTACAATATAAATGGATTATACGGGGTCTTTTTCTGGTGAAGTAGGAACACTTTTTGGTTATGAAGACGCTGCAGTGTGATGGCAGGCTCTTTTTTCTGCTCGCTCGCCCGACGCTGAGAGGTCTGAGAGCCTCTGATGGGTTTTTCGAATGCCACTCTCTCCAGGGAATCCTCGGTTTGATCCCATCTTCTGCAGGTGGAATAGCAGAGCCCTCAGGGGGCTCGGGGGAGTCTCCCACGCAGGAGACAGCAGACAGCGGCCTCTCTCTTTTTTTAGGTTGTTACCATGGAGACCCAAGAAGAGGCTGGTTGTCGGTGTGGTTATTTTACATTTCGCCTGACCTGCACTCCCACAGCCGACATTCATTCACTTCTTTTATTCAGTTTACATGTCTGCTAAGTAGCTCTGCTGACAATTACACACCTGAGGGGGCATAATGTCTGGTCTTTGTGGTGTTTTTTTGTTTTTTTTGGTTCTTGCACACACATTGATGCCTTTTGGCTGTCTTGTTATCAGCCCTGTTTGAGTTTAGGGTGAGGATGAGAAGTCTGCTTCAATTAAGCTTCCAGTTTTCTCCCAAAGCAGATTCTTCATGGTCAATTTGTGAGTGTAGCACATGCAAAGGGAGCTAACTCGTCCTCTGAATAATGTCAGAGAGACCAGCTGACAGAAGGGATGCTAATTAATCCAGTGTTTTAAAGGTTTTCGCCGTGCATCGAATACAGAAGAATGGAGTGTGCGGACGCAGAGCTTGTTATTTATGATTGATCTTATAATGAGTCTCGTTCTGCGTGTCAGGTCTAATACAGCGAGCATGTCCGCTGTGTTAGCGAGCCTCAGGTCACGGCTCTTGAGTATGTCTTGTTTCTGTTATTTCTGTCAACCTTTCCTGCGCAGCGTCGGTGTAAATGACTGTGCAGACTATTAAAGCTGAAATTTGCTTGTTTCCTTTCAGCTGGATGCTGACAGAGAGGAGGAGGAGGTCTTCTGCGACATCAGCATGACTCTGGACAACAAGCTGTTTCCCTCCAAAGAGCCGGCAGCTGGTGAGATGAGCACTTATTTTATTAAAACAGTGACACAACTCAAGAGATTTTTTATGATCTAACATTAGCTGTGTGTAACTTTTTCAGATTTTTAGTAAAAATGCACGATAAATGAGTGCCTTGGTAGCTGAATGGTTACAGCTTCACAGTAAAGTTGCTGGTTTGATTATGTTTGCTGTCTTCTGTTTGCTCTACACTTCCTGGCTCCTAAAGTGAGTCAAATCCAATAAAATCCAAATAAAATGTCAAACTTGTTCAACATAAGGATGTTCACAGCCTGGTTCAATAAACAGTTTTGGTCTCTATATAGCTAACTTCCCTGAATGAAGTCACATTTTGATATTACTAATTTAAATGGCATCAAGACTTCAAGTTATACATATTTAAGAGTGTTGCTGCTTTGAATGACAGCAGCTGCTAGCTATGGGCTAAACATGTCCTCTGCAGCTTAACTCTCAAACCCATTTTTTTATCTTTTCTGGCTCCAAAGACCAAGATGGTGACGCTTTAATGTCAGACTCCACAAATCAATGCCTGATGTCACTGTGGATTTGTTCATTACTTTTTATATGCAGCCTCTGACAAAGGCACTAAATATCAAAATCCCTTTATTTGCCAAATGTGAACTGTAAAAAGGAATCTGACTTAGTGATACAGCACAATGAAATCCAGCAAAATAAGAAACTAAAATATAGTTAAATTGATCTGAAACAGGTCATTCTGCATGAGAACTTTTACTTGTTCTTTTTACTTTTTACTTGTACTTGTTCTTAAGGTGTTTTTGATGCTTGTCTGTGTGTGTTTGTATAATACAGAAGTCAGACTTGCAGACTTTACAGTAGCTACGGGCCAAATGATGATGAAACATGATGCAACAGATATGCATCAGAGTAAAGTCGGAGTAAAGAACATCCTCAGGGGTTTTCTAGCTTTTTAAGATCTTCTGAAACATATGGACGGTGTTGAAAAGCTTCTCCAAAAAAAAAAAAAAAACGTCCACAAACACAAGAAAAGAGAAAACCAAGCACATCACCCACCAGCTCCCTGGTTACCACAAGAGTTGGCATAGCAACCGGCGAAGCAGGGTTAGTCACACTTTGTGAGAAAATCTGAATCAACAAGGTTGGAATCAATGTTTGATCAGTCAGAAGACACAACAGAGGATTTATGCATTATGTAATATCTGATCATTTAGCTTTAAATGTGTCGGGTGGATCCACGGTCGTGATGTCGATCAGCCGGCGCTCTGCACTGTGTTTCTGTCTCTGTGTCTCTGCAGAGATTTCACAAGTTATAGACATCATGAAGGCTTAACAAAAAAGTTACCTTCGGCATAAAAACTGAGCTGGCAGAGTTTCTGGTTGCAGGTCTTATTTTTCATCATCATAATAAAGCGAAGGTGTAACCCGTAACTCTTCCAGCACAGATACACAAAGCTGTTCACTGTTTCCTCTGATTCACTGAAACATGTTCTGGTTTTTGGTTGTATGCAGTAAATAAAGTCCATAATACTCGGTCTATTCTGTGATGGATACCCTAGAGAGAGATGGTCAGATGTTTCCTTTATTTTTAAACAAATACAAGACAAAAAAAAGATATACAGTTCCCCTAGTTGTGCTCATTAAAGCAATAATTCAATTTACAAACACAAGTGCTAATTTTTTTTTGCTTATTGTTAGATGAGAAGATCAATAACACTCATACCTCTTGAACCCAAGGCTACAGCCAGCAGCTTGTTAGCTTAGCTTAGCATTAGAAGACTGGGAGTGGGGACGCAGCTAGCCTCACTAAAGCAACCTCCAAAACTCACTTATTCACACAAAACAGTTGCAGGAGTTTGGATCCAGACTCTCTCTTTGTGCACTTAAAAATAAACTTGTCATTTATATTAAAAAAAAACAATGAAGTTAGCTTGTTTTGTCCCTATCAAACATATAAAAAAGCCACACAACACACTGCTTTTAAAGCTCTGTGCCAACACTGGATTATTAGTTTTTTTGTATTCTTACAAATGAATGTAAAATAGAATTTATTTATTTTGAAAAGGCATCACAGCAGCCCAGCAAGAAATACGTCCTGCGCCTTTTGCTTGAATTTGGAGAGAAAATGATGTTGGGCTGATGAAAAGCTCTGTGACATGTTGGATCATTCTGGCAGGAGCAGCACTCCTTTGTTGTTTTGTCTGAGGCGGATTTTTTCAGTGCTTGTGCTCTGGATCGAGAGGTTAAGGTTGTTGTAAACTGTGAGGCTTACAAATCCCTCTAAAAATATTTATCAGAACCTTGGCTGGTTCACATGTTGTGCCACAGCCAGGACACAGTGGGAAAGAGCGCAGGCATTGGAAGAATATGTACTTTGGATGTAAGAAGGTTAACAAAAAATATAAAAATGATCCTTTTTCTTTGTTTAAAATCACAGAACAAACACATTTTGATGTTTTGCCACAACAGATTCACTTAGGTTTGTGTCACGGAGGGGCAGAATTACCATGAGGGAACATATGGCACCTCAAAATAGTTCAGGAGGACACAATATGTTGAGATACAGTGCTACTCCAATGAGAAAAGAGCTGCTGCCAAACAAAATGAGCAGCTGAGAGGCATAACAGCGAGTAAAGAGCCACAAAAGCTGCTGGTGGGCAGGTAGAAACAGCTCAGCATCATTACTGCATGAAATCTGTCCCACAAATTATCTGTAAAAGCAGTTTGTCAGCTTCTCTTTAGAACCTTTAGTCCCAGCGATCCTTGACATCAAAATTGCCTTTTGCTACTTCACAGCGACACAAAACACTCGTGCAACTTCTCTCATTACACTGAAGAGCTGTCTGCTTCATGACAGGACACTGAAAGAGCAAACGAACGCAGGTGTTTTTGTTTCACTAGAGCTGAAAAATCCCAGAAAAAAAATGTAACTTTGGAAAAAATGAGCAACAGAGAAATGATCACTCAATGCTGGCAGAAAAACCAGAGCATCCTTTCGACGTTTGCTCATTACTTCTAAATGATCATGTAGAAAAAGCTCATTATGTTATTTTTAAGATCATTTGTTATTCTTGTAGAAAGCTGTTGTGTTTCTCACAGATAGCCGCAGCCCAAGCTTGGAAAATAGTATCGCTCAACTAAAGGTTAATGGGATTTTCTCATTGGATTTTGGATAATTGATTAACATCCTTAAATGTTTTGTTCAGCAAATAAGCACCTCTATTATAATTTTTTACATGTAAATGAAAACGCCAGAGGTAAGAAGCTAATGCAAGCCTTCAAACGAACTACAGAGTCACATTTATTTAATGTAAACACCAAATTAGCATTTCAAAAAACCCATCTGACTTTGAGACGATGGAACCAGAAGAGCAACAACACTTACGCTTCTAAGTTTTAGGACTTATTCCTGCAGAACTCTATTAACTGTATGACCGACTGTGAGAGCTTCTCTTAAAGAGTCCACTTACGTCCAGCAGTTATGTGGCTGCACTCTGAGATGCATTTTAGAGCAGCGTGACATCTGTGCGTTTGTCAAGATGTTTTCTGTTTAATGGAGCCTCATAATAGATGTTCCACTCAGAAATAAAAAGGAAAAAAATATTCAGAATGCCATTTGAAAGGAGCACTGAAATGTACATCTCTGCACCCTGCAACGTTTAAACACACATCAGTAAAATCTGGAAATCTGAAATCTGTGTCACGCACACAATAGTGTCAACCTTATATCCTCTTAATGGTTGGATGAGCTGCTCGTATAGAAAATATAAGAGAAAGCTGCAGGACGCAGAAACAGAGTGGCAGTAGTTAAGGCAAACTCTTTAAGAGAAATTGCCTCCAAGCTCATCTGCTGCTGCTTCTAGTGCCACAATTTTTCCAAGGAGAGGAGAGGGCGATTATCACAGCAGCAGCTCATGGCGGCCAAGCCGAGGCGACAGCAGCTTCAGCCACCTGACATCACCGGCCTCAGCTGCAGAAACAAAGAAGTCCACGCTGTCATACCTCGGCCCCTCGCTTTCCAGCGGCATGATGCGCCCTGACACACTGCTGACTCTTTAAGTTGTGTCACAGCAGAGAGGAAGCAGGACTCTGAGTTGTTGGCTGATTATTCTCCATAAATCTGGGCGCTCTGTGAAGCTTTTTAACATAATTCATCTGAGAAATTCACAGCTGCCGTCTCTCTGGAACTGTCTGAGGCTGCAACCTCGCAGAATATAACCCAGCTCTCCAATCGAGAGGCTCTGGTATGCAGGAATAAAAAATGTGCCGAGGGGAAGTGTTATTCACGACCCATTTCCACCGTGGAAGAGGATGAAGATGCTGTGTGTTAGGAAATATCAGAGCATCACCCTTTGGCGGCTTTCTGACAACAGAAAGTTCAGGTTCAGTTCATGTTCAGTGTCAGTGGGGCAAAATTAACCTCAGTTTGTGGACATTTTAGATGTGTGTGCAGACTGAATATGAATGTGCAGATGTGCAGCTGCATGTTTACATCTGGAGGTCTGTTGTGGTTTTGCCTGCTGTGGTGAAACACGTGGCAAAACTACGCAGGCACATGTTTCTTTTACAGTTTAAGTTTGCTGTCATAGCTGACAGTAAGATAATCAGATAAACACTGTGTTTTTTATATAAGATGCTGAAAAGACATTTGGATTTTTCTCACATTTGGTGTAACTTTTGAAAAATATATTTACAGTTCAAGCATTTGTAAAATTTTATATGATCATAAGATTAAACAATAAGGGAAAAGAAGTGTAATGAATTTAATAATAACTGTTTAATTTATCATGGGAAAATAATTTGCTTCTAGTCTCTTAAATGTGAGCATTTCCTGCTTTCCCCTGTTTTATTTTCCTTCTTTAAAGACCAACGATGCTTCGCTAAATTACAGGTGCAACCGTCCGTCTCTTCACCAAACTGGCTACTGCAAGAGTTAATAATATCACATACAGTAGCATGTTTAGGTGAATACCATCATAAAATAAAGGTATTTCGGGTTTGGACGGGTAGTCAAAGCACTGAAACATTTAAAGTCATCTCTGTGAACAAGTTATGTTAGAAAATTAATCATTACTTGCAATGTTGAGAACTTAATTGTAAAAGACATGTAACATGTAAAATAACTGAGACAAATGAAATGTGGCACTTAACTAGGCAGCAACTAAACTGTCCGGAAGACAAAGAAGGATCCATGTTGCATCAGTGTGAGTCTTAAACTACAGAACATATTTGTTTTTCCTAAAAGGTCCAAAGGTCACTTAAATTAGTGTCTAAAAATCTTTATTTGCACAGTTGACCCTCAGATGACTGACACCCTGGCTGCCTGCTTTAAAATGAGTTGAATTATGATGATGATGATGATTGTTGTTTTTCTGTCTTCAGGTCCCAGTGAGCTGGATCTCAGTCTGCTGGGTGAAACCTGCAGTCTGGCTGATGTTGCCTGCAAGTACGATGAGGTGAGTTCACGAATCATTATGATTTTTGAGTGTGGGAATGATTTTTTTTTAATCTTTTTGTTTGTTTGTACTAAAAACATGTAGACAAATATGCAAATATGTCTTGTTGACCCAAAGTTGTTGAATTTGTCCCAATGATGTTTATTCTCAGAGAAATCTGTTGTTTATTAAAGGTAACAGTGCATTTAATTTTGTAGCTTGTCGCTAACTTCCAGAGTAACAACAGCAAGAGAGACAGGAAGTCAGCAAACATGACTGAACGTAACGTGAATCGAACTTTAAATCTTTATCTTGCCTGTGAACATTCAGATAGATTTTTATCTGCTGGTTGTTCAACAATAAAGAAAACAGCTTCCATGAGTTCACGCTACTTCACGACATCAAACTACAGCTTTTTTTTTCACTGTTTTGATAGAGAGACCTCTAGTGGCAGAAATAACATGTTTTCTGTTTACCAAAGACATTTGACTATACTTACACACACACACACACACACACACACACACACAGGCACACATTTTTGCCTAAAGCAAACGCAGAGGAATAAAACAGATCATTTCCTTCTGTTATGTGATAATATGGAGACGTTTGATCCAAACAGCAGCAGTTTTACCCATCAGCACTCCTTAGCAGCCTTTAGCGAGAAAATGAGGCCATAAACTCGCTCAGTTTAAAGCATTTAAAACAAGAAAAAGAGCTAAATGTTTTCCTTTTTACATCACTCATCTCCATCACAACCTTGTTAGAGGATTGTTATCGGCTCTAACTTAATAACAATCTTATCATCCTTTCTCAGGGATGTTTTTCGTCCTGTTACGGAATCAAATTTTTGAATCATCGCCTCTAACGAGCAAAAACCATCTTCCCTCCCTTCGTTTCCACATCTTCAGCTCTCTCTCTCTCTCTCTCTCTCTCTCTCTCTCTCTCTCTCTCTCTCTCTCTCTGCTTGCTTTTTGTTCAACATAAATGGCAATCGGCGAATGATCTTTTCCCAAATGGCAGCCGGTGAACTCAATTCAAAGGCCGGATGATTCAGCGAAGCGCATGTCCACGGACGGAGAAACGCTGTTGTGTAATAACCTGGCGAGCGTCGTTCCTCCACACAATCCTGGCTCTTTAGTAAAGCGTAACCCTGGCTGACCCTCTGTCTCCATTCCCGTCCTCCGCCAAGTGTCCAGAAACAAACTGCTTCTGGTTTTTCTCTGTTTCTCGTCCACTTAATTTTTCTAAACTCAAGTTTTTTTCTCTTTTGTTGAGTTGTTGCTGCCTGAAGGAGCCTCTTTGTTCCTGTCTTCAATCTTCTGAGCAGTCAGGGTTTTTTTTAAAAGCGTGTTGTATTCTCTCTCTCAGCAGCAGACCATTTCATGTTCGTACACTAAATTATATTCAGACTTCTGGAGCTGCTGCTTGTGAGGACTGATCATTTTAGTGTTTTCTGAATTTTGCACAGTAATTCCAGTCGAGTGAAAATATTCTTGGTCCTTCTTTTGCTTAATGAAACACAAGTTTGTAAATATTTTGAGCTCTGAATCCTGCAGCTTTTTTCAGCTTAAATTTGTGATTCTGTCAGAGAAAAGCAGCAGGCGACCACAGCTCCCCTGCTGTCTGTCAGTGGAGAGACGCTCGATGTCTAGAGTTAATTGGGCTGTTTTCGTGTCCTCTAAGTCAGAGTTCATTAAATCATATCAACCCTGTAACTTTTTAGAATTTGCACAATACAGCGAAATGTTCTGCACAACTACAACCTGAGCAGGTCAAATCAGCAACATCGGCAAAGGACTTTCATCTATTAACAATCATTGAATGTTCTTTATGTAAAAACCAAAGTAACAAGCAGCAGCTGTAGCAGAAAAATAGACGTGGTGAAGTAAAAACTGCAATGTTTGCCTCTTTAAAGTCATTGAGCACAAGTATATTGTATGTATATTATAAGAGGGATAGTCTTAGTGCAAATATCTCATAATAATACATTACATGAGTAAATGTAGCCTACTTCGCACCTGGCACAGGTAAACATGCAGTCCAGATCACAAGTTCCTGCTTTAAAAAACATTTAATATCCAGTTTTTACATCTGGACACATTTAGAAAAGTTACTGTTTGTAAGTCAAAAACCAACTTTCAATATTAATTTGTTAAGCCAAAGTCCTTAAAGTGTCCAGAAAAACTGTATTTTAGCATCTAGAAAATACGTTATACATCATGTGACGAGGTCAAAAGCTTCAAAAAGCCAGTAAATGACCCTTGTGGTCAGATTTTTCCATCAATCACAGAAACCAGATCTGCGAATAAATTTATGATTCACTGATGGTTCGTCATTGGTCAGAATATTGTCACAATATATCATTTCTGACTGCTTTAACCTTGTTTTAAACCAGAAATAGGACAATGTGAAATGAAATAGCTGCAGAGTTTGTTAAACCTTTCAAAGTTAACAGCTTTTTTTACCTTCAGCCTGCATTGATAAGTGCTGTCTGCCGTCCACAGAGCTGATCACAGTGTTTGATCGTCTCCTCTGCTCTCAGACAGACTTACTCCCACGCTCAGGTTACCTGTCGGCCTTCCCGCTGTGCGTCACCTGGGCTTCATGGCCGGCTGCATTTTGCTCATAAAACACTCAGTCATGCCAAACAAAAAATGAACTCTGACACAATCACAGCCAGAAAAAATCTCGCATTATCTCAATATGGTTTTAATTCATGTAGAGAAAGAGGGGATGAAGAGAGTGCAAATAAAAAAGCGACAGCCGGCTGGTTGCAGACAGTGACGTCCCTGTGCAGCACTTCCTGTGGCGAGCGCTGACACTCTCCTCTGTGAAGTGGAAAGGAGACGGCGTGCAGCCTTGTCATGCCATATTTGTGGCCTCAGATATGAAACGGAGATGGATTCTGTTAGCGTGCTGATCCACAGAGGGGGGCAGAGGAGGAGGACAGAAGGACAGAGAGGCTATTTTTGGGTCGCTGATGTCAACTCATGGACGTTTTCTTGCATTATTTTTTTTCTTTTCAGCCTCTAATAATTGTTAGATGCCTTGTACTTGAGTCCACTTTTGTTGTGTGATGGGCTATTTTTTCCAATTCCCTTTTATATCCGGCTTTTATGCAAACAAAGTAAAAGTTTCTGCCAGTGTCACAAAAATTAAGTTTAAATCTTTAAAAAGATCAGAAGTTACCAGGTGTTTGCAGGTTAAAAATCGAAGAACAAGAGAGTCTTTTTTGTCCAGCGGTGGCCTGATTTTTTTGATTATGGACCATGCAGAGAGAGAAAGCCACAGGCAGCTGATAAGGAGGACTTTTAACCCCTCACCACCTTACTGAAGCTCCATCTGCTTTAATCCCACTCAGCTTCTCAGAGGCTGCAGTTCCTTTAATGTCCACTTGAGTCTAAATGCAAAAGTGAGCCCCATATAAAAATACTGAGCTCTACAGCAGAAAGAAGCATGTTTACAGCCTGATTCATCTAACAATTTTGGTCTCTAAATCCCAGTTCATTACATTTGCACAGCGTGACTGTTTTATCGCCCACTCGTTTAAATTATATGACAGCACTCAAGTTATGCAAAATTAATGCCACGGCTGCTCTGAGTGACAGCTAGTGGCTAGCTGTCTCCAGTGTGTCACCCATGGGCGTAGTAAATGTGTCTTCTTCAGCTCCACCTTTTCATCTTTAATATTGTCACTCTGAATAATGCAAATGCCAAACCGGCTGCTTTTTTAAATGTTTCTCCACAAACCAAACGTGTGTCGTCACCTCGTCACCTTCACCAACGTACAGTTTTAACCTAAGGAGTTAAAAAGACTTAGTGTGTGTGTGCGTCCATCACACACACACACACTCGTCTCCGTCACGTGTCAGCAGTGCGTGCTGTGCATGTGTTTCTCCGTCTCTCTGAGTCATCGGACCAGTTGGTGTACCCACATGCCAAGCTGGCTCATCGTCGGCACCCAGAACTCCTCCACACTGACGGCGTCTCTCCGGCACGAACAGAGCTCGCTGCTTCGCTTCACTCTGAGTCTCTGCTGCACGAAACTGCAGCGCCACTTCACGCTGACCCGTCTGCAAACAGCCGCAAATCACAACCATTAGACGTCGGCTGCAGAGCGATCTGAACCCAAGAGCTGCTAATAGATGAAAATGTCAGAGGAGGTTGTTGTTTTTTTCAGTTCATCCGTCTGCAGATGATGTTGAGATGTTTTCTGACGTTTTACTGACAGTCAGCTGTCTCCATCCTGCAAATACAGAGAGGAAGTGGGTTTCATTGCTTTGAGCACAGGATGAAAACGAGGGGAGCAGTTTGTGCTTCACACAGCATCAACATCAACTGAGATGCTTCTGCATGGAGTCTTTTTTTCTGACTGAGCTGCTTCACCAATGATCGATTATCGATTACCATCAGTTCATTCTGTTGCTCCTGTACTGATGTTGATAGTTGTTTTATTAGTAAGATAGATTTATATTTCATATTCCTACATTTAAAAGATCTTGTGATTAAACTTTTTGAATAGAAAATCCCCAAACCCTCCAAATTATTCATTATGAATCTATTTTTATCCTTTTTTTTAAAGTTAAAGAAGAACAATAACATGCAAATTCACTGGTGGAATTTAACTCAGTACATTTTCTCCAGTCCTGTGCTTTCTTAAAATTAAGCATTAAGTAAAACATTTTCATATTAATTAGTAAAAATGAAGTGATAACTACTAACAGCAAAGTGTTTTGCTGAAAATGTGAATAATTTTTTGGTTCATGTTGACATAATTGATCCGGGACACAAGCTGATTGTATTTAATGAAGTTATAAAAACATTGTAGTTGGACTCAATAAAACTTTTCAGTAAGCTGACACATTTTTCTAGATATTGTTTATGCCTTTTCTGCAACCAATATCATTGTTGGATGTGTAAACTTCCATAAAATGCAAAAGCATATCAGTTCAGAAGCTTGTGCACAGAATGAAAATGAGAAAAGGGATAAGAATACTTATCTGTGTCCATACTAAGCTGGTCTCACGCTGCATTTATGTGCGTATTAGATGTTTTCTGTCTTAAAAATGTGAAGTCAGATGCTCAGTTTTCACACATTCAATTGTTTTTTGGTGTGAAGTGAAAAGAAATATGGAGGTGATGAATTACATAATGCCTTCTGATAGCTTCATGCCAGAGAGAGCTTGCTAGTGGAGACAATAGATAACAGTCTTTATCTTCCCAGTCAGATTTTTGTAAATGTGTCGCACAGTTTGAACAATCTGCCGCCAACAAACAAGATAAGGTTGTAAGTTGTGTTGAATAAAGCTGCGATGTCCCAGTTTGTACACAAGAAACACGGCAGCGTCTAAGTTTTGAGTTCACGTTGTGCTTCGTGATGAGAAATCCACAAATAAAAGCTGATCTGTTCTCCTGACTTTCTCCCTCTCTACTCTCTCAACTTGGTGTTTGCATGACTGATGGTTGTTTATGTCCCTTTTTAAACGACGTACTGCCATTTTCATTTTGAAACATTTGTGCCTTGGCAATACTTTACTAGAATTAAGACCGCTACAAACCACAGAGTCCATTAGACGTCTTAGAGCAAAACATTTGATAACTTTTTTCCTCAAATCAAATCACAAATCACTCATTCATATTCTAAATAATCTATCCAACATAATTACATTTTTTCTTTCCTTTATTGAGTTGTTCATGTCCTCAAATCCCTGAACACATTCCTGAATACATGTTTCAACATATTAGACTGAACTACTTGGACTCCAGACGTTTTTGTTTTGGCTGCTTTATGTTTGAAATCCCATAAACATGAATGTTTATTGAGGTGACGGATTGCTTTGCCATAACATCCTTGTTATTACTGGGGATGTTTAAAATATCTCTCTGAGGCTCTGGAGCTCTTAATGGCTGCAAGTAAATGAGCGCAATTAGGAAAATAGCAATTAGCAACATGAGTACAAATGATTATCTTTAGATGTTAAATGAACACTGAAGTGTAAAGTGAACTATGAGAGGATTATTGGTTATCACTAATGTTGTTCTTTATCAGCTGAGTATTTAAATAAGCAACTGTTTAAGCACATATACTGGATAAATTTAATGATGTAATGTTGTTGATTTTGTGTTTTGCTGCCCCCATGTGGCCAGAAAAATGATTAATGCGCTTTATGTTGAGTTCTGACAGCAATCTATATCCAAAGAGCTAAAGGGAGTAACAGATTAGGGTAATTTTTCTCTGTGTTCATCAGCATGAGGGACACTTTATCCTCTGGACATAATCATTTGATCCACCGTTAATATGAAAATATTGATTACAGCAGTTTTAAATTATTTGAGGGATCGGATTACTAAATAATTAAATTCAAGGAATGATTTATCTCCCTTTATTAAAAAAACAAAGCTCAAACTAAATTAGGTCAAAATGAATTTCTGGCTCGGAAAAAAAGACTAAAAGGATTTTTTTTCCTGTTTCGTATCGCTGCTCTGAATATTATTCTGCACGTTCACTCACGAGGATCAGCACTGATCTCAGTGTAATCAATCATTTAGACTCTTTCTTCATTTTTAATATCAACGTTTCATCGGACTGTTGGATCATAAGAATGCAGGATTTTTAATGCCAGCGCGGGAGGCATGAGCAGGTTATCTGAGCCAGAATGATGCTGAGGAGGAAACCTGCAGTGATTTGACTGGAAAGACATTAATTTTAAGAAACGATCTCAAAGAGCGAACGCTGTGTGAGCTCGAACCCAATGAATCAGATTCTCTTTGAACAAATGAAACCAGGAGAAAAATGTCTCTCAGCTGTTTTTTGTGCTGCGGGTTGATCCTAACAAAACTCTGTGATGATGATGATGATGATGGTGATTCAGTGAATGAGGCCGCTGAGAGTCTGAGTCCTCCTCCAGGCTCAGACCTCGTGTTTGCTGCAGGGATACGAGCGTTTACTCAGCGCTGTTTCTCATTCCTGCTTAAATACTCTGTCATCTTTTTCCTCTCTTTTATCACTGAGACTTCCTTGTTTCTTTTATTGCTGTGAACTGTCTTCTCTCAGCTGCCTCTTTTTCTCTTTTGTTTGATATATCTGGTCTTTTATTCAGAACATCGAATGGCCAGAAGTATATGGACACTTTATTGAGTATCTTAGAGTCAATTATAGACTATTTTATGGTCGTCAGAGAATAAAATTTTATTTTAAACCATGCGTTTCCAACTTTGTTGCAACAGTTTGAGAGGTCCTTTAATTTTTTTTAACATGCCAGTGCCCCCCCTCCATGACAGTTTTGATGAAAAACATTAGACTTGTCTGTAGATTTAGTCTCAGTTTTGATATGATATTATTCTAATAAAAGTGAGGCCATCTTACAAAAATAATTAGAAGAGAAAAAAAGAGAATGTGGCTCATAATCTGCGTTTTGTTGGCAATGTGGAGCAAGAAAAAGGATTGGTGTACTGCAGTGACCTTTAGAAACATACACCAGTGAGGAGATTGTTATTATCTGGAAACTATCCTGAGTCTGACTGACGAGTTCACTGAAGCTTCTTAATGTGAACGAACATATTTTTTGCAAATACGTAAAAGATTTTTGATTTAAATCACAACTTGACATCTTCAACTTGTCCTGTTCTGTCTGGCCAACAAATCATAACTCAAAAAACTCGGCTTACAATCCACTGAGACAAAGAAAATCAGGAAATCTTTACAATTTAGAAACTGGAACAAGAAAAAGTTTGTAATTATACTTGAAAAAATTAATCTATCACTCAGTTCAATATCAAAATGGTTGTCAATACCTGTATTTATTGATAGTCTGCCTGATTACTTGACACATGTCCACATACTTATGGCCATGTGTCACCTCAAAGCGACAACCATTGCAGCAGAAGTTAACAGATGACCCGACATACTGAAAAAGAAGATGATTGATGTTAATCTGAACCTTTTTTCTTCCTTTCAGGTTCAGGAGGAGGAAGAAATTGGATTGGCCGAAGGAACCACAGAAAGTGAGTCGATGAATTGATTGACTTTGATTGATTGTCTGTATAAACGGTAAAAACACACAAACACGCCGCCTGTTGGACAACGCAACGCCACGTTAAGTTTTTATAAGCAGTTTATGAGCCTTCTTGCATAAACCAGCAGCCGAATCCACTCAGCATTTCATCACAGGCACATTGTTCCATCTCAGTAAATGCCACGCGTCACGTAACTGTTATTCACCAGATGCCTCAATGAACTTCTCCCTGCAGCCGTGTGTGTGTGTGTGTGCGTGCATGTGTGTGTGTGTGTGTTTTCATCAGCGTTGCTCTGCATCAACATTATTGATTGTGTAATGGAGGGGGAGGAGAGCTCGTCTGTTGATTCATTGTTGCCAGTTAGACCTGATGTTTATCTCGTCAGCTAGCTGTTGCTACGCTAACATCACCCTGCTGCAGGCAGAGGAGGAGGAGGAGAAAGAGGAGGAGGAGGAGGAGGAGGAGAAAGAGGAGGCCACAGGAGTGATTAAAGGAGAACGAGCTCTGCTTTCAGTCAACACACTGACTGTTTAATTTTCCACGCCAAGTTTAAAACATGAAAAATATTATGTAAACAGTGAAACTCTCATTATTCATCCAAATGAAACCCTGAAGGTGGGTGTGGTCACTGGTGATGTAATTTAATTTGCACCTGCAGGTCCACATCTTCTAAGTACAGAAAAGTAAAAGTATTTTACTTTTTGTGAGGCTTAAAAACACGGAGGATTAGCAGGAGGAAGCGCACATGCTAAATAACTAAATGCTGTTAATGCGTCACTAATCGGGAAAACACTCAAGTTAATGCTGTCAGATTAATGTGTACATTAAGGCAAACTTAAAGGTGCTTTATAGAGATGGAAAAAGGGATTCAGATCCTGTACTTAAGATGAGTGAAACGTATGTTCTTGCAACTTTTTTTTACATTTATTGATTAAATTGCTTCACCATGTCATGTGATCTGATCTTTCAGCACCTGCAGAGAGACAGTTTGGGGTATTTAAAGGGGAGTTTCACCCCTTTAAGAGCAAATGCTACTGGATTCACAACAGAAAAATGTGGATGAAAACTCACATTATAGATGTGTGTGTGTCTGAACGTGTGTATGTGTATGTGTGTGTGTGTGTGTGTGTGTGTGTGTTAACTCTGCGTGTAACATGTACTGCATGGTAAACTCTGATTTGCGGCCTCTGACAGGTTATTGTAAAGAACAGAAGAAACCAAAGGTCATCTTCATGTTGGGTATGTACATGTAGTGGAGCGCTCACACACACACATGCACACCCACACACTCACACACACTCACACACACACACACACACACACACACTTCAGTACCTGGAGAGTCTACCTCATTAGTTGAAAATTGATGTGCGCGCACACACACATACACAGAGGGGATAATAATGAGCAGCTGCTGAGCTGGTTGTGACACTGGCTTCATTCACAGAGACACACACACACACACACACACACACACACACATAAAAAAGCAGCCACAGACAGATTCCTAGCGATCAGCTGAATAGCTGCTCTGACATTTTCCTGCATGTTTTGAAGTGCACGAAGCTCAGACTGCAGAGACGATTCAGAAGCTTTTTGCTGGAGGTGGAAACAACAGACGTCTGTTCACAGAGATTCATCCTCATTTAGGAAGACAGAAGGAACTTAATTAAACACTTATCAACTCAAACATCTTAGTTCCTTTGCAATTTGACAGCTAAATGTACTGATACCAGTCTTACAGTGCCATTTTGATCAAGATTTATCTCATAATTTATCTTAAGAAACCTTCAGTGAACAAAAGTGCACAAATAAAAACACAAACGCTGCCGTGAAACAACAGTGAATTGAAATCCACAAACAGTAGAGCTAAACTGTGCATCAGATGAGTTAATGTACCTGATTTCCTGACTGATGTGTGTGTGTGTGTGTGTCTGTGATCGGTTAATGTGCTGTGTGGCCGCGTGGCTCATGCTGCTAATTGAAGACCAGACGAAGCGCTGAAGGTTAATGAGACATCTGAGACGCACAGAGTATCTGCTAACCGCCGTTTTATTCACCACCACGGAAAAACACCACACACACGGCCATTAAAAGATTATTGAATCAATACTCTGCTTCACACGAACGGTCTGTTGTTTTAGTGCTTAAACCAACATGACAAATCCCCACAGATCCGTTTTATTAGCTTGTCATGTTCAAACAGACCACATCTCCTTCTCAGCAGGGGCAAATAAAATGAAGATGATGCCAAAGTACCAGGAAAACACTCTTATTATACATATCAGGTCGTCTGACAGGCTTTTGGCAAATTTTGTGCAAAAACAATGCAGAGAAACCTAAATTTGTTTGCACAAACAACCCACATGTGAATGAAAATTAGCAAAGTCTACATTAAAGCTGCTTAAATGCTTTTCTATGTGCACCTGCAGGTCTGAAAATGCAGAATTCACTTGTTATTTCTGAAGGTTTCTTCACTACAAGTGGCCTCTTTCACACATAAAGTGCATCTGATCTTTTGTCATGTAAAAATACTGATTAGTGGAGCTTTAAAACAGGGTTGTCCTTAACTTCCAAGCAGCCTGTTAGTTTAACAAGGTCATAAATCCTTAAAACCTTTATGCCCAAATCATTTAAAAAGCCATATAAGCCCATTTATTTTTATTTTAAGAGGACTTCTCCTCTATTAAAAGACTATTTTCTTGTCTTAAGCAGGATTCCCACTGTGCAATTCAAGCAAAAATCAACATTTAATATGTAAAAAAAAATCACATAATAGCACGTGTGTCCAAAGTGCTGGTGCTGAAACATTCACAGCTTCTCTGTTTTAAGCATTTTCAGGATCATGTTGTTTAAATCTGTTTCAAATGTGCTTTATTTATAGTATTTTTCAAATTTTCAGGAGCAATTTTTTAACCAAAGTGTTTTGCAACAAGGAAAGAGTGAAAGGACTGAATAATGTAGGTAGTCGAAGTAAAACTGTCACCGTCTGATGTATGAAAAGTGGCTTCACCGTTTACTCATCATGACTCAGTTTTTGATGGAGCGAGTGGTTTGTCAGGAAGAGAAGAGAAGAGACCAAATGAAGCGAATCCTTCCTGTTTGATCGTGTTCGTGTCGCCTCACAGGAAACATTTTCTTCCACATCAGATTGACAACTTTTAAAAAAAACAGTCCCGAGACTCCCGACACACACACAGGTTTCCTCACTTCTTACTGCAAAGTTAATGTTCCCTCATCAACACGCCTCCTGCTGTCGCTCTTACCCAGCCTGCCTCACTGCTGCTGATGCTGCTGATCCGTCAAACTCGGCTCTTCCACCTCAGAGTCACTCGTCTACCTGCCCTCTGAAACACTGATGAGAGCCAACTCCAAGGAGTTAAAGGGTAAAATAGGGGAAGAAGTAAGACGGCAGCGTTAGGAGGTCTTCAGTGAAATGACAGTGCCATTTTTTTTAATACTTGTGCCATCAGACTTTCTGAAAAACTCATACAACTAGAACTTCAAGCACAAATTAAACTAAAAGCTTTCTTGAGGAGCCACTGTTGTCCATGATTTTATAAAAACTAATAAAACTTTATTCAGTCTGTCCAGGAAAAACCATCATATGTGTTTTTTTGCTCTCAAAACTGCTTTAATTAATAGTTGGAAGACAAGAGTTTTACTTTAAGGGTTTACCCATCAAAAACCTCAAAAAACCTCCCTGACTAAAAGTTATTGTTTAAAAAGTAAAAAGCAACACTGTAAGAATGCAGTTTTCTCCCTTCAAGAGAATTAAGATTCAATCTTGATAAAATAAAGAGGATGATCAATCCACAAGTGAATTTTCAGAAAAGTAAATTGTCATTAAGGATATTATAGTCATATTATATTCTGGCGTCATAATAAACATAAGCTCTTTAGGATTTTTAGGTTTTCTAGACAAACAAGCAGCTTGATGGTGACTTTATGAGCTCCAGAGATTCACACCGGAGATTTTTTATATTTTTTACATTTTATAGACAAATAATTACTCAGTTTAACAAATTAAAGTCATAATAAATCTTTTTTTTTACATCAGTGTGTCTCTGCAGAAACCAAGAAAACATGAAGCTCGTCCTCCTTCAGTTTATCGCTCAGATACATTTTATTTTGAGGTCAGTGAAGAAGACCTTGCAAAGCCCTCAGTCTCTTTGCTGGATGGCGACGGCGGAAAAGGAAACACTCTTCAGAGCAAATTCAATCGTCTCTTCAGATTTCAGCCTTCGCTCGCTGTTTTCTGACAGAACATCTCTGCATTTTATCCTTTCAGCTCCGATTTGGCTGCTGATAACACTGAAAACCGATGACAATAACTAAGGTATCTCAATCGGCGGAGGCGAGGAACTTGTCTCCTCTGCAGCACATTTATCATTTAGACTGATTTAGTTTTTACATTGAAAGTTTTTTTTCCTGGTTTAGCTTTGAGGGAAAAGATTTATGTCGCAGGAACGGATCCAAAAATCAAATTACTGTACACATTTATGGCCCATGTTCACTTTGTCTTGTTTCATCTGTGTCCCAATCCATCAAATCAGTCCATCTGTCGCTCTGGCTGTAATGGAGGGCGACGCTGTGATGGAGCTGCTCACACATGGTGGGAAGTTTCTGCTTTCTTAAACTTTTATACATCTGAATTTCACTCGAGGGGCCAGAAAGTGAGCAGAGTGCAAACATCTGCCGACACAGCTGTCCGATTAAATGCTGCAGTCTCTCTCTTTCTGACCAGGTTTTATCCCATTAAGAGTCTAATCAACTTAATGTTGGGTCTGTAATCAGCAGGCACCTTTGACTCTCATTATCTATTAAATACGTAGAATGAAAAGGTTCGTATACACACTAAAAGTACAACTTCATTCATCCAGGTTCATTAAACCTAAAAAGTCAGATGTTAGCTTTCTTATATGACATCACCAGCTTATTCTCTATTTATTTATTATTTCTTATTCACTCTGGTAGTATCCAAGGTTAAGGATTTCTAATCTTCTATAGTTAGTAAGAAAACTAATGTTATTTAAAAAAAAAAAAAAAAACACACACAAAAACTTTGGAGCAAAAAGTCCTTCACACACAAGAAATACAGTCTATAGTACAAATAGGTAACTTCATTTAAAGACACTGTAGATGTTCTTCCTCCTGTCTGAGCCTTTGACTCTCGAGGCCAGTTATCTTTATCTCAGAGTGTCTCAGAGAGAGAAAACTTCACCCACAGAGTTTGACTTGTCGAACTGCACTAACAAGCTCCTCAGGGCTTTTGCTTCAAACCCGGCGGGTCATTATTTGGGCTGAATGAATGAGTGAATGAATGAAAGAAGCACCACACACTCTTCTTAAAGTCTTGGACCTTCTGTGACCGTCAGCCTCGTCTGCCTGCGCTCTCTGAGGAAACAGTGATGTTTGTGAATGCAGGTGGAGGTGCGGCACTCGAGCAGCATACTGATGAATGTGAGGCACGTCCTGGGTTTTATTACAGGGCTCAGGGCTGGTTATGATAAATCACCGCCTCCTACCGATGCTTCACACAGCTTCATGGCCGTATAATACAGTTAACCTGCAATAAAACACCTCCAGACCTCCCAGCAAAGCAGACAGACGACTGCTGAGACTGTGGGAAGAGTTCGGAGTATTTTAAAGAAAATCCTCTAAAAATTGAAAGAAACGATTCTTGCATAGTATTTCAATGTGTTTATCTTCATGCTTTGTCTTTGTTTTGGGTTTATTAGCATGAATGCTGCCTACTTGTATTTTTGTGAGGACCAGTTTGAGCTTTAGACCTGGAAAGTGAGGATTTTTTGTTCAGAGGCCTGTTTGAGGATTAAAACATGGCTTTATGGTTTAGATTGGACTAAATAGGTGTCTTCTAGGGCTTTCTTCAGCAGCCAGGGCAAAAGGTTTAGTTGTAGCTGGATGGTGAGTGTGTTGGATTAACTCTTTGACTGTGGTGGCTAAAATATTCACAAAAAAGCACATTTTTACCAGCAAAACTGTATAATGTTATGCAGGAAAAACAGTCGAAAATAATCAAATGTGTCCTGGTAACAACTGGATAATATTGAAAGGATCTATAGAGAGTAACGACAGGAGCCAGTCTTTGTATTTCAACAAAATAAAGAAAAAATAATAAGTAAAAATAAGAATGAAAAAACATAAACTTTCCTGCAACCTTTATAGTTATTGGAGTGTAGATCTGTTAGTTTACAAACTGCCATTGAATGCAACATGAAGTCTGTGACCATGTCAGGCCCACATGATGCAAGGCAATGTAGTTTTCAGGGTTTACAGCAGTTATGCTAAAACTCGTGTGTGTGTGTGTGTGTGTGTGTGTGTGTGCGTGCGTGC
>JAPZDV010000004.1:19498436-19510555 GCA_029814665.1 Acanthurus lineatus | reverse complement strand
TATTAAATTATGAACATTTTATTTAAAAATGCACAAAAAAAAAAAAGATTTAATGTTTCCACCTGAAATCAAAGCTGAGATGAAATGTGGATCCAACATCAGCGAAGTGACCTTTAAAGGCAGCACCTGATGTGCCAGGTGGTGTTTGAAGTGACCACCAAAAGGTCACATGTTGGGAGTGTAAAATGGAAAGGAGAAAAGAAATGAAAAGAATAAGAAAGAAATGAAAAAAGCACAAAAATGCTGCATTAAGTTATTTTCAGCAGGTTAAAGAGCCGATAGATGAGCTTCTCTGGTGATGAAAGGTTTCCAGTCCTTCATTATTTAAGGAAAATACATTCTTATAACCAAAATTATAAGCAAAAATTAAAACTACAAAAGTCTTTTTGATGGACACATTTGATCAAAAACTCTTAACTGTTAATATGATTTTTAACACAATTAATTTTTATTAAAATAAGTTGGAATTTCTGATGAGTCTTAATTTCTTGACAGGCTGAAATTACTAGCTATTAATTATGGAGCTGTCTTGTTTTGGTAAACATAAAAATCACAGTGGACTCATTCAACATGATCATTATTAGTCTAAAGTAACAGAAGTTGTCGACAAAAATGATGGTTTTCAGCTGAAAATAAAAGAACCAAACTTCTCTGTTTTATCATTTTGTTAATAAAGTGTTTTTGGATTTTGGACCAAACAAACATCACATTCTGCTGTCAGGGTTCATGTTTTCAACTTGACTGACAGTTTTAAACATTTCATGTTTAAATATAATTGAAAATGAAACAGGCTGCAGTGCTTTAGACTTTGGTTAATATTCTAGATGAAAACATACTGAAAATTCTATCAATCATCAATCAAACTCTTTCAAGCTAACAAATCTGATTTAGTCACAACTGCTCTGAGGCCACTTCAGATTATTTTCATCTCTAACAAACCCCACTTATTATTTTCTCTGTCAATCAAAAGCAAATAAAAATAGACCACCAGTTTCAAACATCAGTGATGTCTTCAAGTGTTTGACAGTCTAAAGCAGAAAGATTATGAGGATATAAACGAGCGAATCCTCACATCAGAGAAGATCAGAGATTCAACCACTTTTACTGATTTAATCAAGATTATCAATCAAATAACAACAAGTTGTTGCCGCTCTGACCTGCTGAATCCAATTTTGAGCTTTGAATGACCTTCAAGAATCATGATAATAATAAAAAAAACAGGAACCAACGGTGTAGAAACACTATTTTCACATACTTTTATTTCCACGATTCTCCTCTAGCATTTTTTTTACATTATTTTTTACATAAGAACAGACTGTTATACACAGATATTGAAGCTGGGGGCAAAGGGGGGTGAGGAAAGGAGACGAAAACCATACAAAATGGTGTCTACTTAAGCACAACAAAATCTATGTGTATAAAACTGTGTGGGTTGTTCCACTTTGGAGGCACCGACCTCGACCTCATTTCTTCTTTTTTCTTTTTAAATAGATTAATAAAAATACAATCTTTTAAATCGACCTTTTTAAAGTGGACTGCAAAAAATTAAAGAAGATCTAGAGGCATGATGACCGAATCAATAATGTAAGGACGACATGAGTCGATTGAGCCACGCAGGAAAGGGGGGGAGGAGCTGTGGTCAGATTCAGAGGTGGAATCCGCCCTCCCCCCACCCAAAAATAAACAAAAAAACAAAATTATTTTCTTGTTTAAAAATGGCACACAGCAACTAGTGCTGGCTACTTTTCACCATATACTTGAACACTCAACATGATCAACAACGGCACACATTGGGGGGAGGAGAAAAAAAGAAGGAAACAAAAACACGGTCTTGTTTACTTGTCCGATAACGTTTCCGTTCACCTGCGAGTCTGCCGACAAAAGAAAACAAAACAAAAAAAAACGTTTGCTCTCCATGCTGTAGTGCTTCCTCGTTAGACTTGTTTTTAGTGGAGGGAGAGCAAAGAGAAAGGAAATACATAACAGAGTGTGTGTCTGTGTGTGTTTGTGGTGTGTGTGTGTTTGTGAGGGATAGAAAGCAGCGTTTGTGTGACAGTGGTAAGGACGGCGCCACGCTGAAAACATGGCGCACCATCCGTTTTTTTTAACACGTACAGTTCTGTTTGTGAACATCGTGTGGATCAGCAGAACTTCCTACAGTCTGCAGCTGGATTAAAAAAAAAAACAAAACAAAACAAAAAAAAAAACACACACACCGACCTTGACGTCAAGTTCCACGTCGCCTCACTTCTCTCGCAGCCGTCGCCGCCGCCAACGCCAACAGAGGAAGCTGCGACTCATAAATACTCAATCTACGGATACCTAGCTAGAACACTTTAACTCTTGCATAACATGGAGACCACATACACACATACAGACCATCTATGTGTATCTCAGCTGATGACTTCACAGTCCACTATGACCACACATCTCCATTAGGTGGCGCTTCACCAGACCGATTCGTCAGTTCTCCAGTTTTTCAAAGCAGCACAGGTGGGGGAGGTAACTGGAGGAGGGCAATGAGGGGGAAAGGGGTGGGGGTGGGGGGGTTAACGGGGACAGCCCCCTCCTGGAGTCACAGAGCTCAGGAATGTCGGTGTGCCTTCTGTTTGTTTTTGTTTGTGTTTGTTTGTTTGTTTGTTTTAAAAATAGTGTATCGTTTCAAATCACAGATCCATTGATTAACCTGGCTGAGGTGATGTAAAGGGGGGGGGCCCCCTTTTTTTCTTTTTTTCTTTTTTTTTTTATTTGCTGAGGAACCAACATGGCCGCCCTTCGCTTGGATTCAAGGAGGCCAGTTTTCACCAACAGCCCCCCCTCACCAGCAGCGACGTAGGTCTGCTCTGAGGCCCCCGGCTGTCTTGAACTGCCTGCTGGCCTTCCTGCCTGGCGGCGGGTTAAGCGGTTATCTTGGACTTGGAGGATGGAGCCATGCACAGAGTGGCCTGTGGGATATGTGGAGAGAGCCTGGAGCTAGAGGCGCCTGGGACCCTGTCATCTGTTGGCTGGGAAGTAATTAGGGTCCAGGTAGTTGTAGCCCGTGCTCTGCGGCAGGCAGTAGTCCCTGTCCAGGAAGGTTTCAGGCTGGTGCACCGGCTCCAGGTGGTGGTTCGGCTTGTGGGTTTCCGTCTTAAACAAGCTGGAAGACGAGCGAGAAAAAAAGGTGAAATGGCGTCAATCTAATAGCCAGTGTGCTGGAAGTTTAACTAGCGGGTAGTAAAGCCACAAATGCTGCAGAAAAAAGCATCTAAACCATTTTACTTTAACTGGGCTGCAAATTTAAAATCAACACCTGCTGACGGCATCATGTTTTTACTATTTATACTTCATTTAAAACCACAGAGCACACGTGTTGTTATTACAGTAACTCAGGTCTTCACTGCATTATTAATATAGACAACATGTAAATGGATTGATATCAGCTAAATTTAACCAAACCTTATCTTTTTTTTACTGTATTCTAATGTGTCTAGTCGATGTCAGCCAGGTTGCAGGTACAAACAAGTGTGCGAATTTGAAAAAAGTTTGCGGTCAGACAATAACTGTGAGTAAAGATTTGATAAACTGACTCCTGCTGCTTTTATTAGCCAAATTAATCAATAAAATAACTGTTTGTGTATGAAATATTAAGTCAGGAATGTCTATAAGCATAAAACCTGACAAAAAGATGATCCATTACTTCTGAACTCATAAAAATCCTTTGCTGCCATAAAGCAGCAAACCCCCTCTTTAATTTAAAGCAATGGCCAAGCATATTAAAGCGATAGAACCAGAGTATTAACTTAAAAAAAACTCTTAAAGTAAAAAAATATATCATCATATGTTACATCATCACTCTGTCCGACTCTAACTACCAGTTTGAATGTGGTTGCTCTGGTCTGAAGACAGAGGAGGAAGATCTCACCAGTCAGAGCAGTTGGAGCAGAAATCGACCGAGTTGTCGGGCGGACAGTCCTGACAGTGCCACCTCACCCCCTGGATGGGCTCCATGCCGCAGACGTCACACTGCACAGAAACACACACAGCGTTCAGCACCTGTTTGCATGTTGTTTGCGAGCTACGTTGTGAGATAACATCCCATCAAAGTCACACTCATGCTACTTGCATACTAACTACGTTTTGTCCTTGCTGAGTGACCTTTTAGCTCAGGATGTGATTTCATTACCCTTTAAACATTAAGGACACATGTATATGTGGAAGCTAGCTGTAATGTTGTCAGTGTGTTGTGTAGAAGTATGCAGAGTTTTCACCTTGTAGCCGACGTGCCGCACCCCAACCTTGTCCTCTCGGATCTCCTGGAGCGTCTGTTTTTTCAGCCGCTTCAGCTCCAGAAGCTCTTTGTACTCCGGCAAATTTCTCAGCTCCACAGGTATAGTCTCCTCATCCTGCGAGTGAAGGTGAAGAGAAGGAAACATGCATTCATACATAAATGTGCACAAATGCAAAGAGACAGAGAGGAGATGCCTGATAAGCCTCAAAAGATGCACAAACAAAACGTCTCTATGAGACACAAGGGATCAAATCTGATGATAATTTCTAGATGTTTTATGCCCTGCAGACAAACCTGTGGCCACTATTTATGAATCTAAACAAAAGCAACGTGTCCATTAACACTATTTGATTTCATCTGTTTGGGCAACAAAGCTGCAATAAGCAAAGATTTCTTTTAGAGTAAACAAGTGGAAACCTCAGTCTGGATCTGCTTGACCAGAGGGAAAAAAAAACCCTTTCAATTTTCAAAAATGTGGCAAAGTGCAACATTATATTTTTGATAAAACTACCAGTCACACTTCTAGAGGCTTTGAGAGACTCCTGCTAAGCTGCTGACGCATTAGCCCTCAACAGACGTTCGTACCTCCAAACACGGTCAATCGCAGAGGCAAACTGGTGAAGTGAGAAATTACTGTGGCCCACGCTGGCAGTACCTTTCTAACTTCCCAGCATACCAGGCGGCATCAGAGGTTTTGTTAACACGCTGGTGGAGCCGGCAGCCTGTGTTCTCAGCAGGGCACGGCGACCCGGTATTACTTAAAGGTTATTGCCATCAAAGGGAGAAAAAGAAAATGTCAGCGAAACGGCGAGCGTCAGGAGTTTTGCAGTTCAAATGAGAGTAGAGGCGAAGCCGGCCGGACCCCCTGCTCTCATTTAGCTGTTTTTAACAGCACATGCTGCCATGATTGAAGTGTGTGTGTGTGTGTGTGTGTGTGTGTGTATGTGTGTGGCAGGGTTAAATAAAGAAATGGAGCAGACCTGCATGATCAAGGGCCAAATGCCTTGTTTCATCCAAAGGTGTTAAAGTGAAGCTAAGAGTGAGAGGCACAAACTGTCATGTGAGGGCAGATGCGAGTCACAAGGCAGTTTTGCAAACTCCACCTCGTCTGGAACGGATTTAAATAGTCTAGACAGGTAAAAAAAAACAAAAAACAAGCTCCCCAAAGCACGACAGACGCAGCGTTTCCTTGTCTTTTTAACTATAGGTCACTGCTTACATCAGGACCAAAGGAAAAACCTGTGAATGGTGAGAGAGAAGAGGAAATGTGACCTTGTGATAAGCTAAAATATAGAGTAAGAAAAATTCAAGAGGATTCAGATCAGTTACAAGAAAATATTCCATGTGAACCTGCTGACCTCTTGACTTTGTACACGGTCATTTCTTTACTTACTGTGAAATCAAGTTCTTCAGTGTATAAATCGATAAAGAAGGAAACAATATAATCATAACTGTGATGTAAAACTCTACTTTGATGTTTAAAAACTGTTCCTGCGACAGTTTGCAGGTCAGTAAATGGGAGTTGGATGTTTGCAAAAAGCCTTCAGAATAAAAAAACAAAACAAAACATGTGGCCTGTGGCTGTTGTTGTGTTGTGTTGTGTGACAGAAGACTGACCGAGTCGTCAGCAGAGGGGTCCTGCACGCTGCTGTAATACGCCGAGCGCTCGTCATCCTCGTCCATGTAGACCGGAGGCTCGTAGGAGGTCAGGAAGGTAGACGGCCGGTACAGGTGCTTGTTAAGGTGGTGCTGCCTCTTACTGGATGCCTGAGGAATCGAACAGGGATGGTTGGTTTACGAGAGCAGGCAGTTTTTGAACAAGTTCAGGTATTCACCCTGTAATTATGCAGATGTCAATACAACGGCCAGGTTAAGTCATTTTTAATTATATATCATTAAAAACCCAAGAGATTGAGTTAAGATACTTATACAGAGTATGTATATACCAAACCTAATTATCAAATTTATCTGGAATTACAACTTGGCTAAAAAATAAAGCACTTTGGCAGATATTTGAAGTGAGGCTGTGCTGTATCGGTGAAATCAGTGTTATGATGTTCAAGTATTATAAATGTGAGTATACTTTACAGTATTTTTATACACTGATGTGGCAAATATATGCAAAATTAAGTAGGAAATTATGAAACTGCTCAGTGCAGATAACCGTAAGTCCCTGTTGTGTACTGAAGCTGACAAAATTCTTCAAACAGGCTGAACAAAAACCACAATAACAGATAATAACATTTAACTATGAATCATTATTTTCACACAAAAGATGACAACATTTAAACTTTACAACAAAGTGACTCAGCCGATATTATCAGCTGTTTTTATCCCATCAGGCCTGTGTTGATATCAGCATCTGTTGGCAGCTAAATGTTATTTATCTGAGAGCAAATGTGTTTACAACATTAATGGAGAAAAAGCATCTGTTAGTGCAGGATATTAGTGACTGTCTATGGTTAGTGGGTTGATGGGTAAATACCTTTTTAGTGTACATGCACAGGTTGGGTGTTCTTCCAGGCACAGGGATACCAGCTTTTGTCAGTTTGATGAAGTACTTTTGAACCCTACTGGCAACCTGGAATGTTGTAACAGGGAAACGGCTGCGTTAATGATTTCCAACCGAGGAACAGCTGCTTGAAGTAATTGAGGTCACGCAAATGTGAGATACAGGCACTTGCAGGGGGTGCAGTTATCACACAAGTCAGCCTTTGGCTTTAAGCACTGCAAACTGCACATTTAATACTCTGAACAGCCAGTTTACACGGTAAAAACACTCAGATTTAAAAATGTCTGTGCATGCTGACAAAAACATGAGTGAAAGGATCAACCGGCTCAAAGAAAACTGAAAATATGGTGTTTAGCTTCTGTTTGTATATTTTTGTTATGTTTTTATTATTTCAAAAGCAAAATTAAACCAAATACTCTTTTCTAAGTGCAAATCACAGAAGCAAGCATTTCTTGAGTTAACATGAACTCTCTTTGTCACCTGTTTTGCTGTTCGATTGCCGAGCTCATCAGCAATCTTCTGCCATCTTCTGGACTCGACTTCCTCCGGAGGGAACTTAACAAGAAGCTGCTCCAGTTTTTTCTATTAATAATAGCGAAATAACAGATGAAAACAAGTGTCTTTACTGCATAAACAATAAGTGTTCAGTAAATCTTATATGATCATAATCACAAGGCAGATGTACACCAGTCATAATCAGCTTATATTAACAGGTTGTCTGCACAAACTATTACATATTTTGGTTGTTTATGAGAAAAAAGAATGTAGATTTAGCCTTATTTAGTGGATCTACTAACATATAACAGCTTTTCAAACAAGAATCCTGTAAATTTTGTGTATTTAATAATAAATTTCTCACTTCTCTAAGTGCGAAATCATGTTATGAAAAAATCTAAATATGGTAACAACCTAAAAATGCTTTCAACACTCGTGTTATCCAGTGTTTCTGCACACATTTGCTTGTTTACTTGGTGATTGATGCCACCTTGATAAAACAGAGCACAGTATCTAACACACTCGCTACCTACCTGTTCCTCCACAGTCCACAGCTGGTTAAACGTGTCAGGCTTGTTTGGGTGACAAATCCTCCCCCTGATCATCTGTCAGGAAAACACAAGTGACAGACACAGTTAAGGACTACGGTGATACAAAAATAGTGGGAGCATCTCCGTTTAAAGAGATCTGTGAGCATGAAGTGCTTGGCACACTAGAGCTGTGAGTCTGACAGACAAAGATGTGACTGGAGATGAATCATCAGGTCGACGCAGAATAACAGCAACACCTTTGACTGACAAACAAAATCCTGTAAGGATCGAGAGAGCGTAATCCGCGAGGATGCAAATGTTCTTTCACAATGTAAACAGTGAGAGCAGCAGGAATAATCCCAGACTAGTTTGCTTAGTGCTAAACGTTTGGCGCTGTCAAGTCCAGACAATCTATTAAAGTCAAACCTTACTGCCCATAAAATGTGGGAAAAGACCCACATGCATAACAGGGGCCAAAAATAAAACACAATCAGAGGTGTGGGAGAGGCGGGCTCCTCACGTTTCCATAGATACCATCCTCACATGTGCTGCATGCTTAACTCTGCCGAGGAGTCAGAATGGAGGAGATGAGGCTGGTTGAAGGTAGATGCTGCAAAATGGTAATTTTTTTGTGAGCCAACCTGCAGGAGATTTGTGACTCACCGGCTAAAGGAACGGATGAAGCTGCATCTGCACTAATGATATTTACTGTGAAACAATAACAGCTGTGGTGACAGCAGCTGTTTGTTGTACAGATTAATTCATTAAGGGGGAAGGCAGAGTCATACCTGCGTTTGCCTGCCGTTCTCTGGAGCATCACTAGTGGGCAGAGAGGAGTACATGGACGAGGAGTCGCCTTCCTTCTTGGGCTCCACTGGACTTTTTGGTCGATCAGGCAAACCTGGAGGAAGGAAAAAAAACAGAATAATTTATTTTTTAATGGCAGAAGAATCTCTTTAGTGTTTGTTTTGATTTTTAAACACACCAGCGTAAAGATGAATAGATATATACATGCCTTTGTCGAAGATCAGCTTTAGCCGCCTGGTTTTGCGTTTCTTGTCACAGAACTCTCTCTCAAATTCACCGAGGCCTGACGTGTACTGCTCCCATGCGATGTCCGGGAGCTGCACGACTCGCTGAGGACATGGCAAGCCCAAATTCACCTGATGGTCACAAGAATGAGTGTCACTGTTTATTCACAGATGATTTCAGGACTTCCATGAACCATACTGTAACAGGATCAGTGATGCACTGACAAAGGAGAAACCATGAAGCTCTGGAGAATTAACTTTTCATTGTTTTGGAACATTTTCTGCTTTGGTTGCGTTTGCTTAAGTATTGATATATTGTTAATCTGTGCTTAACCTTTCCTATAATATTTCAAGATTATTCAACAGTGCTCCCTTGACGGGGGCCTTTCTAATGATCCCTATATGTAGGTTTAAGAAAGAAGATGGCCAAACATTTGCTGCGGGGAACCTTTTACTTTTAGGTGACCTTTAATTAAGGTTTAACCAAGATTACAGATCCTAATTTTCTTTTAGAAGCAAAATATAACTCTCTAGGCAAAAGTATTTACATATGCTCATGAGTACAACGCTTAATTTTTAAGCAGGTACTTGTTTTTACTGCTGCAGCAGTTCTGACTTCATTGCACAAATGCATGAAGGTGGGCAGAGTGCACAATCTGGCCCAGTTGTGAACAGGTGCAGAACAAAATCAGAGCCACACAGTGGAAAGGAGTCATAGTCTGCACACTGGATTTTACAAGCTCCCAAATATTTATTCAAGCAACGTAGCAACCAGCGAGGTATTCCTCGGGCAAAAACCAAAATTAAGATCCTTCATGCCAATTTTATTAATGTGCACATTGTATTTGCAGTTTATCCAACACCCGTGTATAATATGTTAATTATATTTATAACGAAGGTCCAAATTAAAGGTGGTGTTGCACAGAGCTGCATCATATAGAGGTTTTCATTTGTTTTTGTGATTCCCATTTACATACAGGAGGGGTGTAGAATATTGAATATAATGCAGTCTATCACAAAAACAACAAATAGAAGTCACATGGAGCGTCATGAGAACACAAAAACAGAGGTCTGTGTTTGTTACCCGTTTCTGCAGCTGCTCCACAAAGCTGATGGGATCAGCCAATGCTTCTCTCTGGTGGCGCGCCAGCGTCTCCAGGTCCAGGATGGCCTGTGTGCGCTGGGCCTCGAGGACTCCGATGGTCTGCAGTAGCCTCTGATAACTGACAAGGAGGGAAGCAAAGTTGCACAACAGAGTAAGGAACGGACTGCTTACATTATTTAACATGACACTTGCGATGCTGCAGTGCATCAAACTTTTAAACCTCAGACTCTGCATAATTCAACCGTGGTGCTGGGAGCCTAAATGCTTGCACAAGACGTGTACTATTTTCCAATCCTTTCCCTGTATTTTGTAAATAACATGTTTACAGGCATTTCTTTGTGCTAAAAAACTTGGCAGTGGCTGGAAATTATCCATCTCACACCAGCTGCTTTGGCAAACACCTTTAGATTTACTTGAGAGTGAAGCCCATCAAGAAGTGCAGCTGGTAAATAACCATTCAGGGAAAAAGAAAGAAACACTTCAACATTTTCTGATTTACAACTGTGCTCCTTTCACAGATTTGATGGCAATCTTTAAAGCTTTGCATGACAAAACTTTAAGGTGTTGCAGTGCTTGAGGAGCCGTCTGCACTGTAGATGTCTGACCTTTCCACTCACACCCTCTGGGGGCAACAGGAGATCTGCAAACTGAGCTGTCAGAGTCTTAAGTGTGGTACTGACTCAGAGTTCTTACAGTGAAGCAGAACTAGAAAAATCGACACAAACGTGACAGCATCCTACACCGCTACAACCTAATGCAGGGGCTCAGTGAAGCAGAGTGGATCAATCTCACCTAACAGGACATGAATGAAAATCAATGCACAGGACACAATTTATTCAACAGCTGCTGGTGGTTTAAAATTCCTAAAGGTAAAACATTCAAACGAGTCAAATGTGTTTAATCTCATATCCCTTTCATTAATTACAGACACTTTTGCACTGAATGTAGCTCTGCTGACCTTGCACAGCATTAGCAAGCGCTGTGTCGTAAACTGTAAACCTGTTTCTGCAGCAGTGGCACCAAAACACAGTGCTGCATATTTCCTGTAAGTGTGTGACTCTGATTTTAATGTAAGGTCTCTGCAAAAGAAAGCACAAGGCTTCCTGAGATTAACAGATGATTTGTGCATTAATCTGTTTTACGGAAATGAGGAGGACTTGGCTCTGACTCTCAGCACTCTGGACTCCGGCCATGCGTCCAGGGACAGCCTGGTGTTCCATTGCCACCTACTGGGCCCAAGGTCCACTGACAAACACCGGTGCCAAATGAAAAACTGGCCAAGACAAAATTGTTGCTATGTTAAAGGCTGATAATCAGGGACAGAAGTTTGCCTTCTAAAATACAGTATGTTGAAAGATAAAAGAGGTAACTTGGTCAGAACAGACAAACCTTTAAGATGCAAATACAAGACGCTCTGTGCACACATCAGCGATCATGTCAATGTCAATATTCTACATTAAGTAACCCTAAATGCCGAGTCATGCTTCCCTAAAAATGACTCCTCACAGTATTGATCTGAGCCTTTAAAAATCCTACTTACTCAGCACAATCTGAAACCTGGCATGTCACACAAAACTTGATCGAATTACCCTGAAATACGAGAGCAGTGAAATCTTATTCTGAAGCTATTCTCCACATCTGAAACATTCGCCAATACTCGTGTCAAAGACAAGGAGACCTCAGCGTATCATTTCTCTGAGCCTCCGAAGCCCCCTGCGCCTCCTCCTGTGAGGATGCATCATCAATCAGCTGACCTGCCGCGGTGCAGTTAGCAGTGCCTGACTGAGCGCAGCGTGGGACCTGTCCACCAACATCAACATCCCATCTAGCATGACAACTGACAACTGACATGAGCCTTTTCCTCAAAAAGAAAAAGGAAAAAAAAATAATAATAATGATTTTTCTGAGAAACGAGAGAACAGAGGCAATCAGCAGAAGTCATTTAACATCCAATCTCCGCCGGCTTTGAAAAATTGGTAGCTAATTCACACAATCACAGCAGCTGACTGAAGGTGGAAATTAAAAGCTGAAACATGTGAAATGTGAACAATAAAACCGGAGATGCAGTCACATGCTCACCTGTATTCCCATAACAACTAAGGGAAAACCACAAAAATAACATAATGAAACATTCTGTCTGTTAGTGGTGCGAAAACCAAGACGTAATTACATGTAT
>JAPZDV010000004.1:19437097-19488134 GCA_029814665.1 Acanthurus lineatus | reverse complement strand
CCCCCCCCCCCCCCCCCCCCCCCCCCCCCCCCCCCCCCCCCCCCCCCCCCCCCCCCCCCCCCCCCCCCCCCACAAAAAAAATTAAGTGAGGATGAAAGGATTGAAAGGAGAGGAGATGAGAAACCTAATCAATTCTCTCTGGTAGTTACTCCAATTAGAAGGCAGTCTTAACACCACACTGCACCAATTCCATCTTTCTTGGAAATGACACAATCCTCACTCCTCTTGTTATCTTACTGAAGCTCTTTCTCTCTCTCACTCACTCACTCACACACTCACACAGACAGACACACACACACACACACACCTATCTCCCTCTCTAAGCAGCCATTGTGTGAGTGGGCAGACTGAGCAGGCAATAACAGCTGCATCTGTCCCAATGCATTAATGATAAGGCTTTTATCAGGCTCACACCTCTCATCTCCTGCTGGGGTGAAGAGCACCAACACATGCAGCCTATCAACTGGTTCAATAGACAGGAGAATAGGCATGTACACACCCATTAGTGGTGGACAGCACAGAGGCTCGCTGACACACAATGCATTATCACTCACACCGACTGTGGCTAACACTCTATCTGCCCTGCCGGTGAACATATGGTCGAGCGGCTCACCCTGACAAACATGTCCAGCTCTGACTTGCGCCGTTTCTCCAGTTTTTCCATCTCAATCTGGCACGTGTAGCAAACGTACAGGTGGTTGACAGCTGGTCCCCCTCCGTACCTGCAGGGAGCAGTCCACATTAACTCACACAGATAAAATTAACACTACAAAGGAAATTATACTGCAACTGTGTAATGGGAGATCTGAAGATGTTTAAAGCCTCCAGCAAGTCTCACAGTTGGCTTGTCTACTGCGTGTACCTGCTGTAAAGATGATCCCACACGTTCTGTGGCAGCATTACTACCAGGTCGTCGATGAACGTTGCTTTGTTGGGTAGAACACCTGATGAAACACAATGAAACATCCATCAGGTATTAAGACAGTAATGGTTGTGTGTGCTGACATCACACATAATGTGCATTTGTTGAAGATCAGAGTTGGAAACAATGAAACTATGACTTTCCTTTTTTTTCATCCATTTGCGGTTCACTAGTAAAAATTTGATGAAGGTAATTAAAGGCAAGATTATTTGAAGGTTAAAACAGAAAAAAAATGCTCGATGCTTTGATGTTTTTCTTGTGAAACATTTTGGAAATTCTCACTTCTTGAAGTCCTTAAAAATCCTTCCAGATAAATAATCTAAGAGGAAAATCACTAAAGCCCTCCCACCCCCCCCAAATCACATTAGGTACAGCTCTAATGTAGGTGAATCAAAGTCATTCACAACCAAAATAAATTAGTAAAATATTTGTGATTTGTTTAAGAAGAACTTTCAGTTTCAATTCAAAAACAGTATTCCCTGCAGTTTATTTAAATTGATTTGTTGGTGAAATATGCAAAGTTTAAATTGTCATCTAGACCTGGAACTGAATGAGAATGATATGAGCAACAGTCTCTGGTTCCCAGACCTAAAATTTACACAATAGTTCCACCGGAAATGTTGATTTTTGCTGTTCTGTGTTGATCTATAATCCAGAAACAAAAACTTGGAAAAATAAGAAACGGAAAAAGGCTGGCACTAAAACCAAGTATGGACTGCAAAGCTGAAAACTGTGTGGGTGAAAAAAAAAAAAACAGTGACAGTTTACTACAGCAGAAAATACGTGGCAGGATGTGATGAGAAAGAGGCACTGAAAGTAAATAAATCTCTGATGGTCATCACCTGTATTACTCATTCAGCGCAGTGGGTGTCTAAACTCTTAATATTTAACTAATTTAATATTTAGAATTAACATGTTTTAAGAAGAAAGTAAAGTGCAACTGCAACACTTGCATTGCACTAACAATGGAAAAACTGGTGCTGCGAAACAATTATGGTTTCACTGTACTGATGTTATCTTTTCTTGCTGTATACCCGACTAGCCAGTTATTATGTGCCGGCAGCCGCAGAGGAGGAGGGAACAACCTGTGTGTGCTTATTTACAGAATGGGACACATTCTCCACTGCCACCGTATTCTGACAGCTTTATCATAAATGTTCATTCTATCCAATGTAATTTTCACTCCCGTATTTTCCAGCGCTCTCTGAATAGAGGGCTGAAAAGAAAAGGAGCCTGATTGGCACGAACCCTTTTAGAATCCTTCCCTCTCCTCTGCTGAAAAGGGGAAAGGAGGATCATCTGCACAAAGAAAAGCAAAACCCCCTTTTGAAGTCTGCTGTGTTGTCAAGGAAATACTCTGCTTTGTCAAAGTCAAAAATCCACAGCAAGGATGAAAGGAAAAGCGGTGTTATGAGACGGTGGAGCACAATGCTTTTGCACAGAGCAAAAAAAAAAAAAGAAAAAGGATTCGCGTTCAGGGACACTTTCGCCTCTGAGTAATTTCAGCATGATGATGACACAGTCACACGCACCTCCATGCGAACACAGGAAGTCGTCGTTGGAAATGGGCCCTGGCTCAGCAAAGGTCTTGAACTTGTTTAGCCACTGGCGGGAGATGTAGAACTGCAGAAGGCTGGGCTCCATCATGTTGAATAAATCCGACACCCTCCTACGCTCTTTCAGTGCATCCTCACTGCTCTTTCTGTGACAGGAACAGGCAACAGATTAATCACCACTCCGACAGAGTAGTCATAGTAAGATATAAGTTATGAGTATCAAAGCAGAACAGTGAATCTTAAAATGACACAGGGATGAATGGTTTCACGTTCACAGTGTGAGTAAAACTACTGAAGTCATGTGTGTTGGCTTACTTATAGAAGAGCACATATGCCTCTGCATTCTGGACGCAGGATTCAGACACCTCGGTCACACTTTGGTCATCAAATTCATACCACAGATTGTTTGCGTCATTCCTGCAGTAAGCGATGTAGTGGCCACCTGGGATCAGACAAGGAGAAGCTTTAGAGCAGCAGGCACAAACCTAACAAGTACATGTGAATTTTTTTTTTTTTCTACAGGCAAATGAATACAGGACACTCGTGTGCGCCAACTGAAAGCAGATCGGCCCACTCACTGCTGGCAGTGCCGTGGTGACAGATGACTGACAGCAGGTCATAGTTGGAGGTCTGGGCGGAGCTGTCTTTGGCCAGAAAAGGTTGCAGGTCCAGGCCCTCGAGCGGGAAGGAGACGTGGGTGCTTATCTTGGTGGAGAACATCAGTTCGTGTCTGAAGCGCTTCAAGTGGATACACAGTATCTGCAGCAGAAGAACAAACATTGAGGTTTTATTTTAGAAATCCAGAGTGTGAAGACATGAGAGGAACAGATTTTTAATTTCTTCATGACATAAAAAACAAGATTTTGTCTGTTTACCTCTGGCAAACTTTGCATTTTACAAAATTTGACTCCGTTTCGTAATCTAAAAGAAAACAGAAAAAGAGGATGAGCAGTTATTACACCTCCAGATATTTCTTTCTGTTTTAGTGGATGTGAAAAAATAAAATAAAAGTTAGAATTAGTTTCTTACTTCTTGCATTTTTCACAGCTGTACATGTTGTCCCCTAGAAAACAACAAACACAGTTATTGAGACATCAGTCTTATTGTTCGTGCTGGTAGAGCAGATTAACGCCCACTTCCTTACCCTTTAGTTCATCTCTGGCAAAGAAAGCTGCAAGACAGTCTTGTAGTGTGACCACTGGACCCCAGAACCAACTAAGAATACAAACAAACACAGGAGTGAATTTCAAACAAAAAGGGGAAAAGCACAAAGCCACCAATGTTTGATGGCCATGTAAATAAATACAGAGTGTACATATAATTAAAAGACCTCTTGATGTACTCCATGACAAATGCAATCCAGCCCTGCGGTGCATAAGCTTCCCCACAGGAGCCGGCTTTGACCAGGGAGGTCTGATGGGTGGACGAGTGGAGCTTGGCCAGGTCCTCCTTTCCTGGGATGGGCAATGAGATATCCTGGAAGTTCTCCAGGGTCACAGACACCTGTCAGCAGCAGGACACACAGACTGTGAAGCTTCGTCTTCTGTCACATTTCAGTCCTAATTGTTTTTACACGGTTTTATGACGAACTGTCACTTTGAGTGGAATGTTATTCTCATAACAGCACAAACACCCAAATATTACATCTTGGCCTTTGGTATTTTTGGCTTAGGGAGTGAAACTATGATGCACTGATCTGTGTTTCCATTAGTAGTTTATATTTGCCGAGCCGCGCCCTCTCTGGAGTAAAGCCAAGAGACCCCGTCTAACTGGCCGAAGTCGGCCTGCGGTGACTCCCTTCCCCTCCACAAACAAGCAGGTTGCGAGACTCATTGCATGTCTGTGTTGGAGAGCAGAGGGAAACATGCTCTTAAAAGTCTCTGCGCTCAGCTCCAAGTATTTTCGCAGCCTCTAACTGAATCTCTGTGGTTTGAAGTTTAGTTTCTTTCCTGCATCGCTGTTTGTACTTCATGTTACTGATTCTTTCAGCTCTATTGGAGACGTGTTGGGTTACTGTTGATGTAAACAAACATTTCCTGATGTTGTTGCTTTTAAATAACAAAGGAATCGTATTGTAAAGAATTTAGAGGAAACAACAACTTGTTTGTTCCCAAGTTAGAGTATTCTAAGAAGCTATTCTTTAATTAGAAAAAGTAAAAGAGTAAACTCATACTGTGTGAAGGAATAGTGCAAGCGGAGACAGCAGAGTGAGATGTTAGATATGGAGAAGCAGATGACAGGCTCTTACTGCTCCTCTGCAAACAGATTACCTCCAAGGGGTAAACAACTCTGTTTACCTGCCAGGCCGTGTGACAGAAAACAACACACAGCAAAAATTCTGATCAACTCGAGCATGTCAGCAGTTACAGACACGCCTCCAAAGTAGACCAGCAAACGTATGTAAAAGGGCTGCATGTGATAAGTCAGTGGAAGTACAACATCAGCAGTGTATAGATGCATCAAATTTAACACCAAAGCTGATTTTTCTGACAGTAAATTTTTAAAATCTTAGTACACAAAGTCCTGTTTGTCTCAGCCTCTCAGCAACCCTGTTATTTTAGTAAATAAACAAACAAACAAACAAACAAAAAACCAGTAGTAAATGTCCACACGAACCCGATCGCAGGTGAGGCACTGAACCGAGCTGACAATGGTCCCATCGAACACATCTGAGATGACACTGCGGTATTTCTTCTGACGTTTGTTCTTTGGTGGGGAGAATGTGGTCACTGCTGTGGGAGAGTGAGAGAGAAATGTGAGACCGGTGCTTTCCAGTAAGTCCGCAAAGGCCGACACAGGATATGGCTGCTCTACTAAAGCCCGGACTTTTTAACTTTTGACTTTTTGACTGCCTCTGATTAGACAGACGTACCTTTCTTGTGCACAGGGTTTAGGCTGGGCCAGCCTGAGGCAGCTTTGGGCGGGCTGCTGGACATCTTGGGAATTTGTCCCTCCATGGGGACTGGACTCTGTGGTCTCGTGTTGTTGGACATTTGGATGTCTGGGAAGGAATCTGGCGGAGAGCGGGCCAAATGTTAGAGGGTTTAAATGCCATAAGGAATCAAGTTAATTGTGGGAAAATAAAACGGGACATGTCTCTGCTGCTCTGTAATTACCTGATGTTCTGCTCTGAACCTTGATGGCTCCCTGGCTGCTAATAATGGGCGTGGTTTCAGTGGTGGTGTCAACGTCTTTGTCAATGTCCACTCCAGTGCCTCCACCCATAACACCATTAACTCCAGAGCGGTACAAGTCATTGATCATGTTTTTCTCCTTCTGCCACTCCCGATTGGCCTGGATCTCATCTTGCTCAGGAATCAGCATCTCGGCCTCGTTGGTGTCGTCAATCAGCACGTTGCTGCCCTGCACCTCATTATCGGCCCGCTCGCTGCTGCCGCACGACTCACATGACTGGAAGTCGTTGTCCGACTGACTGTGGTTGTCCTCCTCCGGGCTGTCCTCCATGGCGATGCCGTTGGACTGGTCATGGGGCTCTGGCACGGGCTCCTTCAGCTCCTCGTGAAGCTGATCCATCAAGCAGCGCAGAAACTCCTGGGAGTCCTGAAGGCCATGCGTGAATAATCAAAAGAAATGTTATTCGAGGTGGTGAATTAGTTCTAGCTGAGATATTTAATAGTGTTTTGCAGCTATTGTGTTCACCATAGTCTGTGAAAAAATTGTTAATTTCCTCTCTCTGAAAAGGACATTGAAATAAACCACAGAACCAATCTTTCCTAAATATAATTAAGCTTGACAGACACAGCAGAGTTTTCTCAAAGCCGTTTTTTTTTTCCACTTTCCAAGCAAAACCACTTCAACTCCTTGTTTATCCCAATTTTGCATCACAAAATCTGTAACCAAACGCTCATGAATGTGTAATTAAACTTAATGAGCCTCAGACATCCAATCTCCCTCTCAAGCCAAATGAAGCGTCCTCTCCCAGGACCCTGAAAGTTAACTTCATTCAGAACAATGCTGATTCCAAGGCTGTGCAGCTCAGCATAGCGTGACAAATGAATATTCCTCAGATGACTCCTTTACACAAACACCAGCAAGCCAAGAAGAAACAGGCCTTTTTATCATTTCACTATTCAAGTTTAAATATTCTTCACTGACAAACATGAGAAAAAGACAAAAAACTCTCCACTAAAAAAATGTTTCTTCATAACTGTAAACTGGAAGTCTTTTTTTTTTTTAAGCAAACCCTCAGGTTTAATGTGTGCATTTGTATGTGAATAAAAGTCAAAAGCTAGTGATTACAGAGCACATTTAGTCTATTGGGATGAGACATCTATGCTGCAGCTTAGCATGTGCAATATATCGATATAATATCAATACTGTTACATGAGACTAGATACTGTTTTGTATTTTAGATATCGCTGTATTGTATTAAGACACAAGTGGTGTCTCTTCTTGGTTTTAAAGGCTGCATTACAGTGTAGTTATGTTGCTTTCTTAACTTTAACAGACTGTTTAATCTTTTATAGAATTTGCCTTTAACCACTTAGTCATAATATTCACATTACTGATGATTATTCATTAAAAATCTCATCATGTTAATAATTTGTGAAAGCACCAGCAGTCATCTCTACAAGCTTGTCACAATATCAATAAAGGCATTTGGTCCAAAATACAGTGATATATGATTATGTCCATATCGCCCGGCCGTAGCTGAAGCTAATGTAATTTCTGTAAAGTAATGAGCACAGAGGGTTATGGAGTGAAAGAGAAAAGAGAGAGACTGTAAAGGATCTGGGACAACTTTGTAGTCGGGGTGTCAGACTCATAATAATTTCAGCTCAGCATGATTTCACTCTTAAAGGGAAAGTTTGGTGACAGATATTCTTCTGTTTTGTTCTAGGCCTATTCTTGTGTAACGCAGTCATTTATAATTCAAAATGGAGAGGAATATAATTCATAACGCACACATCTTTGAATCCATGAGACACCACACACCACCTCAAACATAAACATTTCACTAAATAAACAGTTTCATTTTTTAAATCCATCTTACATAGTCATATTTACTAATTTGCAATCTACTGTTGAATACGTGTCCAACTGTAAAGAGTGTCTCCATTTTTAATTTCTGCAAAGAATTTGTGCACATGCACTTTGTTGCGCATCTATTCCACCATCTGCAATGACTCACCTGCTGGGAATATCCTCTAAACATGGGGTTTATGGCTTTGATACCCTGGAACAAGTTGGTCGGGACCACATAGGAGGGTCTGCAAAGGGACAAAACACAGCCTGCTTAACAATTAATTATTGTAATATTCAATAACACAAATAAGTCGTTTCTGTGCAGCATTTTAAAAATCACAAAAAGCTGCTGCAGAAATGTGACTCAGGTTTGCCTGAGGATGGTGAGCTTGACAGCGAGGTTACAGCACAGTTGCTCCGGCATCACATTCTAATTGTGAGAAACTGATTAAAATGAAGCTGATAAATGAAATCAGCTGGGACTTCTGGGCCAGCTTACTGCCTGGAGTGATTCAAAAACAACTGAAAATGTGACAAATTCCCACCTGTTCTTGTGCCACAGGTCTGACACTAGTTTCTGGTAGCTTTTGCAGAGTGCAGGCTTCTTGTCTGTCCTCACCATACCACCACATTCAAGGAAGAACTGCGTCAAAGGTGGGCTGCAATGGAAAGAAGGATTAAAGCATCATATATGGGCACAAAACAGGCTTTTACTGAATAATCGCCCCTTTAAAAGACGGATTCCAAGAGTAGAAGAGCAGCAGATATAATATAGTGAAGTGTAACGTTAGTGCAGTGTTATTAAAATTTGTTATGTCTGCAGATGACTGTTTAAGATCTGCAAATCATCTCAGGTTTTACATGTTTTTGCTTTTGCAACCATAAAAGTCACACAATGAAAAATAATGACGAACAGCAAGGGAAATTCAGACAGATTTAAGTACAGCATTTGTACATAACTCTGTCTTTTGTCTGCATTTTTTGATTCTTCTCATTTCATTAAAGTCATATTTCACACGTGGAATAATATAACAAATTCCCAGACGTGCTGGCAACTTTGTATGCAGCTGAAAGTTAAGGGGCAAAGGAAATAGCTGGAAAGAAAAACAGCTGAGGGGACTTTATTTGATGGATACAGAGCGGACAGGAATTTGCAAGAAAGAGACAAACTACAGAATGAATAAAGCATGGAGTGTTCCCTTCCCTTGGCAGGAGAAAAGTCCTTCGAACTGAATAATGACCCGACAGCAAGTGAAGGAAGCAGGGCTCCCACAAACAGACATCAGAAGTTTCAGAAAAGGTCCCTCCTTCTGCAGCTGCGTGACTCAGTTCCTCCTATTTTTGGAATGTGATTTAGATTGCAAATTTTGACCCACATTTTTTCCCATTTTAACTTGCATCCAGACGAGGCATCTTCAGTTTAATTTAAAAGCATACCAGCCTCTGGATAGATAGTATTACAAAAGAGGAAGGCGTTTGCTGTGCTTTGCTCTTCCATGAGGAATAAAATTTAAAAAATGAGGTACCAAGTACATAATAACACGTCCTCGGGCTCTGCAGTGGAGCCCTTATTTAAATGACCACACCAAGAACCCAATCAGGCAGAATGAACCAGAAGGTTTGGCAATTAAATAAAGAGTATAAAATGCGGCAGACTGGGAGAGGAACAGTAAGAGAGATGCATTAAAGGACAAGGTGGGGAAGAAAAGGAACAGAGGAGACTGAGAAAGAGTTGGTGTTCATTTGTAACAGAAGACCCTTCAGGGAACTACAAAATGCAATTTCTGCCGTCTCAAATGGTGCACTGCAGCAATTTCCACTGAGCCGTCACTCTCCCAAATGAGCATAGCCATGGTCATTTTTTTACAGACAACAAGAGCCAAGCAGGCGGTGAGCGGGGCAGCAAATGAAAAGAAGCCTGTTTAAAGCGTGAGTGAGTGAAAAGTAACATGAAGAAACAGCAGAGTGCATGTGAGCGATGTGAGAGAGGCGGTGCAGGGTAGACAGGTAGATGCAGGGACAGAAGGCAGGTTAACGGAGGTCTTACCAGTTGGACAGAGCCTGGAGGGCAGCGTTCATGTAGCAGGTGTTGCCGATGTTCTTCAGCCCCGTCAGGCCTGGGGGAGACAGATCACACCGGGGAAATTAAAGCCAGTCACTCATCAAATGCTTGTAAATTTTGATGGCAGCCAGAGAGCCTCGATATTGATTAATATTTTACATCAGGAGCAGAGAAAAGTGGCTACCTGCTGTATCTTAAATGAGCCACTGAGGCCATTAGACCTGACTGTTATTGTTCTGACTTAAGCAGAGATGACGGATTCATTTTATAAAAGGGTTAATAATGTCATCCCTCCCCCACCTCAAAAATAAGCCTTCAAAACAGTAATTTTTAACAGATTTTGTCAATTTTTACTTGTTTTCTTTGTTTTAGTTATATTTGGGAAAAATCATGCTAAAAGTTTAAGAACTTCAGTTGTCATAATGCTGTGGGGGTGTAAACAGATATAAGAATCTGCCAAGGATTCAGCAGCTTAAACTTTTAGCTATGCTTTGGCCCTTTTTTGGCCTGTTTGCTTTTACAATTTAGGGAATTAGCACCATTGAAAACATGCTGAATTAGAACAGCAGTTCCTGTTCACAACAGACCCATTGATGTACAGGCAAACATCTCTAGATTATTCTGATCATGAAGAAAATGTAAAATATGTAATTATTCCAAAGCAATTTCTAAATTTACAAGGACAGTAAAAACTGCTATTTTTCTACAAGTTCCAAGCAGATTTATGACATCTATTCGCAATGGACCTCTGAGATTAAGATACCCTTGGAGAGTGTAACTCATACCAAATCTAAAAATATGTGTATCATGTTAGTTTTACAAAGCTTGTTTACTCCCCCTCCTGATCATAAGATCTGTATTCATGACAAAAATAACCAAGGTGGGGACTAGTGCCAATGCCTGAGCTGCACCGCATGGGATTTAACATAACATATGCCATTTGGTGGGTGGTGAAAACGTTATTTGCTCGAGTGGCTTTAGCGGGACTGAAGACTGAGAATGTAGGAAAGTTATTTTGCTTGTTTGCACATGATATTTTGGATGTTGGCTCCAGTTTTTGTGGTGTGTTAGAATACAACTTTTGACAGAGGACTCGAGGCAACACATCAGTTGGTGTTCAAAAGCCCTCATACTTTGAAGTCTGCTTAGTCTGTCTGGGTTATTTAAAAACACTCATCCTGCCATTTACCTTTTCTAAATTCAAATCACAACCTTTGCTTTCGACTGAGCCAACTCCAAATTACTGAGCTCCAGTGTTTGAGGTTTAACCTCTAATCATCCATGCAATGTCAATTTTTGTAATTTCATCATAAATTTTAGGTAACTGGTAATCACCTCACTGACCTTAAAGTTTATGAATTTAATTATACAAAATGATAATCTGAGCCAAAAATGTGTCTACTGCAGCAGTACTTTGACTGTTGATTAGACGACTCTGCTTAACGGTGTTTAGACTTTTGTTTTCATTGTGTTTGCAGCTGAAAGCAACAGCTTTTCTGCGGAGGCACTAAAAAACAAAACAGTGTCTCCAGTGATAGATTTAAATTATTTGCATCATTCATTTTGTGGTAAGCTGACCTCTGGCACGTAGGTCATCCTCCTCCTCCGTCTCCATGTCCAGGTCTTCACAGCCTCCATTAGGGGGCACTGTCAGAGAGGTTGGGCTCCCGGGGGCCCTGCTGTTATCCTGAAGCAAACGCAGAGCTCATCATTAAACTCTTATCTGGTAAATAAGTAACAGCATCGATGTGACAGTTTGACTGTCTGAATAGACTGAGAAATTGTTATCACAGAGCTCTGCCACTGTGACAGGAGAGCACAGACTTATGTAATGAGGCAGTTATGCAGTAAAGATTCAGTGCAAACTCATCTGTTTGAACAAAAAAGCCTTAAAAAAGAAAACTTAAATACTGCATTTAATCTGCACTCCAATGCTTATTTAAATTTCTTCATCACTCCTTGTTCATAATTAAACTTACTTAAGGACAGAACGATAGCTGGAAGCTGTGAAGTTACCTGGCCGGCATTCTGCGGAGAGGGGAGGGGTTTGCTGTTGGCGTGGGGAGAGTGAGGGCCTAGTTTACGCTCCAGGAAAACCTCCTTGCCGCAGGCGTAACACCACACTCGTAGCGTGGTCAGGTTCACTGTAAGGTTGTGCCTCGTCTCCTGCACGCAAAGACATATCGGACAGTGAAAGGAAACAAGAACACAGTGTTAATGTTGGTCTAAGAACAGCTGATAAAGAGCATGTGCGCACCCTTATCAACGACAAGCTTCTTTATCTTTGACATCTACTTACAATATTTCATCAGACAATCAATAGGTGTCTTTTGCTCTTATATAACTAATGAAGGTGCGCCTGCTGATGCCTCGGTCGGGCCAGTCTATAGGTTACACAGGAAACTCTAACAGAAGACTTAACATACAACAGAACAGAGCGACTGATTCTATACCTGCAGTTTTTATGTCTTGTTGACCACTGAAAGTGAAGTTATACATTAAATAAGAGCCTGGTCTTGTTAACCCATAGAAGCTGTTTGGGGGCTTCTAAAATGCAGACTTGCCTTGAAGGACTTTGGTTTAACCCACATAAGACAAAGCTGCAAATCCTCACAATTGGGAGGCTGGAACGACACTGGTTTTAGCATCTGTGTCATGTTTTTTATGTTGCTTTTAATTTAAAAAACACATTCCAAACAAACTGCCATTCAATACTATTACGCACTCACTTACATACTCACTCAATCAGGTTTCCTGCAAGTAAACAAAATCGACCCCCTTACTCTTCCACAAGGAAAGACAATATCTAAATTACACTGCTATGTTGAACATTTTAATTTGCAGACATCGGACACTTGTTCTTAGCCAAACGTCTCAGGTTACAGGTTCACAGGTAAAGGAAGAGTGAGGGCTGCAGCAGGGCAGATTTTTTGCTGCTGTGGAAACATGGCCGAGCTCTGCTGACCCACTGCTGCTGTGAAAAAAAAAAAAAAAACACCAGTAGCCAAGCAGGTCAACAGGAGACTGAACGTGAGCAGCAGCCGACCAGCAGACCCTGCATTATTCATCGGGGCTGCATTAGTCTTCACACAGCAGGGCACAGCAGAGCTGGCAAAGGGGACACAGCAGACTGAGCAAGGCCATGAAACTCCAACGCTTAAATAATTTATGGAGGAAAGTATACCAGGTAGGGCATTAATAACAAGCTGGATTTAAAGGGCTTAGAGGCTGTTTTTGTGAGCGCACATGCTCTGTATTACAGTAAACTGTTTTATAGCCTTCATTTGAATACTTTGTTATGTTAATTTCCTTTTGGTCTGCGAAAATGTTCAGCATCATGCCTTAAAAAACTGTTTTATTCATCCATAACAAATCCTCAGAGCTACATGTGCACAAACTCACACACAGAATTTACTTAAGAAATGAAGATAATGTAAAACCTGCACAGGCGTGTCAGCAGCTCGCATTGTGCTCACAAACACCAGTTCAGAATAAAGCACCGCAGAGCATTTTTGCTGCAGCAGCAACAGCTTTTAGATTCAACATCTCCTTGTGTGATCTTCTGATAAAGAAGCATTTGGGTGTGTGTTTCGTCTGCAAAATAAAGTCAAGTCTAATCTCCGGCGCTGAGCTTTCAAGACATTGCTGACTGAAATCAATCAGGAATAAGAAACAGCAACGCCCACTTTTCTCTGGGTGACTCTGTCAGTAGATTTGTAACATTTGCACATAAACACACATAAAACTGCTTAAACTAAGCAACAAATCTGATACTTTGAGATGATCCTAAAGGCAACTGTAGAGCTGTGGAAACTTTCCAATACTCTATCTGCTGTATGAAGGAGGATTTTTCATGCAGTCCTTTTTGGTGCATAATGATGTTTGAAATGAGATCTACATGAAAATACTAATTATGTGACATTTGATTACCAGAGGTACACACAGAAGTGGTGCTTCAACTTCTGACTAAACACTCTGAAACAGTCACTCGTCTTTACTTGCTCTATAGTACTCTACTTTACAACTGCATGTGATCTGATCCAGCTGCAGTCTTTCTCCTTCACAGTCAAGAGATTAAAATCCCAACCCCCCTCTTCAGGACCTCCAAAGCACTAATTAAGCATGGCCCTATTTCTTACAAGATTTAAGGATGGATTCTGCTCAAAACACAAAAGGCGCCTGGCGTGCAGCACAGACAGATGTCCTGGATAAGAGGGCGGATATAAAAGCCAATGATGATATCATTTAAAATCAGTCAGCTAAGATTACATTTCTTTGCCAGCCTGCTCTATATCCAAAATCTGTATTTCATCTGAGTGAAAGGCTCTACTTCTGAAGAGGTTTGCACTTTCAGGACAATAGTTTACGCAGTTTTGTGGATACTAATAGGCAAAGCAAATTACATGTTTGCTTTCATATTCCTCCTCCTGCCTCTAACCCCACTTGGCCCTGGTGAGCTGAAAGAAGTCCTTAGTCAACACTGGGAAGACCAGAGGCTGAGTAAAGCTTCTGAGCAGCCAGGAGGGGCATATACTGTAACCATGGAACTGACAGTACTACTGAATCTCCCCCACTTCCCTGAGGAATGGCAATTAATAATGGATGATCTTCTGCTGAAACTGCACTCGCTGTGGAGGTGTAGGCGGGCCGAGCTGGCTTGATGGTTTTTAACAATTCGTGCACTTAAAAAGCAACAAGATGCACGTGCAGGCTCTTAGATTGAGCAGAGACAAATGTTAAAAATAAAGCAGAGTCAGAGACAGTTATATTCCAAGTTATGGCTCCTGGGACTCTGAAGTGGTATTTCTGTCCTGTCCGGCCATCTGTGCCTCCTCCTTTGGTTACATTTTTTTCAGTTCAACAGTCAAGTCTCTTGAGCTTTTTCTCCTTTTCACTCACATTCCTTTCTCTCTCTTTCTATGCATTGGTCAATATTTTTCCTTCTGAAAGGCATCAGTAAGGTCTGAGATATCTCACCTGCGAGTGCACGGTGCTGTGGTCAGTGTGAGATTCTCCACAGCCTACATACGCACAGCCATTCTGGAGAGCAAAAGGAAAACAAGAAGAGAACAAAGACATCAGGGTGTTAAGAGAGAACAAGTGCGTCTGCAGACAAACAAAGTGTTAGGAGGTTGTCAAATATACTTCTTTTTTTCCTAAGAGTTTTGCCTCACCTCCAAACATGCCCACAAATTTGGTCCTCCAACTTTACAGTCTTGGCACTGGCCCTAAAAAAACATGAAGACATTCAGGTTAGAGTCACATGCTCTGAAAAGAAAATCACACAGACAGCAGCCAAGATAAAACAAGGCTTTGAATTCACACTGAGTAAAGTGATCCAGAAAGAAGTTATTCAAGGTTTTGCAAAGTTTGCCAGGTTAAAGACTTTAAAATACCACATAAATTGCGATTTAATACCTCTTTCAAGCTCAGAGTTATGAAAGTATGATGGATATTATAAATTAAATTAACACAGCCTGGCCCTGGATAAGCGTCATTAAATGGATGGATGGATTAACTAATGAAAAAGGGGATTAATTCATTTAAGTTTTTGCTTAAATCAACAACTATTCATTATGAGTGGATGAGCAACCAAGACACTGTAGCTATCGGAAGTGACAGTGTTTGTTAGAGGTGTGATGGTGCTGAATGAAACAGCCTGCTGTGCACACAATCCTACTTATGGTTTATAAGTGTGTTACATTTCCTCACAAACAGCAATCAGACACTAAAAACATATTGTAAGTGCTGGAGTAAGAACTTATTACTGATACTGCAGGCAAGAGAAAAAGTCAAGACTTTTGAAAATTAAAATTAAGACTCTTTAATACCTTGTATGAGAACATTAAATTCTTCTTTTCAAGACCTGAAGATAGCCTGATATAAAGTTATGTTATGAGTGGGGCAGTGAGCAGGCGGGTCATGACAGAGGGTCACTCACATGGGATTTTTGAATAAGTTCCTCCTTGGTGATTTCCCCCACGCAGTCCAGGTGGGGGCAGTCACAGCTGGACGCTGGCAGCATAACTCACCCACAGGTCTGACGAGACTGAGAGAGGGAAGGACAGAGAGATAGATGGAGAACGAAACATAAAACTCAGTACATAACTTTCATTTTGAGACTGGCGATTTCTTAAGTTTCTATTTATAAAACAACGCAGAACATCTTGTTTTCAAAGAATGTTTATCGACCACACATCTGAAATGTGATAGTGTGATAGGGGATATATCCTAAGAACTGCACAGAGGACAAGTGAAATAGTGAGGCATATGCAACCTGAGTCACCACCACAAAACAACATGATTTCTTTTTCCATGCCTGCATGACTGACAAATTCCTCTGATTATCAACCACTGAGCAGCACATCACGCCACCGCTGTCAACAACTCATATGGAACAAGCAGTGTCTGCTGCCGTTACTATGAATGATTTAAGTGGCGATACAGAAAAAAGCAGAGATGCAAGTTAGAGCAAATCTTTTGAAAACACTGTCTAAAATATTTCCCTCTGCTACCAGAGTGTAAGTCTAGAAAAAATGCATGTGTTAACTCAGGTGATTTTATTTGATTTTATTTGATTTTGTTTGATTTTATTCCCCATGACAGCATCACACGAGAGGATGACCAACTCTGAGACAAACTCTGCAAAAGAGCAAACATGGGTCTGGTGTTTAATGTTATCTACTGACAGCTTGAGAAGTTCCTTTATCTTTTTATTACTTTCTGATAGCAATTCAGACACCTAAAGTTTGTGTACCGGTCAACACAGAGTACCAATCAAATACCAGTGCATTAAAAATTCTATTATTATTTTTAGTAGCATACAGCTGTAAACAACTAATCTGTATAGATGTTATCTTCTGGATGTGCTTGTGCAGTTAAAAAAAACTCTGTAGGGTGCATTCAGGTATACGAGACAGTACTGGGATGCTGCAGAGTTCGCAATAAATAAATTATTTGGTATCAGATCAGTACATAGACTTGTGTACTCGCTGATACCTGATTCAGCATTTTATGCAGTATCAGAGGTATTTCTGATACTGCTATTTGTATCAGAACAACTCTATTACAAGACACATTCAGATGGATGAAACCTCTGCAGCAGTGGGGAATCTGCAACACATCAAAACTCAGTCGGCAGAAATGAGTGTCAAAAAACTGAAGAATCACAGGCACAAAACCACAAAATCAATGTTTACTTTTATATACAGAAAAAAATAATTGAGAATTTCCCTCTCTGGACCTCCCTATACAAGCACAATAAACCCTTCCAAGCAAGTCAGTTACCACACTGCAACCATTTAAAAATATAATTATCTACCCCAGCTTTGAATCCTGGTCTTTGCAGCAGCGAAAAAGAGCTTTAGCCCCCGTCCTTTCAGGGATGCTACAATTATTGTGCAACCTTGACTTGTTGTTCAGAAGCAATTACAATTCTCAGTATTTGTTATGACTATGCTGACCAGTTTTGTAACACAGAAACATTATGTGTCACCTTAATAATCATTTTAATTCCGAGAAAAAAGATCTTCAAATCTTGCATCAGATTATTGGGTGCTGAAATATACCAGTAATCTTAGAGGCCCTAAATATTACATTTTTACACCAAGTACTGTACATTTTTTACAAACTATCTGGATTAGAATTCCTGTTTTTTTCCAAGGTGGCCCGTCTTTTATGTCTTTCTACACTCTTTATCTTGTTCCTCCATAGCATGATTTAAACTAGACAGCAACCCTGTACCACTAATTTGACCTCTATACAGAAACTATGCTGCTTTTGCTAATAAAACTGTACATGAGGATGAATAGTTACAAATTTGTCATAAATTACCCCATACCTATAGGACTGACTCCTACTGTAGCTCTATTTGGAAGGGTGTATGGAAAGAGGAAGTTCAGATACCCAACAACACATACAAATCCTATACAGTGGAATGACAGGAAACCACTGAAGGTTTCAGGCTTCTTGAGACGGCCACAATCTCATCTCTTCAACAAACAGGCACATGCTCATGAACAGCCTCAGATAAACCTTAAGGGATGAGACGATTCACGAGGGAAATGGGTTATATGGGGTCTGTCTAGAACCGCTGCATCACTAAATAAAGACTGTCTTGAGTGTGAGCAGCTATAATATTTCCCTAAAGAGAAAAATTATGCAAACACAATTTGGTCTGTTGTTTTAAGACATACTTTTACATACATATATACATAAATACATATTTGTACTTCTGTAAAAAAAAAAACATCTTTGAAAGTATTGTAAATTAATAGGTTAAAATGTTAGACAATGTCTGAGTGAGCAAGCCTATTCAGAAATAACATAAAATGTTGATATGAGTATTACTGGCAAGACACTTCATCCTTGAGTATGTGGCCACTTTGCCCATGGCAAGACTTGGAAGTGAGAGCCCTGTTAGAGGTTGCACACATTCAGGTTTTCAAGGAGTGTTCAAGTGTCAATGGTATGATGACAGCACCACTTATCCCAGAGCTCTCCATTGAGCTGCATATGATTCAGCACATTTAAACCACACCAGCATAATAAAGAACCACTTGTTCTCAGCATCAAGGCATACAGCAAACCTCTTTGGACAAAAAGACGTAACACTTTGGTTTGTATGAGTAAGCTGAGTAAGAGAAAATGTTTGACAAATGGTACATATTAGGCTACACCATCTGATATTTTGTATGTTTATGGTTGATCACGTGACTATTTGTGTCAGTGCTGAGGTCGATAAACGCTGCTTGTTTGCAGACACAACACAATGATATTACTCTTTAAAGGCCTTACAACAGGTCAAGTGGGAGTTTACCATGAAAACAGGAAGGAGCTGATCCTCAGAAAAGTTCATGTTCAGTTTCATACCAGTCCATAATGATCAGGCAGTTTTATAGTTAAACTGGTTTGCATATGTACCCAAAGTAAACCAAACCGAACTGATAAGGAACAAGGTCAACTACAGTTTTGTTTGAGTTACAGGCTCAATGAACTTTGGGAGAATATGCTAAAAAAATTAAATCAACAAATTCTCTGTACCTCCAATGATAAAAAAAGTCACTATCACAACTAATAGTAGACACCAGTAAAATCGAATTAGCCGGTGGTTTCACTGATAAGCCTTTAGCGATTACATGTAATTACATGCTTGTATATTAAAATATATCTGTCCTAACTCTTCCATCATCATAAACCATTCTCATCCTATTATTGTCTTCAACACCACCATAATTATCATCCAGGAGATTTAATTCTGCACAAAGAGGTGGCACAGTCAGGGTGGGGCGTTGACCCAAGCCAGGCGGTGCACATGAGACCGATGCTGCCAGATCCCATGTTATCCCACAGTTTACTCAGACGCTAAATAATAACACAGTAACACCACAAAATTGGTAAACTCAAGTACCATAAAAGCACCTTTTAACAATTAGATTGCCCACAAAGGGCTAACATCAGCCATTATGTTGAAAACGTAACGTTATCTGGCAGCCAACGTTAATGTTGTTATTATTAGCAAATGTTAAGTTCAGAATGCGACATTTTAATCAACTAACAATCAGCTTAGACTTCGCTTTCCAGCAACTGTGAGTGAGTTAAGCCATTTTAGTACGTAATAGATGAAGATAGATGTATAAGGCTTTGGCCTTGTCCACTGCTCAAAATTGAACTGTCAAACCCGGGCGAGGCGTTGTGACAGCGTCACAGACTACAACCTTCCGCTGTTAGCATTAGCCTGTCGGCAATAATTGGTATTTAATTTATCTTTTGTTTTGCGGGCGAGCCATAACAGTTGTAACATCGTAAAAAGCAAACACTGGATATATTTACGCACACGAGAATGTGCTGAGAGTTAGATGAACTGCTACTGATAACCATCTTACCACTAGCATGCTAGCTAATGTTAGCCAGCTAACGTTCCTGTATTACATGATCACTGACGATCCCACAGTGACTACACCATTCAGCAGCAGCTAGCTAGCACCCACAAATAACGTTGGTTTCGATCCTTACCAGCACAATGAAAAGAAACGACGTCTTTCAGGTAGATCCAGCTGCACTTAATGTGTAAGACAATGATTCAGTCTGTATTTGTAGGCATATTTCAAAGGGCAATCCTTCACATCAGCGATAACCGTTCCTGTCCCTCAGCGTGGTTGCTAACGTTACAGCTGTCTCCGCCCCTTTTCCGGTTTATAAAGTCACATAAACCCACAACTTGCAAAATAATAAATAAATAAATATTTTTTCGCACAAATATATAATCATCAAATACTATATTTTTATGTTTGTATCTCCTTTTTTAATATGTTCAATTATCATACTTTATGCTTCAAACTAAAATTATATCTCTAAATAATCAAAATGAGCAATAATATGCACAATGATCGCAATCATTTACTTTTTTTTAATTATAGCAAAAGAAGGCAATCAAACAGTCAACAAGCTGATGCATAACGGGACATGTATAGCAGATATTAACCTAAATGAAGGATAAGTAGGCTTAAAAAAGTGAAAAGAGGGTCACCTGATGGTGAAAATAGCAAGGGCAATATAGGCTGCACTAAATCCATCCCAAGCGCCATCTAGTGTGAAATCTGTATCTTACAGTATTAAAGAAAGAAAACAACTTTTTGACATCAAATATATTTTGGGACAGACATTAATATTTTAGGTCAAGATGTGCTAGAGTCTTAAGATTTTTATTTTTCCCTTTCTTTTCTTTTTAACTACTTACCTTAACCCTACTTTGACATCTAAATTGTAAGACGTAAAAAACAATACTTCTCAAATAATTGAAAGCCCAAAATGAAAAATTAAGAAATTGATGACAAGAATCACAAAAAAACGAATCAATAAATAATAAATACATCGTAGATTATAGTAGGTCAGATTTATTGGAAAAAAGGCAGAATTTTTCATCAAAATGCATTTAGACAATAAATTTATAATAAGTCAAAATGCTGGCTTTTTAAATAAGAATTTGGTAATAGACAATTAATTATTTCAAACAATTAGCCTGATTCTAAATCTTAACTTCTTTGAGAGAAATATGGGAAAATGAGTAAACTGAGATAGGTTTGATATTTTTTCAATCTGAATGATGCGGGGCAAGTCGAAACTCTGACATGTCATATTAAAATTTTGCTGATTTATAGAATGTTTTGATTATGACTCCCTCATATTTTTATAGGCCTATCATAGGCATCAAAAGGAACAGTTTTGAGTTTTCAGTATCACATGATTAATGCTTTTAGACACACATTTTTATATCTACCCCCATACATAATATTATCCCTGCCTATTTTTTGCCATTATATGTTAAGCTTTATTGTCCTTGCTCTTAACTGTCGTGTCTATTCATGTGAAGCACAATGAGAGCAATGCAAAACCAGAGTCCAAATCCTTGCACACATACTTGTTCAGTACAGTCTTTTTTAATTCTGATCTGTTTTAATAGTTATTTTTTTCTCGTGGAAATAATTTTATTTAATAATGCAATAAATGCAAATTGTGGTTTTTAGAATTTCTACATGAATTTAGGTATAATATTAATCTAATATCTCTGTAATAAAAACCCCTCATTGTAATATCAGAGACAGCCGAGTGGGGGCGCGCATACTCTACAAAGTTCTCATAGAAGCATGCTTTTATTTTGAAAGTCACGTTAGATGGGCGCGTGCTGCAGTTGAAAGTCCTTCAGCACGGCAGCGGTTGAGGTCAGCCGGAGAACCGGGAGGAGTTTACCGGGAGAAGAGTTCATGGAGGAAACATCAACATGTACCGGTAACATTTCTATACTTTAAATATTTTTTTTCACATTCAGTCAGAAAACAGTGGAAAAAAATTGACATGTTTATTTGTTAGAGTACTTAACTCCAACGGGCTAACGGTGTTAGCTGTTTTCTAGCCTTGTTAGATAAGTTAGCTAGTAGCTGCTCTGCCAGGCCAATAAACGTTGAGCGCAATGATTTTCTATCCATGTGCTAATATTATTAACCTGACAGTCTTATTCAGAGTGAAGATGCTTGTTTTTTTTATTCATATCAGTGATTTTTATTGAACAAAATAGAATATAGTAAAATAAATACGATGACATAACATCATCCTGACTAAAAAAGAGGACAGACAAGACAAGAAATATAGTCATGTATTATTCCAAATTGGAAAACGCAGATAATGATGAAGTAAAGAAGTAGTATAACGTTAGTGTCTCATTCATAACACTCTCAATAATGGCTTACTTATAATGTCTTTTATTAAATGTAAAACATAAATACAGAACTCTTAATTGACCGGATTTCCTATGATTTAATGCACACAGTTCAGGAAAGGGCTAAATTAGTTTTCCAGACTGCTGCCCCCACCGCCCCCTCCTCAGTGTCCTCAATGGTAACTCTTTAGTTTGCTCCATGTGTGTTAGTTGAAAAACTTTCATGCAAAGAATTATTAATGTTTACAAAATGTAAAGAGATAAATAATCAGAGTTTGAGGACACGTGAAAAACTATAAATACTCAATATGTAATGTTATATGTTTGAGACGAAAAATTGGCATTTTTTCAAGTTAAGACTCGGTGTCAAATTAAATAATCAGCCATGTGATGAGGCACATGAGTTTCTGGTGCTAACTTGGTTGCATATTACATTTTTTCTTGTCAGGTGGATAAACGGCTGCTTAGAAGGTGCGGTCCTTTTCATGCGTGACACATTTTAGCCATAACAGGACCGTGCATGCAGAAAATAAAGCCTCTGATTTTCTTATGCATCAAATGGCCACTGTATTTCTTCATCAGGCTTATATATATTGTAAGGAAATTCTTTAAATTTTCTCATATGTTTGGTGGGTGTGCTGATTGTTCTGTAGATCTGAACTATGCATACATATTTTGACAATATTTAAGAGGTTGTTCAGTCCTCCTCTACTCAGGCAGGCGTTTCTACCTGCACATACTGTATGTCAGAGGCTTTATGTAATAACGTCATTATATCCCCTCCTGAGCCGCCAAGGTTTAATCCTTGCATGTCCCTCACTTCTGTCATCTTTCTTAGCTCCAGCAGAATGGTGATTAGGGTAAAAGAGTTGCCAGGTCATGGATAGATCGCTACAATGACACACGAGACCCTCACAAGCTCCCAGCTGTCTGTCAAGGCTGCTGCCCTGCGCATGGTTGACCTACCGCTATCCGTGTACGGCTCTCTGGCACAGGTGAGAATGTGTTTGAAAAGATTGGGAGTTGATCAACAGCTTCATTACTGGGAGTTCTTACTGGTTTATATTTCTGGATAATGAAAGGTGTGGTTGTTCTCTCTACGACTGCACTTTCAGGTTCTTTCCCTTCTCAGTGACTATGTTGTAAACACTGGCGATGTTACGGGTTTAATTTGATTTGTTTAGCCCCCAACATTGGCCTAAACAAATGTTTGGACCAAAATATGGTGTGTTTTTTCTCCTAAAAGCTTTTTTTACGAGATAGGGATAATATTTGAAGTAAGTACACACCTTTTCCTTATGCAACTCTTTTACTGGAGACAGAATACCATATAACTCAAAGGAGCCAATACTATTGTAACTACTACTTCAATTGCTTTTGTTTAACACTTAAACCATTTCCCAGAACTCACTTACTTTTTGACCTTTCTAAAAAACTTGTGAGTGATGTTATGTTAAAGTTTCACACTGTCTCTAACATGGCTGACCTCTGTCTCTTCATAGGTGTAGTAACACTAAATCACATGTTTTTATATTTGTGAATCATCTTATTTCACTTAGTTAAAACAATCAAGTGTAGCTCAGAGATTACTGTAAAACACAAATGAAAGCCATAACATCTTACTGCTGTGTCAAAAAATCTCAGTATTGGCGTGTTTTTGAGATGGAAAAAAAGTGACCCCTCTTCTCTGAGGTCATGCACATGCCAGTTCTGCTGCTTGAACAGGAATTACAAGCACAGGCACCAGCTCAACAAAACTTTGCCATTGTGTGAATTTTCAAAGATTCTGCTGGCTTTTTAAAACACTTTCATAATTGATTTGTTTCTCTTTTTTTCCCTATATCTGTGCTTAAGTAATTGGTCAGATTTGATCAGAGATGCATCTGCACGCAGCAGAGTGAGTTGCATGAAGGTCAGATGTGATTGAATTTGGCACAGCTGCATTCATTGTGCTTCCTCTAAGTCACTTGGGAGGGCCTGTGACTGCATCTGTTTGTACTTAATGTACAGTGCCTTTACGTGTTTTAGAGTTTGTGTGATGGAAAATTATTTGCAGACATCTTGAGCTCGATACTGTTGCTGATGAGGAGTGTGAAGGGTAAATATGGTATTTGCATAAAGGTCAGCCAAAACTCAGTGTCTAGCTGACTGCTGTTTGGTTTGAAACTTTTAGCCATAGTTATATAGAAGCCAATATGTTTGTATTAAAAAAATCTACCACAGTAAAAGCTCATTTAAATGTTTGTGCGCAATGTGGTCTTTCTCAAAGGGCACATTTTGAAAATTACTTAAAATGATAAAACTTTGTGTAATGAACATCTGAGACCCTTTATATTAAATGCTCCTTCAGTTCTGTTTCTCTGCTAAATGCTAAGCTAATGTGGTTGAAATTGAACAAGGACACAAAGAAAGTGAAAATAAAAATTGGCTGATAATAAGTATACACAAGAGGGAATGCTTTAAAACAACTCAATTACAGTAGCAGGGCTTATTGTCATAAATTAATCCCACCTCGGGTGTGAATATTTTGCTCTTTGTTTGTTTTGTCGGTTGCCCTGGAGAGTCCTCACTATTTGCTCTTAGTGATCGGTATGCTCCAGTGTTATGAGCGGTGCATGAGGAGGGTGTGTGTGGCCAGAGTCACGTAGCAGGTCTGACATCTGATAGAAACATGAATGACATGTGGTAGCAGCAGGAACAGAGGCAACATGCAGACACTGCAGGCCCTGTGCAGTCCTTTCATCATCCATTGCATTCAGAGGCTTTTCAGAAACAATCCATATTATGGCTGTTCTCATTGCTCCAAATTCAGTGTTTATGTAACCTGGAGTTGTAGAGAAAATGCAGCAGTGGTGCCTGTGTGGATTATCTCCCTTGTCGTTCAGTGATTCTATCTATAGACAGAGGGGGCTATGCACGCTATCTAAAATGGATTCTTTTAAATCTAGAGGGCAGGCTGCTAGCGGATTTTCACCACTGCTTGTTACATAATCAGTATCCCGTATATTTTGAGTAATGCATCCTCAGATAAACTCTCACCAGGCGGGAAAAGTGTTCTTTTAACTTTTGTTTCTGATGTCTTTTCCCTCTGTTCTTTATTCCACCCATTATGCTGTTTGATCAATTCATCTTCAGTTTTTAGTTCAGACTTTAGATGCCACAATATCAGCTGCAAACTTTCAAGGATACACCCAACTTATTGCACATAATCGTTAGAGAACTTTTCTCTTTAAATACTGAAAACCCCAAACTTCTGACAGCTGTGTAATACTCAGCTCTTTGGACCCAGGTTGGTTAGTGTTGATACCCAGTTGTATTTCTTATTTTATTTCTAACAATAACTGCAAAGATTTTGTGTTTTACATGCAACTGTTGTCATTTTACAAAACATGGTCTGTGAATTTCTTTGAGTTTAAGGATTTTCTAACTCCTGCAATCAGACAAAGGAACTAGATAATTTAATAGTAAGATGTGAAGCTAAACTGGAAACTCTGTCTCCTTTCACCTGTCCTCCAGGTGAGTGTCAGTACAGGCACCAAGAAACTGGTGGCAGCCACGACCTTGGGTGCTGTTTCGCTCCTCTTCCTTGCACGCCACTTCCAGAGGAGGAAGGGCAGAAAGAAGGCTCACTCACCTCAATGGGAGAAGGCTGGCTTTGAGTTTTACCCCCCAGCTTCAGCACAGAACGGTAATATTTTTTTTTCCTCTTATCCAGCAGCCCACTGCCCTTTGATCTCCTTTTTAGCATGTTAGCCCAGTTGCTAGTTTGTGATGTAATCAGACCAACACCTTAGGCTGCCCGTGAATTACCTTGAACTGCAGACAGCAGGTCTCGGATAAATGATTTAACTCATTTAACTCTTTTAATCTCACTTAGGAAGGCTTGCCGCTGATCAGAGTCCAAGAGAGAAATTAACTGATTGTGGGATTAAATGGAGTCAAATGAGCAGTTAGCCAGGACAACTTTAAGCCTAATTCATGAACAAAGTTTGAACAGGTTTAAATCATTTACAAAGCTAAGTCTGATACAAGAATGCAACCTGGTTGAGAAGGAAATATGTGTTGAAGTAATAACATGTAACACAGCATTTACATTCATATAAAGGTAGTCAAAAAATCCATATTCAGAAAATACAAACGTGCTGTGTGACCTGCTGCCTCAGTAACTGTTTGACACTCATTAAATGTCAAACATGTTTGCAGTGCTTGACTGTTTCTTCTTCTACTCAAACTTTGTCCCTGCTGGCGCCTTTGCACTTTGTCTGATAGCAAGCCGATGATAGTACACAGGCTGTGTGTGAGTTTGACTTGTAAGAAAATAGTCTGAGCCGAAGACTATTTGTACAAGCCAGCTCTCAGCTGCAAGAGCCTGAAAGTAGGTTATTAAAACAGGATGGAAGTGACTCAAACAAAACAGCAACAACAACTAACATCCCCCAAAAAGTCCATGGCTAACAGCTAACATTTTTGTTGTTATGTAATCCTGCCACATGCCCATGCTGGTGAACATTGATCTGATCTTTCTGTCAAACATTATCTCTTAACTTTCGTTTTTATCTACCCAGATGACACCAGTCAAAACATCACTCTCTCCCTCAACTCCAAGACCGGCTCCTCTGTTCTGGCTCTCCCTACAGGAGACTACAGGAAACTGTCCGGGTCTCTGCTGAGCTTGGCCTCGGTAAGACAAAAGCACAGTTTCTATATGAGGAGTATTATGATATTTGATTTAAAATATAACAACCAAATACAATGCAAAAGTTAGGCACATTTCTTAAGAATGAAAAAACAGCAATACAATATACTTAAACCTATACATGAAATATTTGCAAGATTAGTTTCTCGACAGTTTTTCTAAAACTTGTTGCACAAAAATTATGGATTCCCATGATTCCCACCTAATAGTGAAAACACATAAACACGTGTTTGAGGTTGACCTGCATTACATCTTTTGTCAGAAGCATCTTCCACCACTTGAAGCCGACTGTTAACTGTTGTGTCTTTTCAGGTTAAAAGCATGAACTCGTCCAGCAGCAGCACCTGTGCAAATGAATCCTCCTGTTGGGACCCTGCAGGGGAAGCTGATGTCTGCAGCGTGGTCAACCTACCTGTCACCACACCTGAAAACCTCTACCTTATGGGTAAAGAAACTTTCACACTGTGTAACCTCACTGTTTTTTTAAAAAGGAGAATAAACCACACGTTATGCTATTTGAATTTATTGTAATAATCTGTTTTTAGCTCTGTGTTTCAAAATTAAGCTGTTGTGTAGCTGTTTTTAGAGACTCAGTTTCCTCTGTGTGTGTGTGTGTGTGTGTGTGTGTGTGTGTTTGCAGGTATGGATCTATTCGAGGAGGCATTAAGGCGATGGGAGCAAGCGTTGACATTCAGGAGCAGGCAGGGTGAGGACGATGCCAGCTGCACATCCGTCAAAACTGGAGCTGGAGACGCCATCGCTGAGCAGAGCATGGAGGTGAACACTCAGAAAACACTTAAGATGTAAACATCTTTTCAGGGATAGAGATCAACCACAACACCAGTGCAAGTTAGCCAATGGTACTTTTAAGATTATACGCAGTATCTTTTTTTATAAAACGCCTCCAGTCAAACCCTAACTGGCTTACGCAGAGATTAACTTGGATCAAAGAGCTTGTGAAGAGATTCAAGCCTGCCAGAGTTTTCTTTACTGCCATTGACTTTGCACTCACTCCTTTTATTCCAGACAAAGGTTTGACAATTAACTGCCTTCAAACACTTTAAAACAGGTCTCATATATGAATAACCAGCACTCTGACGAGCCACCAGCGTCACAGAGTTTAAATTGTATAACAGTTAACTCATTGGCTCTTTAAATCTGACTGGAAAGGTTTTGGATTAGTGCAGTTCAATGGTTAAACTTGGGCACCCAAACAAACATCCAGCCAGCTGCTCAGCCTTCTGTGAAGGACATTCCCAACTCTGATGTTCCTCTTTAGAAAGCTTACTGATAATCCAGTCAGCGGGATTCTCAAAAAACAATTGAGTGAGATCTTTAGAGTGGAAAACATTTTAAACAAACATCAAATTTCTTGCTTTTACTTCTCCAGCTGCCATTTTTCCCTCATTTTGCTTGAGTAAGGTTAAGAATGTAGGCTTCAAAGGTTTGTGAGTATTTTTTCTTTAATATAAACTGAATGTTTGTGTGTTCAGGATGTCATCAGCGCTGAGTTCATCCACAGGCTGAAGTCTCTGCTGCAGAGAGCTTACAGCCTCCAGGAGGAGTTTGAGGGGGTGTTGTGCATGTCAGAGCCCTCGTCCCACAGCAACAGCCAGGGTGAGTCTCTGATTATACACAAGACTGTGTCATTTCCATGATAAACACAGGACATATGATAATAAAACTATGTATTATGCAACATATTACAACAGTCATTCTCCATCACAGATAAAATGGCAGATATTTTGGCCAGAGAGGAGCTGGACGACGCCTGTCTGAGAGACAGCATCAGCATCGCCTCCAGTGACTCATTTGTTTCTGCTGCTGAGGTGAGAGAGGCAGCTGTATTCTGATAATCACAGGCGGGAAATAAAATTCCTCTGACATTTTGGAACAAATAAGCAGGTATTTTGAAATATTTATATGCTTGACTCACTTTTTGTCTGTCCTCATCCTCAAACTTTTAGAGAAACAATCACTAATGAGGTCAAACTTTTGTGGTGAAGGAACTAATGAAAAAGTAAAAAAACAAGTTTTAATGCCAAGGACAAACAACATGCTGCACTTTTTCACTTTTCTTTTTATTTTCTAGATTTACATTTTCTTCATTTCGCCAGAATCAGTAACCAATAGAAGGTTGCTGGTTTTATCATCTTGTGAAATAACCTGGATTATTATGACAAATAAACATGTAGGTGTCACTTATTGAGATACAATGAAATAAAGACAAGAAACTGTGACTGTAATACTGAGGTAGAATCTTTACAAGTGTAGTTAACAGTAGTGTAATAAGATGCTCTGCAGTCCCACAGGTGAGCACCACATTAGTGAATAAAACAAGCAAACGTCTAAACCTTAAACTGTCTGAAGCATCAAACCTGCAACCAGTTCACAGCAGGAGTTTGATTCAAAGAGCTCTGATCCTCCTGTAAGTTCACCACCCGGTGTTTACCAGCACTCAGCTGATCTCCTTTACTCAGTGGGGGGGCTCGAGCTGTATCAGGTGCTACTGGTGCACTTGACCCACATGATGCAAAAATAAACTGGTGTTAAGGAAGACTGATTTGTTTACTGAAGCTAAAAACTTAATTCCTTGAAATGAAGGTAAACTGTTCAGATAAAGGTGTAAATCTCGCCACTGCAGCTGGGTGTTAATATGAACTGTGAGTTAAGTAAATACTTTTACAATCCATCAAAGCAAATGAAGGTATTTATAGCCCCAGTAAATGTTAAATAGGCAGAGCTCAGAGCAGTCCAACTGGGTCACTCATGCTTAGTAAGTCACCATAAATAGACCTTCAGCTCCTTTCAGTATAAAACATATAGCTCACTGTTACTCTGCAGCTTTATGCACTGCAGCTCCCACACACACCAAAACAACACGAAGAGCCTTTCAAAATTAAACATATAATAACTAATAAAGGTTCAAACAAAAAGAGGTCGGACATGACTTAAGGGGTAATAGTGCAGCTCAGATCACGATGAACCTGCTTTTATTTTAGGAAGTTCAGGTTCAGCTCTTCAGACCACGTTGACCTGAATGTTCAGCTCTGTGCAGCTCCATTAGAATACAGGTTGAACTTAACAGCATCTTTCTTTCAAATAGAAACCTCAATATTTCCTGGTCGAGCTCCTCTTAGTTTTATTTCTCCCTCAAGGGTTTTGGTGTCACCCTTCAGGATCTAAAAGCTTTCAGTTTTTTGGGTGGGCGTGAGTGTGTGAAAGTCATACGCTGACTCAGACGGACACACTGCTTTAAGAACAAGAAACATTACTTTTTTTTTTCTAGTGGGAAGATGATTGTAGGCTGCATTTAATGTCAGGATGATATTCTCTGACAGAAATGGGATTAGACTGATCATTCAGTCAGTAATAATCTCAGTTTTCTGTCTGTGTGTCAGCTGTCGGAGCACAGAGAGCTGAGGAGTGTCTTCTCTCTGGGTCATCATCCTTTCTACGACGAGGCGCTGCAGATGGCTGAGGATGGCAAGATCTCCTGCAGAGTGCTGCGGTACTTACACTGATTAGCATAACAAATGTTGCATTTTTCAAAAACCTGCGTCGCCTGCCAACGCTTGAATCTGGTGTTTTTCTTGATTTTCTCTCTCAGGACTGAGATGCTGGAGTGTCTTGGGGATGTAGATTTTCTGGCCAAGTTGCACTGTGTGCGACAGGCATGTCAGGTACAGTTTCACCATATTTATTACAAAACAGTGTCATAACATGATGTGTAAATGTGCACTTTCAGCAAAAAATGATCCCTTTGATTTATTTGTCTCTTCTCCAGCTCATTCTGGGTGAGAGAACGACAAGGATGTTTCTGGCTGACACAGGAAAGAAAATACTGTCTTCCATTATTGTTAAAGCACAGAAGGTAAGACTGAGGTTACATCCTGTCAAACAATAAAACAGTGCATCTTCAGGCAGTTCTTTTCCTTAACAACAGTTGTCTTTTGTATTTTTAGAGCCCACACAGATTTGAGGAAGTGTTTGAGGAGATGATTTCTTTCCTGGAGCACACTGAGCACTGGGAGAACACAGAGGTGGAGCTGGCAACACGAGGGGTAAAACCAGTGTGCCACCTGAGATTATTAACTTCTCCGTTATATAATGTCTGACTAAAGTGAAAAACCTCTCCTCTTTTTTAATTATGATGTTTTTATATTCATTCTCACCAGGTGAAGCACTTGAACTTTTATGATATAGTGCTGGACTTCATCCTGATGGACTCATTCGAGGACCTGGAGAATCCACCGATCTCCATCCAGAATGTGATCAATAACCGCTGGCTCAACAGCTCCTTCAAAGAGACGGTGAGGAGCTTTTTTTTTCGGCTTCACTGCAGTACTTTGATGGTTATACTACAGTAACATGTAGTTCTGGAAATAAAATTGTAAACAGACAGTCAATATTCTACTGAACAATATTACTAAAAAGCAAGAATTTGTTGAATTGCACATAAAATGGTTTAAAAATGGAAACTAGAAAAATGTCAGTTAGTTAGTTAGTTAGTTTAGCTTAAACTAAAAAACAGAGAGATAAATACTGTACATTCAAACAGTTTCTTGTTTCATGATGTTTTTTTGTAGGTGCATTCAGATTTTAAGGGTTAACCCCCCTCATTAATATTTAATCTGCGTGTATTTCACAGGCGGTGGCGTCAAGCTGTTGGTCGGTGATGAGGCAGAAGAGACAGCACATGAAGGTACCAGCTCTAAGATAGTGTTCATGAAGCCTAAAAGGCCTGTAATGGCTGGAAAAACACAAAAGATATCAGTCTCACTGCTTTCTCTCTTTATTGACACGATCTCAAGTAGAAAACATGTTGTCTTGTTTGATTAATTAACTGACCGCAGTTCAGAGACAACAGACAGCTAGACTTAGGTTTGACGACTAAATAACTGTTTATTAATCGTCTCTGTGAGAAGCTCTCAGTCGCCTCCTCAGTGACTTCTGTTCTGTGTCTCAGGTCCCTGACGGCTTCATCGCCCACTTCTACGCCGTGTGTGAACAGATCGGCCCTGTTCTGGCCTGGGGCTTCCTGGGACCCAAGAACTCCCTGCATGACCTGTGCTGCTTCTTCAAGGTCAGTTTCAGCACCACAAAATCACATGATAATAACATGATGTCTGCCAGAATGCTGAGTATGTGAATAAGGTCCCTAATTCTGTTGGGATCACAACTGTTTCTATGTAAGCTTTTTTTTTAATACTTATTTTTACAGATTACTCAGAAAATATCAAGATTTTCAGATAAATGAAAAGTTAAGGGTTAGTTCCTCACTATTTGTAGCTTTCAGTTGTTTTTAAAATATTCTAAATATCATTTTATACCTGGATTTTTCTCAACTTTAAAATATAAAATCTGAAAAACAAGCCTGATATGTGACGTATTCGCTCGTGAACACTTGGGACAAATCTGTCATTAAAGCTTTATTTCCCTCATCAGGATCAGGTGCTGCACTTCCTGAAGGACATTTTCGACCTGGACAAAGTGCGTTACTCCTCTGTGGAGACTCTGGCGGAGGACATGCTCCACCTGCTGCACCGGCGCTCTGAACTGTTGCTGGCCTACCTGGGGGCCGACTCACTGCGGCACGTCAACAACTGCAACCCCTCACAGGTGCAGCTGCTGCCCACCTCCCTGCTGGAGGCACAAGTGCAGTGAGAGACATGAACTTACCTCAAAACAAACCTGGGTCATCAAACACTACACACACACAAACACACACACACACAAATCTCAGCATTTACTTTACGGTGAGTTTCCACAAGCTGCTGGACCAAAGAAAACTATCAGTAGGTAGGTCTGAAATGTCATTTTCCAACCCATAAAACTGTTCAATCTAAGGTTTCTACTCTTTTATTAACATTTTAAAGACTTGAAGGACAGATTATTTCAAGATTAAAGGTCGTTAATTCAGATGATCACATATACTAGTTTAACCGAGCACAATTGGTTCATAGTACTTGAATGGTTTTATTTTATTAGACAGCAGTAAAACTTCAAAGCCAGGCTCCACCAGGGAATAGAGGGGAAAAATACTTAAATGCCATCATTATTTATTCATTTGAAATTACATCTCAGAAGAAACATCATATTTTTCTTGCCAGCGATGTTCAGAGGCTTTTGTCAAACTATTCTAAAAAGTCATAATCTCTCCTTCTCAAGCCCCATTTCACTGTGCCGTGGCTTTTTAAAACATTATAGCAATAATATTTGTAATGTAAACTTGCTGTGAAGCTTCTATTGATCTCTTGCAGTAGATTATCACACTGTATAAATTAGGGCATAATTGTTGCTGTTTGTGTGAAGACAAAGAAGCTATTTTACAGTATTTATTTTTACTGTGCAGCTTAATGTTCAGGATTTTATTTTTTAGGACCTTTTAACGCTTCAGTGGATTTGTGAACAGCTTCGAACATGCAGTAGTAATGAATACTAATGTTATATAATAGAGTTTTATCAGATACAGATCTATTAAATGTTTCCACATCCTGTAAAAAACATCAGCAATGCAAACTATTAACTGTACTAAGTGTTTGTTATGTGTCGCCCAGAGATGATGTTGAACAAAGGGACAGGTGTGTAAAATGAGTCACACTTGATGTGTCGTTGCATTTAATTGCTCAAAGGGAAAGTTTTTAAGCACCAGGACTCCCAAATGAATCTTTACTACTTTGAATGAAGTCCAACACATGCAACCTACTACGCTTTTAATCCCAGCAAACCGTCACATCCAGGAAATAAAAGATTATATCTCATTATTACATAACCCTGCAGCTGTTCAACAACATGCAACAAGCCTTAATGTGAATGCACAAATTCAAGCCTTGTGCTCATTACAGAAGTTAAAGGTGTGAGGTTTGAAAAAATATCAGAATGCTTAGCTGTCTGACCTGCTGATGTTTCAGTGCCATGCACAGTGTGGAAGCTTTAAGCAGAGCAGTTCTTTAGTTTAATCCAAAATGATAATTTACCTTGTTGAGATTGCATTCTGAAGGTTTTTGACTATTGGTGGGCAGAAAAAGATGACTAGGATATATCACTGTTTGGGCTTCTTGTCACCTGCTGACAGTTTATAACGTGATGAAAAGAGTTATTAGCTAATCTAGTTTCCATGCTGAACCACAGAAGCACATTAAAAGTGACTGCAACTTCATAAGACCCTCATTTGAAGTGGCCACATTCATTTTTAGAGTGAGATTTTAAAGAGTGTGTGCAAAGGATGTTGTCCCTCATCACATGCATTAGAAAGGCATTTGGGCCAGTGTTAACATGGCAAATGGACTGAAATGTTTCACTGTACATATGAACATCAAAGAGCGGCTCACTGATTCGACTTTCCTGTTTACTTTGAAGGAAAATACGGCACCCTGCCACCAAGTATGCAAAGATTGAGGGTCCCTTTGTTGGTTAAAAATGATGACAGGATGTTTGACAAGTGCAGTTATTAATGTCTGTGTCTTGTAAAATATAAAATATAAAAAAAGGACACTTGCTAAAAATATTTACAACTCACTCTTTTTTCGTTGTTTTGTCCGTCCTCAGTTTTTGGTGGCTTTTTATTTTGTTGTAGCTGCAGTTTTTGCCTACACAGAATACTTCAGTGTGTGTAAAATGAACTAACACTACTGTATTTTTCTTTTATTCAGGGTTGTTTTTTTGGAGTGGGTGGGCTTAGAGTCTGTACTTTTTTTTTTCTTTTTGTATGTGTATTTTTTTGCATACTGAAAAAACAATAAAACATTTTAAAAACTGAAGTTCAGACTGCTGTTTCTTAAATAAAGCTCAGTTAAATCAGTCCAGTTTGTTACAACTTTATTACTGAACATGGCAACATTTCAAAAGTCAGAACAGTTGATTCAGAAACAAACAAAAAAAACCCAATAAGATTTGAAAAACACACAGCACATGAAATCTTTTTTTTTTTTTTTTTACCTCTAAGGCATGCTCCTTGTTTTGTCTTCTACACCCCCACGAACTGTGTTGAAACACTGAGCGTCTCACATGTACAGAGTGAACAGCCTCACACAAAACATACGTGACCCTCTAACTACAGAGAAAATGCTTTTTAAAAAACTGATAACCCCAATTTACTGCCAAGAAAAGTGCATTTGTAATTTCAAAGTACATTAGTTCCTGTCCTCATCCAACTTCCTAAAAGCACATTCCTATTGACTACAAGGTTATTGATGAAGGCATTGAAGCGATGAAAGAAACAACCATCAGACAACTCTACAACACTATGGCATCAGTTTTGTGTTTAAACAATAAAAAGAGACAGTCAATCCAAGCTGGAAAAACATGTATCTGACCAACACTTTGCAATCACAGAATTTTTTCAAATTTCATTGCGTTGCTGTTTTACCTTATCACTGGAGCTCTTGAACGGTCTACGTTCAGCAGTGGGATTGACTCAAAGGATCCCTCCATTTGGGGACAAACTACGACAGGGCCTGATTCTATGACCTAAGCTTGCAGCATCCTCCAACACTGTGAGCGAGAAGTGAAGGCAGCAGCATTTCAATAGTAGATTTGCACTGCACTTGAGGGCAGATTCACACCACAGAGAAATTCAAAAAATAAAATAAAAAATAGATCATGGATTTCACTGTTTTGACCTAACGGTTTTTAGCACACTGTTAACTTCTGACAACAGGGTTTGCAGGGCATGCAGTTTTATATACCAGTGTCATTTTATGTCTAAAAGCATCGATATATGATCACTGTCACTTACCCGGATGCAAAGATAAGGCTATTATCATCAAATATTAAGCACATAACGACAATGACAACATTTCCTCAGTTTCCTATGCAACAACTTTTTTTTCAGAATAAACTCACTTTTTTTTTTTTTTTTGGCAAAGTCAAACTTGATGTAACAGGTCATACAGCTCATATCATGCAGTTCATTTTTCAAAGCAGATCGTCTTAAAGGGCTGTTGATACTCAAAAAATCCTGGACATTTCTAAACGACTAGGCATAGATGCATTGAGGCGTATTAAAGACACAGGTAAGCAACTTTTTCTCTCTTGGTTTTTGCATGTATACTGGTCATGTCACTGGACAAAAACACTTGTTTCCTTAGGTTTCGCTTACCTGTGTTATTGCAGCAGAACCTAAGGTGCAAGGTCTGGGATGACACTGCAAAGATCAAATATATTGCACTGTTTGCCATCAGTGAACAATGCAGTCATTGATTGTTTTGATCTTAAAAAAAGTTAACAGCCTTTCACAACAGTGCTCATTCAGAAAATGTCATCATCAATACTGAGCTAGTCAGAAGCACTTCAACTACTAGCATTCCCCATGCTCATACAGGACATTAAAGTAGCAGAAACCTAAGCATGCTACACTGGAGTTATGCAGTGTGACTTTCTAAAACAAATGTTGCAATAAATGGCATTTTTTTTTCAAAAAAAACATTACAGTCTCGACTAAGCAATGGCACTTTGCAGGTCAGGAATTCAAAAAACGCATCAAAAAACACCATTTTGGACATCCTTCAAGAGTTCCTACCAACAGTGTAACAGAGTGCTGACATTCAAACCCTCAGTTCAGGAATCACACTGGCACTGAAATGCTACCTACACAAACAATCTACAAAGCATCAACATACTGTAAAGATTCAAGGACTGAATGTTGTGCAATCATTGGAGTCACACAAGGGGGAGAAAAAAAAGTCTCAGAAACTCGTCTAATGTACTATTCCTCTCCTCAGAACATTTCATACTTACCCAGAGACATGGGAAGAATGGCAGTATTTGACAAAAAAAAAATAACTACATCTTTTGCAGTTTATAAAGCATCAAAAAAAGGCGGGTATCTCTCAAAGTCAGTCACAGTTTTTTGTACTTACAGGAGAGGAGGACTCAACTGATGGATGAGGACTGCTTAGCCACCCCCGACCCTACAACAACTAAGTTCTTATATTGGATAGACACTAACAGAATGGGCACAGCAAAAACGACTTTGCAATGTTTTTATATTTAAAAAAAAAAAAAAAACATTTTAAAAATGAACAAATTTATACAAGTGAGTTAGTTCGCATTTTCAAACCGGCAAGACAAACGTTTCAATGCATTTTTACGGTACAGTGGCAATTTACCTGACTGTCCTGGAAAAAGAACAGCACAAAAATATATTTTTATATATATATATAACACTAAAAATATGCAACATTTTCTTGCAACCACGTTTTCTGGGGAACATGTTAAGGAAAATACTTGCTTACCGCTTTTTTTCTAAACTTGCCTGTGGAGGAGGAAGTGTCTATCAAGGCAAAAGACAGTGCATACTACCTCAACAATGTCAGCAGACCAGGCAAAATTAAAAAATATATATGTATGCCACAGCAACGCAGTTAATGCATGAGTTACGGTGCATTGATACCTGTCAACTTTCTTATGACAAACATCTAACTAATGCTGAAGTGAGAGCAATTTCATGTAATACAAGTGTGAATAAAATGTCTTCCAACAAGGACGTTTGTTTGTCTGAACCACCCGGGATCACTGCACGCACACAATGTATCTAAGAGCCTTATAGACAGTTGGAGAGAGACAGGACAGCACAACTTTGAGTCAACCTTTTTGGACAATTAAACCCACACATGGCCTGCATTTTCAGCTTCCCCTCCCTCCCTCCCCCAATAAAAAACAAAAACATACAGAAATTCATGGCAACCCTTTTGGTTTGAACCACCCCAACTTACCAACACAGGAGGTTTCAGTTTGTTTTATTGCAAAAACACAACAGGCAATAGCATTTTAAAACTGAGATGATTTACATGGTAATGTCTACAGTTTAATAAACATGAGTTCTAACAACATTTAATGTAGATACAGGGCTGGAATGACCATATGTATAATTACCTCACTAAAAACAAAGCATTTACAAGAAAAAGAAAAAAACAAAAAAGAAAAGAAAGAGGACGTGTTCGCCGGGTAATCTGCCATCTATGTGAAACACTTTGAAACCAAGGAAATTTAAGATCTTCATCAAGGCGTCTGCATCCAAACATTTAACAAAGGATTTTGTTTCGACAATGTAGCATTTACTTTATGTCCACTTCACATTACTGGCCCTGTGCAAAAAAATACATAGAAGATACATTGCATGTTAACAGCAGAAACAGTGGACTCAGCTTCCCAAAATTAAAAGTTTAAAACCTGTGTAGAGAGGAAATAGTTTTTGGTTAAGTTTGTGAAGCTGCTGCGGTCGCTGGAACCCTGTAAAACCTGAGGAATGAAGGGGGTCAGGGCACAAAAGAAATGCATATTCAGTGAATGTGGTGGGCAGATTCTTATCGGGGGTGTACCTGAGGGGCTTGTGGTGCTGCACCCATCGTCTGAGGGTTGGCTGTGCCGTAGTACGCTGCCTGCTGGCGGTAGTACTCCGCCCACAGAGCGCTGTAGTCGGGCTGACCTCCGGGCTGGGAGGCTGCTGGTGCAGCTGCGGCCTGGGGGGCCGCTTGACCTAGAGGGTAAAACCACAAAGAGCCCATTTATTCACCCGCCTGCTGAGGTTTCTATATTCATATTATGATAATGCTTGAAAGATTTACACTTTTCTTTTCTCCTATGTGAGAGTAAAAGGTTGTATTTGAGTAAGACAAGACTTAAAGGAAAAACTGTTGGGTGAATGTCAACTATTTGAGCTGCAGATGATGTTTGTAAGAAGGGGAACGAACCCAGCACCACTTTCTCCGGGTGTCAGGTCAGAAACCTTCTGCCTTCGTGTTGGGCAGCTGAGAGAGCAGCTACTCTACGACAGAGGGCTGCTGTAGGAGCACAGCTGCCCTTCAACATGAAAAACATTCACCTCACAGCTACAGGGAGCCAGAATGGCTTCAAAAAAACAAATTTATTCCTATTATGTTTCATGCATTTCATGAATCTCTTTCAGAATGGCAACTCTATAAAAAGTAATAATAAAAGTGACGCATAATGTGTTATTAACATCCACTGAAGACTCTCCATTATTCTCCAAATGACCGTGACTCTGCACAATGAAGTTCTCCATCTTTTATCACACATTTTTCTGCCAAAATTACTCCATCACACACTACACCAGGATCAAACTTAATCACTGAAATTATTTCTCTTACACTGCCAACCCTGAGTCAACGTTTTAAAAAAGGGTTTTTCAAACTTTAAAATGTTACAGAGAGAAATTATAAAGTTTTTGTCGCAGTTTCAAGTTTGATTTCTCATAAAAGACACAAAGATTATCTTGGCTAATATATTAAATGATTGATAAATTCAACCAGAGAAGACTTACATTTTTACAAAAATGAAATTGATACTTGAAAATGGAAGTAAAGTGTTAAACTATTTGAGTTTTAAGAATTAAGAGCTGGAATTAAGTCTTATTTCAGGAGTACCAACCTTGCTTCTTGTAATAGTCCTCCCAGGCTTTCGACAAGTCCTGAGGTTGTTGACTCTGTTGACCTGCAAAGAGAAGAAAAAAAAATGTGTCAATGAATCCAAACACAACATGTAATCAGAAACAAAGACACAACACTGACCCTGCATCAGCTGCATCAGTTAACTCTACACACAGTCAGTGGCAGTAACACATTCATTGCACAAGGTAAAACTCTGCCATCAGTTTTGATTAAGAAGATTAACTACTCTGAGCTAATTAAAGCTGTTTGTGTCGACAGCTCAGTCCTGTAAGATACTCAAAAGTGTTGCAGTCTAAACAGCACAGGCGCCAAAATGCCAAAACAAGTGGAAGCACAATGACAAAACTCCACAGCAGGCCAGCAGTATTGGCAAATACCCAGACCTGAAGAAAGAAGCCGACTGAATGCCCAGTGGCTGTTTAGACTGTCTTGTGTTAACAGGTGTACACTGAAGCTACGTTCATATACCCATTTTCTTGTAATATTCCTCCCAGGCCTTGGAGTAATCTGTCTGTCCACTCTGACCTGCAGCCTGTGGGTCACCTGTTAAAAAGAACGGTACTTGTAATTAGTGAATCACTCTCAGCAGTTTGTCCTCCACCTGCCTGGGTCGAGCTGTCAGCCTAGGGATGGTGGAGGAAAAACTATCCTGTGCCTGGGGTAATATATGAGTAAGTTAGAAAAAAGGTGTTCTGCAAAAGCAAAGTTATTGAAGGTGAAATCAAAACAACTTGTGTCCTCCTGTTAGTGACGCCAGGAAGTCAAGACAATACTTGGGTAAAGCTAGAATACTACAATTCCCTACATTATTCTAAAAAGACACAGCTTTTCTAGCAGCACAGACGCTTGACTGATTGCTTAGTTACACGTCAGTTACCTTGGCCGTTGGTTTGAGTCGTGCCGGGAGCTCCACTTGTCGGGGTCATGGGGGCCTGAGGCTGCTGGCTGTACTGAGCGTAGTAGGCTGCCCATGCTGCTGCGTTGGCATCAGCTGCTGCTTTATCTGAACACAACAAACAAGTTTTGTAACCCAAGATCAACACAGTAGGCTATCCATTACATAACATGATGGGATGGGTCTGAGTTACTGACTTTTTAGTGACGGTGGTGAACAGATTTGTTCAAACAAAGTGAAAAATTCATGAGAAGCTTCTGAATTTTAACCAAAAATCAAATGTACTCCGGTTTAAACTGATGGCATCTACTCACTTGGATCAGGCTGTCCCTGTTGCCAGTGTGGGTAGCCATTTCCCCATCCCTGAGGCTGGTAAGGCGCAGGTGGACCACTAATGAAAGAAAATTTAAAAAAAAAACATCAGCTTGTCACAACTTCATATGTGTTCATGTGATCACATAAAGATGTTTGAAACAAGGTAAAAACAAATGCCATTGTACTCACTGTGGTCCTGGAGGTCCCTGGTTGTATGGTCCAGGATTGTATGGACCCATGGGAGCCCCAGGGGGTCCAGGGGGTCCAGGAGGACCATGAGGGCCTGGACCTCCATGTGGACCAGGGGGGCCGTGTGGGCCACCCATTGGAGTGACTGGTCCCTGTTAACACAAACATCACTGTAAGTAAACAAGCTTATAAGAGATAAATGCCTCCACATATATTCTTATAAACAAGCTCTCAGTGTCTTACCCCGATTTTTTCCTCCACCAGCTGCCTGGCGTAGTCGATCTGTTGGGGGGAGCCGCGGACTGTGAACATTTTGATGTTTGGATCGGAGTTGGGTGGAGGATTCCTCTGAAGCTCGATCCTCGCTCCAGACTGCTGGCTGATGCCTTTGATTGTCTCACCACCTAAAGAGTTCAGAGACAAACATTAACATAAAATAAACATGAACTTAAAGGAGCAAAATTAGTAAATATCTTACTGATTCTTAATGTTTTGTTTTCTGTTAATTTAATTGTTTCTGAAATTTCTGAAGTCTTATTAAAAAAAATTACATCCTAAACTCCTTTGCTTTTCACTTTGATTTGATCGAACCTGCCACTCAGACATTTGCAGACAAACGGTCACTTGCCTTTTCCAATGATGAGGCCGGTCTTCATGGTCGGAACAGTGAAGGTAAACTCCTGCAGGCCACCAGGGGGCCCCATGTTCCAGTTCCCCTGCCCACGACCACGGCCTCTTCCACCGCCGTGTCCCGGAGGCCCTCCAGCCTGGACGCTCCTCAGCAGATCAGATATGATTTCTGCAGCATGCTGAGCCTGATCAGGGGGGCCCATGATCTGTGCTATCCTGTCCGGCGTGCTGCCATCATCTGGAGGGAAAATGTAAGGTGATGATGAGACTCTCTGTTGCCTGGATTTAACTTAACATGAACCATTGTCTTGAAATTGACAAAACCATAAAACTTTTGTCTCCAACATGTTACCCAAAGTGTTGGTATGTGTTCAGGTCTCAGATAAGTTTAGGGTTGGGGTTATACATCAGCCTCTCAGCGTGGTGCATGAGTTTTCATCACGGACCGTACACATTATAAAACTGTGTTCAAATGACTTTTACCATGGTTGTTTCTTAATTCCTTTCATTAATGCATTGTCTCAATCACTCACCTGGTTTAAACTGGATCCTGACGCCTGTGTCGTTCTGTATTTTCTTGATCATCTCTCCATTTCTGCCAATCACAATTCCGACTGCAAACCGTGGGACGGGAACCTAAATGAAAGAAAAAAAAGGAAAGAAGAGTTAAAACACAGATTCAAACCACTCTCTCTGACCTGATATGAAACAACTTACTACAAATACTAACATCCAAACTATCTCCTCCTCCAACTCGTGAGCCATACTCGCCCCTCTGCTCCCTGAAACCTTGATCTCTGATCAGCTCCATCACCATCTCTTTGGCTTGCTGAGGAGAAAAAAAAAAAAAAAAAAAAGAGGACATCAAATTACAGCACCACTCCACTGGTATCCATGGAGACAAATAAAAAGGCAACAAAAGAACATTTTTGTTCGAGTCTGGGATTTACTCAACAAAGGGATGGAAGAAGAGCTCATATACAGCTCAAAATTTTTTTGATAAAAAGGGACATCTCACTCTCTCAGCTTGTTATAATGGTAGAATTTCAACGGGCACAAGTGTGAGGACTCACCTGAACTTTAAAAGGTTCTCCTGAAATGCGGAGTGGCTTGTCTGCACCTGTGTTTTGAGGTCCGTCCTGGATCATGACCATCTTCACTCCGGCTCTTTCCTACAGTGAGAAATCAAACACATGCCATTAAAGTGTGCCTGTAACAAAAAGTGTGTCCTGCTTCAAAGACAGCCCATGTGGTCAGGTGATCACCCAGCTTCTCAAACAGATCAGATACTCACCTGAAGGCTTTTGATGGTTTCTCCTCCCTTTCCAATCACAAGTCCGGCTTTAGATGCAGGGACCATGATCTCCTGGACAGTCATTCCTGGGCCGTCGCCGTGGTTGAACGCTGGAGCAGGACGCCCTTTCTCAACTATCTCTGTTAGTAACCTCTTTGCAGTCCTGGTGAGAGAAAAAATAATATACAGTCTTTACTCCCAACACAGAACAGGATTTTTACCTACAGTGTGCACCAGAGTTGTTGGAATTTTGTCCACTATAACTGTCTGAAATATAACATGTCAATACTTGTTTGTTTTGATTGTTTTTTCACTGAAAGAAAGCTTAAATAATTCTTGGTGCTTGCTACGATGACCCAGTCCCTGTTATGACAATCAAACCTATGACCTTTTTTTTCTATGGATAACTCCAGCTCCTAAAAGATGTGCATTCTTTGAAAGCTTAAAAAGTTAAGTTTTTTTTACTGCAGAAGGTAAATAAATGTGTTAAATAAATACTTACTGGATTGACTCTGTTGGTCCCGTTAATGTCACAGATCTATCTGGCATTCCTCCACTGTCTAAACACAGAGCAGGGAGGAGCTATAATGAAAACCATACCACAGAAAAACAAAACCATAATTTCTAGATAAACAAAAGGTTCAGAGTATCAGAAACGGATCTTACCAGGTGCAATTTGTATTTTGCATCCAGATTCCTGTTGCAGACGAGATATTTGTTCCCCTCCTCTTCCAATAACTACAAAGAAAATAGTGTTACCTCCAGAAATTTTACAGCAGTCAAGAAGAATCAAGTGATGTTTTTGCCGCAGAGAGTTTGGAGGAAAACTTACTGAATCCAACCATCCCATCTGGAACCTTGAATTCCTCCACTATTGACCTGAAAATTACAGCATAAATCAAGGTATGCTTTGTAATATGCAGCCGAATATTGGACAAAAGAATACTTTACATTAACTTATGTATGTATGTATATACCTTGGGGGGCCACCCATTCCTCCCATTCCTGAAAAGGCTGCAAAAATGATGAAACAGATCATTAGGGAAAGGAATACACACACAAATTCATTTATGTATAAGTTTGAAATTACTGGAAATATTTTTCCAAATTATTTTAAGTAAGCAATCGGTTCAATTACAGCCACATAATTCAGTGTATATAAAACCATATCAAGTCTCTTACCATCATTTGTAGCCACTTTCTTTGTCTCTGGTTGGTCCGTGACTACAAGACATAATATGAGTAAAACACTGTTAACAATGTGACGGAATATGTAATGAGAGTTAAAGTCTGAAAATGACTTATCAGCACTTTCTGAAATTTAAATGCTGAGGATATGCAACTCCAGAAGCATATTATACTGCTTACCAGCTTTGTTAGATACCCCTATAAGAAAATGAATGCAGCTCAATGCAACTTCCCTGTAATACACTCCTCTTGCATTGAGATTCACTTGAGTTTGAGTGTTTCTTATATTTTGGTCTTTCTAATAAAATCCACTAGGGTATACTAAATACTTGAACCACATCCTAATTGAGCATAGTACAGCTGAACAGCACCACAAAACAGCAAAAAATTAGTTCCTAGTTTAATCAAAATCTCCCTAACTCACCTAAAATATAATCTGATCATTACAAATTTTTCGAAAGAGCATTCTGAAATTCTCAAATGAGGGCTCAAAAAGTGAAAACACTGAAACTAATAATAACCTGGCCACTTCAAAACAGTGTTCTGAATCTCAAATTGGCTATCTGCACCCATTTCTTTTTTCTTTTTTTTTTTTACTCAATCATGGGATCTTACATTCATTTGCCAAACATTGATACATTTTCAATGCCAGGCACTGTTTATTAACAGCTGCTAAAAACAGAAAGTGAAAAGTCATACAACAGTTAGCACATGCAATTATTAACAACTTGCGAAGGCTAACATTAAAACACATTGTGAGTTATTAACACATAAATGAACTGCTCATATGGTTAGTTGTTATGTAAAGAATGCAAAGACTTCCAGGGAAAAATACATACGGGATTAAATTAATATAATATCGCAACGAGTTAGACATTTTTTTAGACAAAATCCAATCACGTAACTTCTACAACACAGGCAAGCATTAACTATCAAGACTTGCATTGAATCGATTTGAGTCACTGACCGATATTCAGGTTAGGCATGGGAAAATACCCACCAGCGTCCTCCAGGGGCCTTTTCTGGCCTCCGTAGCCAAATTCATTTGTCTGTGGTGCCGCAACGCCATCACCGCCGATTTTTGCTGCGATCTGAAATTAAAAAATAAAAAACAGGATACAACAATTTCACTCTGGATTGTTTGTTTGTTTCTTTGATGGTTGAGTTAAGTTGCAGCCGTTGATCAGGCACGCTGGCTGCGGCCTGCAGTTTTTGTCAGGAAGTCTGAACCAACAAAGGAAAGCGTATACTAATACTTTCGTTTTTCTAACAACTTAATCAAACCATTAAATAAGCGGATTTCATACTGATTTAGATTCTTATCTCATTAAATCTGTTGTCTAAGCGAGGATACTCCCATATTTTGGCATATGTTCGCCTTTACAGTGCTGCGTAGCGTTAATGTTAGCCAGTTATTTTTCGTTAGCTTAGCTTCGGCTACCGAGATGCCGTATGTAACGACAGAAAACAGCGAAATTCGATCTCTGGTCCTGACTTTGACTTTACTTTTAGACTTGTAGACTTGAAAAGCCACATTACCTGTCGTGCTCGCTGAAGAGCGTCTTTAAAAGCATCGTTCATACCGCCGCCGGCGTTAGAGGACGGGGGAGCCACGCTGCTGTAGTCAGCCATATCTGCTGCTCTTCTCCTCCTGGATTTAACAAGATGGCGGGACACAGCCACAGGATGTGGAAGCGAAAACTCGCGGTCAAACTATATCTCGCGATAGCTACAACACATGGTTCATTGTTAACACCCCATTTTCACTAAGTTACAGCTCTTTATTAGGACAAAGTTTGACTAGTTTAGAATAATGAATTGGTTAGTGATTACTGTCAGTTTGACTTGTTGTTTAATTAATTGCTCTAATAGATTTTCTCGCGGGAATTCGCGTCACATAAGGGTCTTAAGCCAGAACACTGATGGGGTTGAGCAATAGTCCAGCAGTATCAAAAACAAAAATTTCACCATCACCTTCCATCCCAGGGCTTGCAACTGCAATTTAAGGTGAATGGAGCTATGAAAGCAAAATGCACATATACGCAAAAGTCGACATGTCGACAGGCAAAATTGACTGTCAGAGCCATATAATTGCATTGTAATTATAATGCCGGCTTTGTTATGTATTGTTGAATTCTATAGTATTGCATCATGTTTTCAAACTGTTATGGATAAAGTTGATCTTAAAAGTCATTATAGCCATTAAATTATATTTCCCACCTTTAGAGTGTGTTTTCCCTCTTTTTTCTCTGGCACTCAAGTAAAGTGTATAAAATACAAATTGGACTTAATTACAACACTTAAGTAAATGTACATTACTTATTTACCTTTAACTCTGCTCTGTGCAGATTTTCTTTTAGTTGTCTAAGATCAATACAGTTTTGTAGTTGTTTCTTTAACAGGAAATAGGAAATGAATGGAATGAAAAAGAAGTTGTCATGAAATAAAATTTTATTGTCCAGTTCACAAATAGGCAGTTATAACACTTTACACAAATTTCATGCCAGTCATGTAATATTGTGGTGCAGTGCCATATTTCGAAACTTCACCAGATCGCATACTCTGTTGGTATTAACTCTTCCACTTAACAGATGTATTGAAGACTTAATCACATGGTGATAATCTCTGACAGACATAAATTATATTACAGACATTTTTTTGAGGCTTCCAGTTATTATGTGAGTTCACAGTTTTTGTTTTCTTTGTGTTTCTGATTACATCCCTGAAAAATGTTTTCAAAAGCAACAGTTCAGCACATAAAAAGTGACTTTTTTTCTATGTTCAAGATTCTGTTGAGGAAAACAGATTTTCTAATTTTCTAGTTAACGTGTAGTTTATCAGAGCACAAGGAACAGCCCTGACGAAACTGGCTCCCATTCCACCATAATATCCTCGTAATCCACGTCTTTCGTATATCCCTATAAGTCCTTGTAAAACACCTGAAGCTGGTCGTGAATCTGAGCTGAAGGCTGGGACACAAGACAAAAGGAGTAAATGAGTCAAACATCTCAAATTGTTTTAAATTTGTCTGAATCAAGTGTCACAGAAAAAGCAGGAGTTTACCTTGTGCTTGCTGCTGAGTCCTGATCACTGCCAGAGGATAACTGGTCATTTGTCCAGAGGCAAAAGCCACAAAACTGAAGAAAAACAGTTGGGAGTCACTGTTATAGGCGGGATCATTCTTCGCCCAGTTCATGATGGACTGCAAGAACAAGCAAATGAGTTAAAGTCATCGTCTCTCAGACTAACGTGTATTAATTTTTTTTATTTTTAAGTCCTCACCTGATGAACTGCACACTCCACACCTGCATAGGGGATCATGCAGAGGATGCTCGGCTTGAATCCTCTGTAGAAGGAGGACATCGACTCATTTCTGTAAATGGATCTGGCACATGCAACAACACCATTGTAGGTCCCAACTTGCTGTAGGTTCAACCTCACCTTCAGCACCTGATGGGAGGACAAGAGAAGGTAAAATACACTTCCTCTGATACATGAAAAACCTATAAAGATATTCATAACCATTACTAACTGAGGAGTTTCATTCACTGATAGAAACATATTGCAAATGCTATTGCTAATAGTGCTATTCAACCTTTTAAATTGCTATCACTTTAGATGACGTGCACATGACATATACGCACGTTTGTTAAGAAAAATTACACTACATACTCTTCACATAAATGATTATAACCACCTCTTGAGATATAGGAAGGACACAAAGGAGATGATTAATGAGAAGATTCTCAGCAGCTGTTGGTCATCAGATCAGATTTGGTATAAAAATCTGATGATTTACAGCAAAAGTGTTGCAAAGGTAACTATACATTTCAGTCTCTTATAATGGAAGTGTGTGAAATGCACAAAATAGCGCTGAAATTCCAACATTTTCACCCAATAAGTAAATGAGATATACATTTTTCCTCCAATTATACACAATATAAAATCACCCGACATGAGATATCATTGTTGCAGGTGTTTTTCCATCAGTTTGTGTGCATTATTTTTGCTCTGACTCTCTAAAGTTTTGATGATTGTTTGTGTTTCTTGTGGTGACCAACTAAATCCCATAAGTGCATGTTATTTTTTTATATCTTTAAAATCTAATATTTTCCTTGTTTGCAATAATCAAACTACCGTATCATAATTAAAAGAACAATAAATATAGCATTGAGTTATATGTTCTGCTGTTTGACAAAAAACAGGTCGGGACAGAAATGTTGACGCTCTCAGACCTGCCATTGATCTCTGATACCTCTAAAGGGTAGAAGGCAGCGTGAGCGACGGCTCCGGACACACAACCCAAACCAAAACGCTGCTGTATGGTCAGTGTCTCCTGCGTTCTTTCTTGGGTGTACACCTTCATCTGGACAAAGACAAGACGCTCTGAGTATTCTTGTCAATTAGAAATGAGACACCTGTTCATCTCATCAATGATTCATCCCAGAGAGTGTGTGTGCTCCTGTAAGCCTCACCTGAGCGTAGATGAGACACTGAAGCGTCGACTGTGGCGTTCCTTTCAGCACGTTGACGGCGTTGCCCTGCCACATCGATCGCAAACCACCTGCTTTCATCTCCTGGAAGCCTTGAGAGAAAGCTCTGGAGCCATGAACCTGCAGAGATCGCAGGAAATACTGCCACATGAATCACCTTCATACGCAGGTGCAATAAATTTGAATCTATGTGAGGCCTCCTTATAAACAATATGTTGATAAATACATAGTAAAGGAGTTAATATACATTAACCCCGGTACTTTATTGAAGTTAAAATTTGAGGTAGTTTTACTTTATTTGTGTTTTTAATTTATACTATTTTCTACTTTTACTCCACCACATCTCAGAGGCGTATGTGATTGTTGCCCTTCTAACCCCTGTCCAGTAAATATGAATTTAAATACATTTATAAAGTGACAAAGTCCCTTAATTTGGTCATTTTGAATTTGACTTTTTCTGGTAAACTTAAGGCTTAAATTTTCTTCTTTGGGTTCAGAAACATAAGAAATACATATCTGAACCCCCTCCCCCCCTTTGAAGAGCAACTACATCATTATTGTGATACAAACAGGGCTTTTTTCTGAACCTGATGTTTAGTTAGTGACATGCCCGGTGATGTTTTCTTAAGTGTTCGTATGCCTTTATTTAAGTCTAATTCATTTTTTTTTTAAGCAGCATGTTCCTGAGTATTTACTTGGGATCAGTGATTCATAAAAGCATCAGATCATACAAAATCAAATAAATCTCTTCATGCATTTCACTGATGAAGTAGCACCTGACTGCAGATCTTACCTGAAGTTGTGTCTTGAGCCGGTCGATGGGTGCCGTCACACTGCGGGACACGGCGTCTGACAGGCCTGCCGCAAGAACAAATGACCTCCACATGCCAAAACCAGACGCCTCCTCTGGAAACTCGATGGGCATCGCACGGCTCTCACCCACATCAAAAACCTGCAGAAGGAAACCAAATCAATGCATTCATCATCCTCTCAGCATTACAGTTCATCCATCATAGTTCATGCACACCTGTGCTGTGTTACAGATCTTACCAGGCTGTGTTTCCATGAAGAAACCAGCTCCCCGATGTTCTCCACGGGGTTGAGGATGACATGGTGCAGGAATTCCCTCCAGTCCACCGTCATGGAGCTGTCTTCATCCATCCTGGCGTCAAAAAAAGAACAAATACTTGGTGCTTTGTTGGTTTTGTTTCATCACACGCTGCAATGAAGAATCTCAATGACCATCTGTGTAATTTCTTATCCAACTGTGTGTGAAGTATCACTACACAAAAAGACACACTAACAAAGGTTTCAAAAGTTGCTGTGATGTTATGACTTATGTGCCACAGAGCTGTAATGAGCCATAAAGGATATAAATACACAGAGTTACCAGGTGGGGAGTCCTTGTTAAAGAGCCTGTTTGGTCTGCAAACTGTTTGATGTTAGGTGACACCCTTCTTATTTTTAAAGGGTTTTGGAGGCCAGATTAGCTAAAATTGATCTTACTTGCATTTTGATGTGAATCAATGATCCATAAGCATGAATAGATGTGTAACATTATATATTATACAGTAATCTGTGGTAACTTTTAGCCCATTTTTTTCATAAATATACCTTGTTATACAGTGAAGCCAAACAACACCTGATTAAAAGTGCTAATGATGAATGTGTGAAATGTGAATTAATGTGTGAAATGATGAATTAATGTGTTTTAAACCCAGTGCTCCCCCCTTACTGAAGCTGTTATATGTTTTTTTTATTATCATTATTTAACATAAATTAGTAAATGTTGAAACAAAACAATAAATCCATGAGGTAGTGGGCAGAAAAATCTTACATTTGAATAATTTTTTTTGCATTCGGCCTTGATATGACCACTCCTAACTCCTTAAACAAACATATGATGTCCTCCTGGTCAATCACTCCTGATCAGAGAAGAAATGCACAAGATTACAAACAGATACTGGCACTGCTCTTCCTTTTACACTCTGCCAAGTGTCAAGTGACGACTCGGCCCTCTGGGAAGTGATATTGTAAACTCTTTGAGTGCAAGGGTTACAGTCTGCAGCACCGTGCAGTGTATCGTCCATAAACAAGTCATATGCACACCCGCCTTTTCTGTCTGACCTTGAAAAGAAACTTCTTGTCAAATATTGTAATTTATGAAGAATATACCTGAGTAAATTAACCTAAATCTTCCATTTGAGTGATAAAAACAGAGTATATTGCTAAAAGTAGAACAAATAATAGAGTGTTAAGTTATTAAAACAAATTTAAAAGTCATTATATACTGTTAATAATATGTATTTAATTTTTCCTTACAGCATTTTCTTATGTTTCTTTGAAAGAAATACACATATAGGCCTATATGTTACATTTCTGAGATGTCAGGGCTCTGACCACTCACCACACTTGTTCTTATCAAGGTCATTAAAGTGTATTTTCCATTTTCTTTCTCTGTCCATCATGTAGCCAAGGAACTCTTTATAATCCAACAGGCCATCTTTGTCTCTGTCATAAGACTCAATGATATTCTAGAGGAAAAAACAATAGTGGGTTGGTGGTAAAAAGCACTTGAATGAATGACTTTTTTTAAAAAAAAAAAACCTTGGTACATCCACATTAATGCTGTTAAAATGATAAAAAAAAAAATGATTTCCAAGAATATTACCTGGACCTTGTCATCTGAGAGGATCCCATGCTTCCTCATCTCGTTGTGGAGCTCCGCCACTGATATGAATCCATCATTGTTTTTGTCCAGTTTAGCAAATAAACCACGAAACTGATCCATGCTTGTTTATAGACGCAAATTAGAGCAAGACTGAGGATTAAAGATATAAAACACATGCAGTCTGTCTCACCGGCTGCGGCTCCTGTTTAGTAGGGAAATAATGATAACAATCAGATACTTTTGACCTGCAGCTCTGCGCTTCCCGCTGACTCATTGGCGGAGCTCAGTGCCAATGCAGCACAAGCTCTTTATCATGAGCTCAGAAAAAAAAAAACATTTTCTCTAAGGTGCAGCAGGTGGCGCTGTGGGTTACAACAGAGCTATCATCACTCTCTTCACCTGTGATTGTGCCCCCTGCAGGCGCAGACCGGGAATATGTCAAGATAACTGAAGCACAAATTAAATGTGTTGAAATGGAGCAAAAATACTGACATGTTTTGGATTTTATGTGTT
>JAPZDV010000004.1:19419582-19436995 GCA_029814665.1 Acanthurus lineatus | reverse complement strand
GTTTTGCAAATGTAAGGAATTAAATAACTAAATACAAAAAGAAACAAATGCTTTAGATGTCTTTTTGTTGACTTTTCTAATCCTTGTTGGTTTTGCAGTTTAGCCAGCAAGGCATCTGACTCCTTGACCCGCTCTTCATCAGACAAATTCTAGTATTTTTCTGCGTTTTTGGTCTCATGGTGCCGGTTTAATTGTATTCCTTGAACACAGCGACCCGTGCACCACAAACTAAACACACAGCTTTTCCCTTAACTTCTGTAAATATATATTTGTCAGTCCTTCTTAAAAATGTGACATTCGGTATCAATCTTTATTTTTTTTCGCATGAGTTTATATTTTGAGGGTCTGTAGGTTCCTGCCACCTGTGCATGTGTCCATACATAAATGAAAGACTTTCAAAATAAAAGCATCACAGCGTGCATAGCCTAAACTAGTTTGCAATTATATTTCTTGTTTGTGAGGCGGACAGGAAGGGTCTACAGGCCAGATAAGGCCTGCAGCCGTAAAACGCCCAGGTCTGCTGTAACTCCTACGTTACCAAGCAACCTGGTGACATCACAGGTCACCGTGGTGAAAGATGGCGGCGTCCATGCTATGAAATACACAAGAAAACATTGTTTTTTTCTTTTATATGTTTACATTTTTAATCAATGTAAGGTGATTGTTGAATAGAGGAAACTTTGATTTAGAACATCGATTAACTTGATTCACTGCCTCATTTCCACTTTAAAGCAGTGAATGTAGTTATGTTCCGTCCTGCCTGCATGAGACATGATCGACCAGTCGAAGTTCAATCAGGTGTCGGTTCGATCGATTTCTCCATTGGATTGAATGTGGATTTCTCTGTCTGATCCCCACATAGCACTGTCCATCACACTCCCGATGGGCCAGAGTTTGAGCCCCCCTCCCAGCGCTGCTTGCAGCTTTAATTAAGTCTTTTACTGTCTGCGTCGCACCGGCAGCTGACACACACCGGGGCTCCGCTCACCGGAACCAGATCTGTTGTCTGCTGTTGAACTTGACGCTGGTTGGCGCTGTGGATGCGGGAGAGGGAGCTGTAGCTATTTAAAGAGGGTCGTCCAGTCACGGATAAATAGCAGGAGGTCCACTGCGTTGACTAACCGCCTCTAAATGGTTTTCATCCCGCACTGTCTGTCTGTCTGCGGCTTCTTACGGCTCCTCAGTCCGGACTGAGGCCGCTTCAGCGCTGTGACAACCATCCGTCGACCAGACCCGGTCCAGTCCACAGCTCCCCATCAAGGGCTGTTCTCCTCCTTTTTTTTTTTTTATTTTTTATACAGATCTATTATTTTATCTTTAATATCGTGGATACGTGTATAAAATAATGGGGAAAGATTACTATAAAACGTTGGGTATCTCCAAAGGAGCCACAGACGAGGATATTAAGAAAGCTTACAGAAAACAGGCGCTGAAATGGCACCCGGATAAAAACAAGTCTGCAGCCGCCGAGGAGAAATTTAAGGAAATCGCCGAGGCATATGAAGTCCTCAGTGATCCGAAGAAAAGAGAAGTTTATGATCAATACGGGGAGGAAGGTAATGTGTGTTTATTTCATCGCATTAAATTGCATTTTCACTCATGTGTGAGGGCTCATACTTCACCTTCATGTACCGTTATAACCCGGTTATGAAGCCCGGATGGATGTAAGACACAGCTGGCTTTAATTCAAGTCCCTCACTGCAACCTACAGGCCTGGAAAACAGCTTTTCAGCAGATTATAGGTTTATAGTTCCCTGTATTATATTATAATACACACCCCGGGCCTATAGATGTGCTGTTATAAGCTTCTGTTATAAGAGAAATAAAAGGCCTGTCACCGTTTCCACCACAGATTTTCGTAAAAAATGTGGGTGTTGAGATTCAAAAATAGCACACTGATTATATCTAAGCCTTTATGTCTAGTATGTCGTACTTACATGGTAGTATTTTAACACAAAGGTTTCATTTTTTAGTACAGAAGGCAACCACTTAAATGGTTATAGATGAGAAACACATTGAATATGAAGAGGGGACAATAAATAACCCTTTAAAACTATATTTATGGGAAATAAAATGGCATATCATCCTTTTTATGAGTTTAACATAAAGGGTAGCATCTTGTTTAAAGAGCTGTATGAGTGACACATTTTGATTTTTTAATCAGTTAAGCATGCAAATGTATTCCTGCAGAACCCAGAGATAGAAATAAACCTGAAAATGTGTCCAACATTGCTCCTTTAAAGGCTCACTCAATCCATGCAACAAAAAAGGCACATCTGTGTGGGGTTTATTGATGATAAAATGCAAGTTCTTTAACATTTTTACTTGAAAAAACCATTGAACGAACATATTAACTACAATAATGTCTGAAAAAAAGGAAGATCTTAAGTGTCTCTGAATTTGCCCACCAGAGACAAAGAAGTTCCTGACTGTCATTTAAAAGGGCAGAGCATCAATAGTATTTACAGTTTCTCAATTCAGGATATTGACCAGTATAATATGTTAATACCAGTACTCTTTTTGCCAAATTTAACATCTGTATGTGACATCTGGATTGTTATCTGGATCATTATGAAAGGCAACATGATGCTACTATGGTGAGATAATGGGCTGTCGTGACTGAGTTATTATAATTTAGGACAAAACACTGAATTTTTCACTGACTATGACATATTAACAGCAGAATTTCAAATGAGAATATTTTCAAAATTGATTTATGTGCTTTTTTCTCGATAAATAGGTTAATCTTTGCTTAATAGTTGAAAAATACTCATAACAACTTTTTAGAGTCCACTGTGTCATCTTCAAATGTGTTGTTTAGTCCGACACTCAAAAATCAAAACATATTCACTTCACAGTAACGTTGAGAAAAAAGAAAAGTGGCAAATTCTCACTTTTAAAAAGCTGCAGCCGTCTGATGTTTGACACCGATGCTTAAAAAAAAATATTAATGGACAATGACGCAAGCATCGAAATAGTTCTGTCGCATGACTAATCGATTAATCAACCCGTCTTCGCATCACTTGTGCCACAAAGCTCTCCCACTGCTGAGTATGAGTGTCGGGATGACTGATGAATCATTTCTGTTGCCCATCGTCAGGTCTCAAGGGAGGAAATGGGCCCACTGGTGACGGACAAGGCAGCACCTTCACCTACACCTTCCACGGTGATCCCCACGCCACCTTCGCCACTTTCTTCGGGGGTTCAAACCCCTTTGAGATCTTCTTCGGGCGTAAAGCCAACGGCCGAGACGATGAGGACATGGAGGTGGACGGAAACGACCCTTTCGGCTCCTTCACCAGCTTCAACCTGAACGGATTCCCACGGGACGGGCATGTGGGCCCCGGAGGGCAGATGCGCCGGAAGCAGGACCCGGCCATCATCCACGAACTGAGGGTCTCCCTGGAGGAGGTCTTCCACGGCTGCACCAAGAGGATGAAAATCTCCCGCAAAAGGCTAAATCCGGATGGCAGGACCATGCGCAACGAGGATAAGATCCTCACTATCGAGATCAAGCGGGGCTGGAAAGAGGGAACCAAGATCACGTTCCCACGGGAAGGAGACGAGTCGCCCAACACCATTCCAGCTGACATTGTTTTCGTCATCAAGGACAAGCCACACCCCCACTTTCGACGTGAGGGCTCGAACATTGTCTATCCTGTGCGAGTGAGCTTACGACAGGTGAGGCGAAGTCTATTTTGGCGTTCTACTTTGGCTGAGTGTGTCTGTATTAATAGACTCTGATAGATGGATGGATTAGTCACAACACAGGAAAGGACGAGTCAGGACGAGCTCACAGAGAGTTTAGACTGCTGTTTGTTTTAAAGAAGAAAGAAACAAAACCTGGTCACAATCAATAAGCTGTAGGTAGTCTGCAGGCATGCTGAATGAACGCAGCATAGTGATGAAATACAAACACACTTTGAGATTTGGGAGCTGTATCACAGGGGGAGGGCAGGGAGGCGTCGCCCACCCACGCACACACACACACACACACACACACACACACACGGTGCGAGTTGTGCTTATATGGTTTCTCTCAGAAAAGATCTCACCTCCTCATCTCATATTTTAAATCCACTTTTTAGCACATTAGATGTTTCCAAGTACAAGATTTTTTTTGTGTGTGGAAAGAACTGAAAATTGCCAAACACTTGTTAAAAAAAATAAAATAAAATAGAACTTTTTTTAAAGCTATAATTGCATAAAAGTTCATCCTAGAATAAAAAGTAGTTTGATAAAATAACCTTAACTGAAGGAAACTTGAGAAGTTTCCACTGCATCTCACAGTGTTTATTTAAAAGACAAGAGAAAGCTCCAGGATCACATCGAGCACTAAAGATGATCTTTGAATAGAGAGATTACGACCACCTGTTATCACCTGATGACAGCCGAGCCATTTCTACGACAGCTGAGAGCCAACTCCATCTGCCAATGATGTGTGTCGATGTGGCCTCTGCTGAAACTTCTAGAAAAACTAGTGATGAGATCTTAAGTAATGACAGTTTTCTCAAAGTGTTCGAATACCAATGGTCCTGTATACGTCTGAGAGAAAGAATAAAGGTCCAGCTCCCCTCTATCCTTTTAATTTTAAGCTACTACTCTTCTTTAGACATACAAACATACAAATACACCATCTTTAAATGCACAGGAATGTCTGGTCACATGATAATTATATAACCGGACAAAACAAACATGTACTTGAGCACCTACATATTAAACAAAACGTAGGTAAAGCCCTCACAGCTCATGAGAGCAATCATCAGGCCAGTAGCTGTCATACATTTAATATGTCTGGATCTAAAAAGAGGCGCCTCTATATTTAAAAAGGGGATGTCCTGTAGACATAGAAACAGGAAACTACAACATCCAAACCAGCTCATGTGCCCTTACATCATGAAAGAATATAACCCAAATATTTATGGAAGGCACAGAGTCAATAATTAGTGCCTAAAAATGCAACGCCAAAAATAGTAATTAGCATTTAAGACCAGATGACAACATCATGCATTAGAGTAGTCTGTACAGGCTTTTTTGCATCCGTAAGCAGAAATACAGCCAGTTAAATCAGAATTTAAATCAACAGTATGCTCAATTCAAGGTTAACTGTGCACCAAGTTGCAGGAACATCACGTTTTTTTAAGCTTATAGCCGCTAAAAGTGTTGTTATTTAGGGGGATGTTATTGTGCATCAGATCAGGAAATAATTTTGCAGGAATTCAGCCAAACAGCCAATCAAAACATCAGACTATCGCAGACATGTCTGCAGAGGTTTGTCAGTGTGTTTACAACAAAGCTTAGAAATATCTTATTACTAATTTTTAGCTAAAAGTGTATCACGATGACATGATAATTTCCTGTTTTCATACAAGAAATGATCTGTTGTCAAATGTGTTTTCATTATCAGCAAACTGTTCATGAGACTAAATTGGCAGCACACTGATGACTTTGGCTTCATGTAATGTGTATAATTTATTATAGTCAGCTACTTTGAATATCAGTTTGATTTTTTTTTAATTGCACACATTTGTTATTTCATGCAGTATATTAAGACTCAAACACATCCTCGCTAATATCATGGTATTCTTTACGACCAGTTTGCACATGCATAGCTTCGGTAAACAGACTGATGTGTTATTTTCGTCGGCAGCGGATCCTGTGTGGGTTGCTGTTCTCCTCTTTCTCACTCTGACTTCCACATTTCTGCTTTCCCAGTCTTTGTGCGGATGCTCGGTTACCGTGTCGACGATAGATGGGAAGACGTGCAACATGAAGATCACGGATGTCATCAAGCCCGGCATGAGAAAGACTGTCGCCGGGCAGGGTCTCCCCTTCCCCAAAAACCCCGAGCAGAGAGGGGACCTGGTGGTGGAGTTTGATGTTAACTTTCCCGACTCGCTGCCAGGAAATGCCAAGGACGTCCTGAAACGGCATTTACCGACCTAAGAGGAAGGGCCGGGGAGATAATTGCATGACAGTGCTCACCCTTGTCACCAAACACACACACACACACACTCACGCAAACACGTACACACATGCTCTTACACACACACACACGCACACACACATACAAGGACAGTTTTGACAGTTCCCAGATGGACCTCCTACGAATGTGCAATTGCTAATTTTGAGCTCTGTGGTGTTTTGATAAATGCCAAGCATGCTACCCCCGTCGATACAAGTGCACGTGAAAGACTGTCAGGGTCGTTGGTTTCTGAAAGTTACACATTTTATATAAGTGGATCTTTGTCACAGTCACTTTATCTTTTTGTTTGTTAAAAAAAAATAATATTTGGTTGTGAACGAGTTGCCAAACAAACAAAAAAAAAAAACCAAAAACAGGAAAAAAGTCCAGGTGATTTTAGGAGATTTTGCAGTGCCAAACGGTTCCTTTTGTCGTGCTCTCAGTTAGATTTGACAGGTTTTAATTACTGACATGATTTAACTGTCATTCATGTTTATTTTGTCACAAAGAGAAAGAGGCTGAGTATGGAGGATGTGAGTGTACAGGTTTTTTTTCAAGAGGAAAAAATGGTTAAATGAACGGTTGAACTTGAATTTTGAAATAAATATTTCCACATGAAGAAGTCTTGAGCTGTTTCAGTTATGTGGATACATCTGATAAATCCTCCTCCATCAGATGAACAGTGTTTAAAAAATCGTAAACTTCTCCAACCTGTTTCTCTACAGCAACAAAAGGACTTGAATTTTAATAGTCAGATCTGTACGTTTTAGTTTTGTGAAGCTTAAACAGATTTCTCATGTGCAAAGTTTTTAAAACATACTGATGATTTTAATGCTAACTAATGTAAAACTAATGAATGTGTAAAAATAGCTGACTGGTCTGAGCTGCTGGCTAACAGCTGCCAACACAGAGGCCTTTACATTTTCCCACCAGGGGACGCCACATCACTCATCATGGCTCAGGGGCCCAAAGAGGCCCATGTTAAAGAGAGGGGGGCCACTCTGACACTGTACTCAGCTTTTAATTTCAAAACAGGAAGAGTGGCATTAAATACAGTAGTGGTTGGTGTTTTTTGGCTACAGCCATAAGAGACACATAGAATAATTAAGTGAAAAATAAGTTTAGGACGACAAAGATGAGTTCAAATCAAATATATTTTTTACAGAAAATGAAAAATGGCTGTACTGTATATATGAATACGTGTACAAAGCAACAAAATAGAAAGTCCACTTACATGCCAGGTGTATTGTGGATTGTTGTCTTCAGAAAAGGTGAGCTGAAGCTAAAAAAATCAACAAAAACAGAGAATCTATCTTTGTATCTGTCTGTCTGTCTGTCTGTGTTTTGTTCTAAAACAAATGTCATGTTGTTTTCTAGACTCACACAAGACAGAAACCTCTGGATGCACAAATTGTTTCTTTGTTCAAAAGATTTGTTTTGTGAGAGATTTGTTCAAATGATGAGTCACTTTTCCGGAGAGGGTGGAGGACAGTAAACACACCTGCTACTTGTCATTGTGTGAGTCTTTCAGCTTAATATTGAATCTGAAGAGAGAGCAGTTTGTAAGAGGTAAAAAAGCACTGATTCATTTCAGTTCTTAGTGGATTTTTGAGCTGGTAGAATATCGACTGAATATTAATTTGACTCAAATTTCTGTCATTTTTGACACCTTTTATCAGTGATTACAATTATCTTTAGGACTCTTTACTGCATAGAGGTGTGTGATTTTAAAAAGGATAAGAAATCTTTATCCTGATTTATAGTCAAAAATGCAACATTACACAGCTGGGAGGACGACATCACAAAACAAACCTGTTGTTGATGCTTTTTTCAAAGAAAGTTCCTTTCTGAATTCGGGGGCCAGTCGACAGTATTGGAAATAATTTCTTAAGAACTATAATATAATAATTTTATATAAAGGTTGAGGTCATGCAGCTCTTGTTTCATGCACATGCAGTTTAAATCTTTAGGTTATTATTTAGAAAATTTGAGGTAAATTACTTTTGTGGTATTTCTGTTTTGGTAAATTGAAAATTACAAGTCAGTATTTTCTGAGAAAATGGATGAAATCAGCCGTCTGTCTGTCAGTCATCTGTTCCCGCCGTCTCAAGGGTTCATCCAGGGTGACAACACTTGGCAATGTTACGATACTTTAGTGCAAAATCAATCTTTTTGATGTTTTTGAGGATAAAACCAGGAGTTTCCATGTGTCCCTGAATTCTGTTCAAGTGGTTCTCAAGAATAATCACATTAAAATAATAAAGATTTATCTCTCAACAGTACTCGTCAATAGGTTAGATGGTCGTAGCTACGATTTCCTTTTTACTAAATTTAACAAAACATTAACAAAAAGTATTTCATATGAACTAATATGTAACCAAAGGGAGTCAGTGTGACATGACAAGCAACACAGGGTACATGACAGGAGAAACAGAGCTGCTGTTGGTAAGCTCACCTCTTGTTTTGAGTGTTGTCTTAAGATGGTAATTCAGAAATCGCCTTTTTTGGTGCAATTTAAGACCTTTGTTCTTGATCATTTTGGGAGCATACTCAAATTTTTCCTGCTTCACTCTTTAACAAGGGAGCACGAAAGGGCACATTTGCAAATAATATATTTATCATCTCGCTTGCAGATTTTTTTTTCTACTACACTACAGAAAAAAATGCGAGATGCTGTATTCTATGTATAGCAAATTTTGATTGCAAATAAAACCTAAGTGCGTAGATTAAAAATATCAATATATACTGATGATTGGGTGGTGAGAGTTATTTAGCATATTCAAACTCTTATTTGTAATATTAAACATAATCTATAATTGAAATAGGTTTATTATAGATTCAGAAGAATGTGTTATAGTTTAAAATTGCACTACCCTGACTGGCTGCAAAATTGAGGTATCATACACAAAAATGTAATAATAACTTTGGATTACTTCTACTTGTAACAGTATTTTTACAATACAGGGGTAAAAGGGTATAAATTTCATTACTGCTGGTTTAAACCTCTACTTTCTAAATTCTTCTGCTTTATATTTGGTTCTATTTAGTTTATATTTTCAGAGGGGTAAGAAAGGGTGATGACTGTAAAAGAAAAAAAATGGTATGTCCTCCTGGGGCCTTGTTTTTTTTAGTTTTTAACTCATAGGTTTAACTATTTTTCTCCAGATTCTTATCTCAGAAACCAGTTTTTTGCTTGTAATCTATAGGTACTAACCTGAAATATGTGTTTTTGAAAAAAAGAAAAAATGCCTGAATAATTGTTTTATGCTGATGGCCCCTTGTGATGGTGCACAGGTGCGCTGGGGCTGCGCCTCGTGCCGCCTCGAGCCCGGGTCCGTCCCACTGCGCCTGCGTCCCCCGACACGCTGAGAAGCAAACAGTGGCTATTGTTAGCCGAGGACCGGCCAGCAGGTTGTGTCAGAGTTTATCCCAGGCTCACCACCTACCTGTTGAATATTCACGCCGCCGATTCGCAGGCGAAGACCGACCCACTGTCGAAGAACAGAGTCAAATCTGAGCCCGGGGCAGGTGAGGGAAAGAAAAGTTATCGCGGAAGAAAGGAAGAAATTGAGGAAAAGAAGGAAGTAAATAAGGACAACACGACCGTTGGGCTCGGAACTCAACAGGTTAGCTAGTTCAATGTTATAGCGGCAGCTCGGATTTTTTACTTTCCACGTCGAAAAAACAAACGAAACAACATTTTAAAAAAATGCCGCTGGGACCATGGAGGAAGAAAAACAAAGGGAGGGAGCATTTGGTGGACAACGAGGAGGTCAGCGGCGGGCACGCAGGTGCCGGGAGCTTGAGTAAGTCGGCCGTGAACGGAGCGGGGCTCCCGCCTCCACCTGCCAACCTGCGGCCCAAACTGGTCTTCCACACGCAGCTGGCGCACGGCAGCCCCACCGGCAGGATCGAGGGATTTACCAACGTGAAGGAGTTGTACGCGAAAATAGCTGAGGCGTTTAATATAAGTCCACCTGAGGTAAGCTGTCACCTGCTGTCAAAAGAGGAAAAAAGTCTTGGAAGTGATTTAGTGTTGCGTTCAAGTGTTGAAGCTCGATTTTACTGAAAGTATTGAAGTATTCTAAACGCTCCTGTTTCTACTTTCTAGGTTTCTACGTAAGTCTGAGCAGAAAACACACTTAATAATCTACACGTAGTAAAGTGTTTACTTATGCTTTTCATTTGTTCTTTACTTCAACATTTCCAATTTATTTGACTTTGTACTTGAGTATATTTGAGGGAAATGTTCCTTTTTGCCGCACCACATTTATTTTACGTGCGGCAAATAGTTTCGTTTCAGATTAAGATAATGTATTATGATGAGCTTGTGGCCCCCAGCCTGCTTGTGACCTCCTGAACAACAATCCCCAAATGAGCCTGGGGGTGGGGCCTCATAGTGTGTAGCTGGAGTCCCTGTCCCATTTTATGATTTCTGTGAGTTGTCAACATTACAACCCAACATAACACTTGCCCTTTAAACCTCAGAGATGATTTCATGACTGTTTGAGGTTCAAAGAGATTAAAATAACTATTTTAAAACAGCTATAATTACAAGAAAGTCTATATAATTAATGAACTTTGTCTTTCTGAACATTTATTTTCTTCTTTCCTACCCTATAAATCATCTCATGACATGGACAAACTACATTTCTGTACATAACATGAATAAAACTAGCTCCATCTCAATCAGCTAGTGTAGTAAAATGCTTGCTTACCCTGTTATGCATGAAAACTAACAATGTCATAATGTTAACTATCGTCTTGTATTAGTTACAGGGGTCATTCTCAGTACTTTTACTTTTTATTTGAAGTAACTTTTGCTGGTAAGACCATAACATTTCCACTGAAATACACTTTTACGTGCAATGGAGTATGGTAGTACCACTTTTACTTAAGTAACGAATCTTTAATTCTTCTCCCACCACTGCGAGAGGCTAATGAGTTTTAGTGGCTTTACTAAGAGATTAGCCCTTATGGCCATTGAAAGTCAACTTTGATTGTCTCGTGTCAAAGCTATTTGGTCTTTGTTAAGACACGCCCTGCGACTCTTTACACTCTCTGTACACCTTCGAACCCTGCAAGACTGAGAGAAATCTGTGTCTTATCTTCATAAGGTTGTCACTTGACACCTTATGAGTTCTTTTTATCTCTGCTTTTAGTTGGTTTTGGTGCACATCTAGCATCAAATACCACAGAGAAGCAAGAGCAAGAGTTGTTTGTGAGAAGGTTTTGTGGACAAAAGCAGGTTCTGTGACCTCGTCTAAGCCCAGACTGCTTAAGCTCTTCTTTTCAAAGGAAAGAGTGAGTGGCATTTTTTGGCTTTCGTCAGCCTGAATATGACTAGCTAGGCCGGCAAGGCAGCCTTTTATCAGCCTGTTGTGCTGTAAGAGCTCGAGACCTGAACTTCCTCCACCTCTTCAGGCTCAGAGATACAGTTGCTTCATTCAGCGAGTGCAATAATTGGAAAGGAATTTGTCTCATTTGCTGGTAGACAATGAAGCACACAATACAGGACTTCACATATAAATGGTCATGTGGAGGGCTCCTCCTCTGAAACTGGCCGCAGTCTTTCTGATTTGACAGCAGAAAGTATCTTCGGTGAGGTTCAAACTCTACAGTTTTTTCTTTAAGCAGGGCACCAAATATTTTTCTCTGGTATTTGTTCCGTCATGTCTATTAAAAACATTCACCAGGTCTCACATTTATATGTCTAGACTTGTTTTGGAACAGAAATTTCCACACAGTGTTTTCTTTTCCTATCAGTAATCATCAGCATCACAGATAAGCTAAAGAGAATTGGGATTTTAGTTGATTTTCAGCAAGTTGCTTCAGCAGACCGGATTTAAACCTCAGTCTCTGCAAGCACAGCCCTGCTAAAACTTCTCTGAGGAAGATCTTGATCTTTTACCCGCTCGAGTAGTACCGTTCAATAGCTGACCTCTGACCCCACTGTGAAAGGGAGGATTGTTACCATAGAGATCAATAAAGAATCTAATTTGTGTTTATTTTTTTAGTTTCCACATCGTGAGAAAAAAAATATCCCTGGAATAATGTCTACAGAATCTATCCATCCCATTTTACAGAGTCACTTCTGCATTGTTTGATGTGTCGATAAAGAAACTGGCCAATTCAGAAATCTGACACAAATAGTTGCACAAAGGCTGATGCCTGCAGACGGCGAGATAGACAGGCCAATAGAGTGCAGTGTGATGATGTTAGTTTTTGAACTCCACGGTTTTTTAACCACAGGAAGTCCCTCACATCCGGCTCGGTGGGCATAGCCTCAAATCTAACCAGATAAGTTGTCCCAGCCTCGGTCAGAGGCGTCCCAGAGGACCCAGGGGAGCAGCTCTGCCCTGAGCCTCCTCCCTCCATAAACACCACCAAACCTCACTGAGCTCCCAATGTGACGGTGGTGCCCATGCTGACTGGAAGTGACACGCTACTCAGGACAAAAGATATCAGATCCGTCAGATGAAAGCTTTGTTTTTACCCAACAAAACACATTTTTGTTCAAGATAAACAGTTCAAACTGCAGCCCCCAAATGACCATAAAGATGATCTAACATGTCTCTAAAACTGTTATAAGAAGAGCTGAAGATTTTAATGGTGCAGTAAAATGTTAAGAATTACTGCAGGAGTGTTGTGTTAGACTGCAATATTTTTAGGAAGGTTTACTTTTACTGACTTTTTTTCAGTGTTATGTCTTATCAATACTTGTAGAGTTGCAGTGATTAGTTGATCAATCTACTGTGGACTGACAAATGAGGCGCTTTATTAGAAAACCAGTATTTGTTTTATATTGTTTACCTTAAAATTGTCTGATTTACAGGTGCAGCTTTTAAAATTTAAGGATCTGCTTCTTTTCTGTATTTAGTTATGACTGGAAATTCAATTCTGTGGGTTTTTAGACTAATTGAAGACATTAGTTTGGACTCTAAGAAGATTTGACTGGAATTTACAAACATTTTGATGCTTTTTGTAAAACAAATTATTAATTGTTATTGAAAAAATAGCAGATTAGTTGATAGTGAAAATAATCGATAGTTGTAAGTGCATAGTGTTTAATACTTTTTATATTGTTTTGATACCCACATTTTGGTAATTGTACTGTACCAGAAAAAAAAATACTGTAATTTTAAGGAGCATACTAAACTATTTCTCTAGTCATCCTTTTTTTCATTTAAGAAAAAAATGCCAAACTTTTTATCACATCAGTCTTAAATGTTGAAATACAAACAGCCGAACAAAAACTCTACCTAAATACAATTAGCACCCTTACAAAATACCCAATAATGCAAACAAGGCTAAGAATCTCTACTTGGTCCAACTACTAAGTGTTTGGAGAAGAGCGAGTGCAGGATGAAGTGTTCAACATATTATTCATTATAAAACTGTCAAATGCAGTCTGCACTCAAAATGTGCTAAAAGGAAAATTTCCCATCATCAGACATATTTTGAATGGGCCATCTGCTTTAGCTCTTGTATATACTTGAATAAATATGGTGAAATACTTAAATACATATTTGCAAATAAAAACATATCACAAACAGCTGTGAATAAAATAAGAATAAATATGAAACTGGACATAGATAGTGATTTTATTTGAGATGCGCAAGAGGTTATAGCCAGTGTTGGCTTTAAACTAAATGCCATTTTAAACCCAGTGTTGTCTTATTTTAAACTTCAAACTTGTTGTCAGTATTAAACTACTGATGCAAATTACCATTATGAGTTAAAAATAACTTGTGTTCAGTGTTTTTTCCTCTTTTCTGATTCAATTTGCTTGTATAACACATTAGAATTGAAAAGATTTTCACAGCCTGAAAGCAATTCAAATATAAGTGATCAAAACATTTTCACTTTACTCAACAGTGCTCCTCATTTGCTACGATAATTCAAACACATATATAAAAATGTCAACATGCTGCCATTTTTTATTAATATGCATTAAATTTAGTGAATTAAATTCAAAGCTGTTGCCTTAAAGACACATCATGTGCTTTTTTGTTTCATTGGATACATAGTCCAGATGAACTCTAATAATCATTATAAATGTAAACAAATGGATTTCAAGTACATTTAGAAGTCAGGTTAGCTCTTTCAAACTTTTATTCCTTGTAACTAGAGCTCCATCTCATTGTTTGTTTGTTTGTAAGCCAATAAAAACATTGCATTTTGCACCTTTAATTGTAATGCACAGATCCGAGATGTCTGCTGTGAAAACACAAATCATTAACACCCAGTGAATTACTGCCCTAACATGCTGAGTCTTGCATTTAACACTAAATGGGAGGGCAAAATAGTTACACATGGATCCACCCAGACACCATAGCTGTGGTTGTTTGTAAACCAGTGGCTCTGTGACGCCGAGGTTATGTGAGTGCTTGGCTGGGCCTCATATGAATTATGTAAAGAACAAAGGCATTGTCTTCCTTCTATTAATTTCCCCTGTGCACTGACATCACCTTGCTTTAAAACACGACTGGGTCCAGTGCGAGCATGTTTTGCTGTGTTGTGACACTGAGGCAATGAGTAAGTCACTTCATTTAGAAAGCGGAGCTATTGAAAAGTCATTTGTTTGAGTGAAATGGCTGACATCTCATCCGAAACTCAGAGCACATACAGCTCAGTAGATGAACAGATGATATATTAAGCAAACTAGGTTCACAGTCTCTATGTTATCTCATCTGGCACGGCATGGATGTAATGTTTCAGTCTTTGGGTGAAGACTGGGAGCTTTTTATGTGCTCATTCTGCTCAGGTCAAAGTCTGATCATTGTCCCTTTAGCTGTAGAGTTTGAGGTGTGGCTCTGTGACTTTGCTTCGTGTCCACCTGTTGCAGCGAACGTGCTCCCTGTTCACCATAAAAAAGCAGACAACCATTTGCCTACACTTTGAATATCTGGCCTGCAGTCGTGTGACAGACCAACACGTATTATTTTTGTTTTGCAGGTAGCTTTACTTCCATGTTTGGTGCCAGGCATTTCTTAATGCAGGAGGTTATAAAGGAAACGCTCTCATTTAATGGAATTTAAGCCTGCTGTTTGTTTTAGCCAGGCTCCTGCTCTTACTTCCTAGATGTTATAAAACTGAACAAACGTCCCTATGAACTACAGTTGACCCCCACAGAGCTGTAAATGTCATATACTTCAGATGAAATATTTGTGTTGATTAGTAGGTTGGTGATTTAACTATTTATTTTTTCGGTATGTAGAGAATGTTAAGTGAGGGCTTTTCTCACCTGTAGTCATAAATCCATGTTGAACTCAGGTCTGAAACAACACCCAGTTTTTTTTTTTTCTGAAAACAGTAAACACTCTCTGGCCACTTAAGCAGGTAAATCTATTCAATCTTTTGCATTTCAGCAGAGTACAACCTCAATAAATCAACATGTGGCTCAATTAACAGTGTCAGTCCAAGCCGAACGTTCTTATCTTGGTGAAGAAGGAATTTATGGCAGGGCTCTTATATTGGATTATGTAAGATTTTATAGGGCAATGACATTAAAATCAAATTGGTGCTCCGTTTAATGAAATGTGCTGGAGCTGTTACGTATTACATGATAAACAAGAACTCCAGTTCCTCATTTTATTTGTTTTTAATCAAAAGTTGTTCAAAAATCATCAATAATTTGTTGAGTCATGTCCATAACATCATAATGTGATTTTATAATTTTATAATATAACATGAAAATATCAGATTATTATTGATAATTTTGATATTTGAATCAGAAAATGATCAATTCAACAACAAAAACAAGTTTTTATAGTCTGCTTAGTAATTTTTGTACTTTACTGAACTGAGTGGAAACCATTAGGTAAAAGATTAAACCACAAAAGCTCATCTATGTTCTCAAATTTATGCAATTTTCATGCAAATAAATGTTATGCTCTTTTGAAAGAATGATGAATGGGTTTTTCTTGGCTGTATTAGAAAGGAAAGCTAATGTTTCCCTAAATGTATTGTCTGGATTTAAAAACATTTCTTCGTGTTAAAAACTTTTTTCAGTTTTTAAGTAATTATCCTAAATGTCTTCCTGTGCACTTCAAACCAACGTTATTCCCTTGCATAGTCAGCTGGCCTTGTCACATCATATTAGTGTCTAATAAAGTGAAATAATCCTGCAGCATGATTCCAGTGAACATGTGGTTACTGGTAGTTGTGTTTCATTACAAGCAGGCAAATGAGCGTGAACTCTCCCTGTGTGGTTGTGTGCACACCACACGCCCATGAGAAACAAATGTGCTGCTAACGAGGAGTGTGTGAAGCTGCAGAAACGGACCCCAGGTGTTTGTGATTGTGTTTGTCTGTGTGTGTGTGTGTGTGTGTGTGTGTGTGTGTGTGTGTGAGTGTGTGTGCTCATTGCAGACGGGACTGGATCTGGTTTTGAAGTGATTTACATGGTTGTTTAACAGCAGAGGGAAAGTGTTGTCATGGCACCGCAGCCCCGCAAAACAACAACGGCAGGTTTTAAGAGCCGAGTTCAGGTCTCCATCAGTCTCTCTGAGGATGGATGTGTTAGTGAAGTAAACACAGTGGGTGTGGTGATAAAATGGGGAAAGGTTTGACCTCTTCCTCCCTTTTAATGGTTGGAAATAGTCTGTAAACTGCATAATTATATCAACACATGCACACATTCAGCAAGGATTAGTTTCTTTCAGAAAGTAAGGTTACCTGTTGAACCAGGCCTGCTTTACTTATTCAGACTTCTTTTCCTTCAGTTTTTCACAATATTTTACTCAATTTTCATAGATCCTGATCCTGTCAGACAAGCTTGGCCCTGGAAATGTTAGTTTTTTTTAGATTTAGCTTCACTTCAGGCTGAACCAGGGTCATAATCAGTCAGAGAAAAAAGGTTCACTTTTCTGCTCCACTGTGATCATGAGTCAGTTTGCACTACATATTAAATGTGTCACAATCTGACAAAAGCTGTACTGATTACATATCCTGAGCTTCAATCTCTTTTTAACCCGAAAATCAAAAATACATACTTTTCCTCCTACATGTCGTGCTATTTCTCCATCTGGATATTTTTGGTGTGAGATAACAGCCAGTGAGATTACTACCTCCTCTTGATTGTAATTAGACCTGCGTGGCACTTGACTTGTGGCGCTCAAAGCACCAAAAATACAATTCAGAAACTCAACAGCAATTTCTCTTTACAGAAATCATGACACAACACCAATCCGAATCAATCTTTAAAGAGCATTTTCACCATTTTTAGACTGTAATGTCACATGTACAAACCAAGTTTCCCAGTCCTGTTGTTATGAACTTTAGTTTAGTCTTACTGTTGTGCAATGAAATGAAACGAACTGGCACTGGTCCTGTTTGATACTTTCAACATGTTTAATGTTACGTTGTATACCTGCATATCATGTATGTAAATTTTCGGCACATATCATTAAAAGAGATAAATGTTTCTTATATAAGGCTTAAACT
>JAPZDV010000004.1:19395653-19418019 GCA_029814665.1 Acanthurus lineatus | reverse complement strand
CAGTGCCAGTACTTGTCTTGTTGTAATATGTTTTCCTGACAAATCAATCTCATTTTGTTTCGGGCAGTAGTTTTTTAGAGCTGAGGAGCTGTTAGCACGTATGTGAAGGGAATAAATAATGTTTTTTTAACTGATTTCTGATTTAAAGGATCATGTTGCAAGTGTGCACGGTCACAGACAAACAAATTAAAGATTAAATTTATACACAGCTTTTTTTGGGTGATGAGAAGGACTTGATCATTTTTGCAGTAACTTTTCCAATTTTTCTTTATCTCAGTCTATAAAATGATGCGCCCTGTCAGTTTATTTTTGACTTATTGCTGCTTCAGTGTTAGTTTTTAAAAGCTTTTTCAGTGTTTTTTCCCCAGGAAGTTCTTTAGTCAAATCATTAACTGAGATAAAAGTAAAAATACCACAATGTGAACTAAACTCCCTCACAAGTAAAAGTCCACTATGCAAAACTTACTTCTTTGTTTACTTATGCAAAGTACTCATTATGTGGAGTGTTATGCTGTTGTATTTATTATAGTATTATATAACTATTATACATGTGTGCATTAATGTGTAAAAAACAACATTTGAACACTGTGGTTTGTTAAAATAAGTTTTTAAAAAAAGTTTCAAATGCATTTGTGGTTTATCTACAAAAATGTATACAGTAAAATGTACAACTCCCTTATAAATGTTGTGCAGCAGAAGCATAAAGTCAGTTAAAAATACTCAAGCAAAGTACAAAATACCTCAGAATTGTACTTAATTGCCGTACATGAATAAGTGTTCCTCGGTCAATTTGACAAATGTGCTTTGATGAATTGCTGTAAAGTGATTGATGAAACGATCACCTGCTGAGGCATCTCATCTCATTACTGATGTTGTTACTGTAGAACGGTTTAAACCGTCACCTCATATTAAATTTATGGCCTTGGCAGTGATGTGGCACTACTCTTCCTTTTTTACTCTGGATCTTAAAGTTTTCTTTAACTGAGAGTGGACATTTTTTTTCGATTAGTAAACATTTTTAATCAAATGTATTCAGAGGAAAACAGATGAGAGCTTTGACCCGGTGTTTACTGCAGGGGCAGCTCATGAGAAAAGGATGATTATGTTTTTAAAGGTGAACAAACACTTTGTTCTGAGCAAAAAGTTTCCTTAAACATGTCTGTATCTGATACCTTTAATTATCTGTCATAAAAACTTCTTTATTTCTTCTCATGTTAAAGGAGGTGCTCCTTTTTTGTCAGGCAGGGCTTGATGCCGTTGTTGCAAGATGTTGCGGATAACCCTGCGTTTGTACAAATGAATACGTGAATGTCAGCACCAAACTTGATCAACAATATGACTTTGTCCATTTTTCTCCTCGTATGTGTTTTTTTCCTCCCTCTTTTGAGAGCATTGACCCATGACTAGCTCTTTCTTGGGTGATGCTGAACAGATTGCAGTGCCTCTTCATTCACTTGCCCTTTTCCATGTGGTTATCAAGGTTTCGGTCAGTGTGGTGCAGGCAGTGGGAGGTGTAGTATCTGCTGTTCTGAGTCAGGTTGTGAGAGGAGAGGCAGGCAGTCACTTCACTGCAGTGTGTGTGTGTGTGTGCGTGTGTGTGAGATGGCTGCTCGGTGCTGCATCTGAGCTTCACCCGGCGGTGTGAACATGCGGCGGCTGTCGGCCCAGCAGGAGGAGAGGAGTGAAGAGAGGCAGCTTAATGTAGTCAGGAGCCTTGGTAACCATGAGTAGGCGTCCTCTGCTGTTCCTCCCACTTGCTCTTGGGTAATGCCCTGGCCTGAGGCGGCGGCTGTGGTGGTGGGGGGGCAAGATGGGGGAGTCTGTTATGGAAGAAGAATGGAAGAGAGCCATCAGTTGAGCTACAGTACACCCCCTCCCTCGCCTCAGACCATCGCCTCCTCTTCTCTGTACCGTCTTTCTCTCCGTGCCCTTCTCCTCTGGCGGCCTCCCTCCATTATAATCCCCATTCTTGAATAGTCTGGTAACCCAAGGCAACGCATGAGGCCATGTCTGCTAATGTGTGAGGGAGCAGCGCCTGTTGGTACACAGGGAAAAAAAAAAAAGGCCCAAACAAGGGAGGCCTCGCTGCCAGAGTCTGATTGGTGCACAAAGGTCATCCTCCTGATGAACCAGCACGAATCAATCCCTTTCTACCACGCAACCCGGAAGTCAGCCACTAAATCCTGCCCCGGTATTTCTCAAAGCCCTGCCAGGAAGCTGATCCCACAGTGGAAGTTGGATGCTGAACTTGCAAATGAGCATAACTTGAGTAGGTTTATTATAATTAGAGTAGATCTTATTAAAAGCTTTACTGTCTGTGTAGGTAGAATAAATGATTCACATCCACCGGCCTCCTGCTCCCAGGTTTCGCCGTCCAGTCGCTGTTTAAAGTGCTGTTAAATGAGGCCACTTGTGTATCGTGTTCCTGATGATCACATTTCCCTCTCTGTGTCCTGCCAAGACGTGGCAGCCACAAGGTGTGAAGCCACATTTCAGCATTTCTGGCGCAGGAGGAAAGGTCATATTCTCTGTTTGCTTCACAAAACGCAGCTCTGTTCGATGCACAGACACAACACACGCTGATAAAACAGCGGGGTGGAAGAGGGCAAAGCTGCATTACTTGGCTGCTGCAATAAAGACGAAGCTCGCTGATGATTCCTGTATTTAGCATACTGAGGCACAGCTCTGTCATCTGCACTCAAAACACTTTTATTTTTGAATCTGGCTCAGTTTTCAGGCCGTGACTAAATACAGGGATTCTTTTTTTGATTGTGAATAAAAGATGTAGACTGTTATGAGGTTGTCCTTCACAGTAAGGCCTCTTCTTTTACTTGTTTTTCACAGTATTTGGTCCCTGTTTTAAAGTTTTTATAAAGTCTAAGTAATTTTAGCTCAGTCTTATGCATCATATGTATCATATCATGTGTGTCTGTGTGTAAACAGATCCTATTCTGCACCCTCAACACCCACAAAATCGACATGGAGAAGCTGCTGGGGGGCCAGATCGGTCTTGAGGATTTTATCTTCGCCCACATTAAAGGGTTAAAAAAGGAGGTAGAAGTTTTTAAGTCTGAAGATGCTCTAGGCCTCACCATCACCGACAACGGAGCTGGATACGCCTTCATAAAGGTAAGAAGAAGCCTGTCTTCTCACCCTGAACACCTGAAACATCAGTCTTTAATTCACCTCCTCACTCACAGAGTTATGTAACATATTCAGTAAATACATGGAGAGTCAAGAAAATTAATTAAAGTCATTCGAGTTGAGATAAAAACAATTTGTTTTGCTGCTTTATTGTATTGTCCTATGCAATAAAATTATTCTAATATCATGAATACTATTATGTCAGTGGTTTTCTTAAAGGGTAACTTTGGTATTTTTAAACTTGAGCCGTAAATTTACATATTTAAGGTTTCAAATGACTCATTGGGACAAATTGTGCTGCAAATGGCAAATGACACGCAATCATTGAGGGTCAACGTGCCCCTCAAAGTGCGTCTACTGAAAGTGTTTTTTTATTGTCACTGACAGGCTCAGATTGTTATTTTAAGTGTCTGACAGCATTATGGAAAGACTCCTTACAGAAATAGACCTTTTTGTTGAAGAGTAAGATCCTTTTCTTGTTTTCCGTTTTTGAATCAGAAACATTGGTTAAATCAGTCAAAGCCACCTGATTTTATTGAGAAAAACAGTAGTTTTCTCTTAAAACACGAAGATAATGTTCTATTGTTGGTTTGTTTGTGTTGTTGTGTGACTTTGGTGTTTTTAAAGGGTCAGTTCAGATCCCAACTAAATCTCTTCTAATATGAGGATTTAAGCTGTATTAAGGATTAGGATGAATTTAAGCAGTGAGATGTGTTTATTAGTTTAACCTGTCCCCAAAGTAATTTCAACAATGGTTTGCTTTTGTCAGCTGAAGTTGTGCATTAAAAAAAATTAGGTCAAGACGTGAAGACACTGTACACGGTTTGTGTTTGTCTCCCTTTATGAGCATTCTGCAGATGATTTACAATGAAATGATGGAAAAACAAAGAGGAAAACTTCAAGAAATCCACATGAAAAGTAATAAGGGTTTTATTTTTACACTTTAAATTGCTCTTAATAAACTCATTGTGGATTTTGGAGCTTTTACATAACAGCAGTTCATAAAAGACGTTATACACTAAATCAACTTAATTGCAGGGCTGCCATATTTTAATTAGCATTACAATCTTGATTCCATAGTGGAAAACCATAATTCAACTTGGTATGTTGCCTCTGTTGATGTAGACCAGCCTAATGAGCTTATTTGATCTCAGTGGAAGCAAAGTGCTCACATGTGCCATCATGTGATGCTCAGACAGCACTGCATCCACGTTACATGACAGTGTTTGTCACACTGAAGCGCTGGCACAGAGTTATGATGCTGTTTTAGTGCTCGAGCTAAAATAAAGACACTGTGTCTTTAAAGACTGTCAAACAAGTAACATAAACTGGCCAACGTTCGCTGATTAATTCATATTTAACCGCTGATATCTGGACGGTTAAACTGCTATATTGACCCACATCTTAATTTGAACTTTTTGCAGGAAATTATTGAGGTTTATGGAGCCAAAAATCAGGTCAAGAAGCTTTTACCAGGTCTGCTTGTAGTTCAAGCTTTAAAATAACCAAAATGAATTGAACAGTAAAGTGTTATTTATATTCTAAAAGTCTCAAAATCATTATGAGTGCACAGGCTTGATGAGCTGGTACAGTGAGAACATTTGCATCACAAATGCTTGTTTCCTTTTTTAAAGCTTTTTGAAGTCTCGTCCGGAAACAAACAGTGTTATTTAACTTCTCATGGAAGCATTTTTCAATAAGTATTATCATATTCTGCCAAGTCAAGCGGTTTCTGGTAAAACACGATGACAGACTCGTTAACTGTTGCCCAGGATGTTTTGTGCACACACACAAACACACACAGTCGTGGTTTGTTTGCTCGCTTGTTTGGATCTCTATTTTTGTTATTTTTTCTTCTTTATTTTTGTCTCGTGTTTCTTGAAAAGGCCTTTTAATAAAACCTCTATGTGCTGTCTTTAAATAACATTTGTCCTCTTCAATCCTTCCATCTTTGTCTTCCTCTGTGTGGCAGCGCATCAAAGAGGGCAGTGTTGTGGACAGAGTGAAGGTGATCTGCGTGGGCGACCACGTGGAGTGCATCAACGGACGCAACATCGTCGGGACACGGCATTATGAGGTCGCCCGCATGCTCAAAGAGCTGCCCAAGGACAAGCCCTTCACCCTGAAGCTGGTGGAGCCGATGAAGGCCTTCGGTGAGTAAGAAACAAACAGATAATGTGTAGGTGCATCCAGGCGTTACGTAACTGACCCAGATGGTAAAAGGACAACAAACTCACCTTCAGGACTCATTCTCACACTTCCAGGCAGAATCTTGCTGCAGTGTTTCTCAGCATTTGAGCCAAATTAGCGAATATTCTGCATTTGCAGGATCAAATGAATGATAAGAAAAACAAAAAACATCGAATATGTGTCTGTAAAGGATCAAATCGTAGCGTTGCTTTTTCTTCAGATCTATGAAGAACTCATGCAAACCATGAGCAGCCATCTTTTTAAGTTTCATTTGTAAGTGAAATATGTAACCATGGTTCCTTATTGAAATACACAATTTGTATCACTGCTTGAAATCAAGAGCTAGAGCGAGAGTTTTGCCTGGAAAGACTGTAAAAACTACTGTTTATTTGGAAAAAACTTGACTTTCTTTAACATTGTTTCCCTTCTGATGGACAGAAATGCTTGAGCCCAGGTCGAGAGGCGCCAAACCTGCCAGCGACAACAAGATCGGCACAGGGAAGAGCACTCTGAGGCTTCGCTCCAAGGGCCCAGCTACTGTAGAGGAGGAGGTGAGTTTCTTTAGGTGCAACCGCTCAGAAAAAAACATTCTCATATCCTGATACTCTGATGTTTGTGTTGTGGATGTCCTAGCGCCCCCTGATGTAAACTCAAAGGTTTCTTCTGTTAGAGATTCAGACAGATAAACAATAAAAACACACAAAAGATGATGACACACACTCATCTTGACATCTCTGCATGTTCACCTGATCCACATGGCGTTTCTTCACTGGAATCTGGAGTAATAAATCTGTCGGACTGATCTCCTAATCTTATTTTGATTAAAAATTTGCAGCCTGCTGGGAAGTGTTGTGTAAGAACATCACAGCAACAACACAAAATAAAACTGTTGCACCGAGTGTTTGAACCTGAATTGTTTTTCTGTTTTCCAGCCAACAGAATTCGAGGAGAAGGCGGTGAAGAAAGTGGACGACCTCCTGGAGAGCTACATGGGCATCAGAGACACTGAACTTGGTGAGCAAGGAAGTCGCCCCCCTCCCTCACAGATTCAGCTTGTTCATGAAAAGCTCCTCAGTCACTCAGTGAAACGTTCTGCTCTTCTCTCACCAGCTGCTACGATGGTCGAGGTCGGCCGCGACAAGAAGAACCCGGATGAGTTCGCCATGGCGCTGGACGAGACCCTCGGAGACTTCGCCTTTCCCGACGAGTTTGTGTTTGATGTCTGGGGGGCCATCGGAGACGCCAAGCAGGGAAGAATTTAAAGTTTGCTCCTGCCTCCCCCAAACACACAAATACACACACAAATACACACACACACACACACACACACACACCAACTCTCCTCTTGATATACTCAGAAGCAAACTGGACAAACTTCCAACCAGCACGGGCGGGGGCGGATGAAGTGTCCGTAGGTGTAGCTCTGCACTCAGATGGAGTGTCTTAAAGCGTCGACTTTAGTCAAGTGGGTTTACAGAAGGATTGAAACATGCGAGCTCTCAGTGTGATAATCATGAGATGTGGAGAGCAGTTTAAACACCGGACCTGCGTCCTGCGAGCTCAACAGTCAGTGAATGATTCCAGATGTTCTACAAACCTTTTGTACACCCCCACCTTTGAGACATGACCGCATGGTGTGGCTGCATCTTTAAAGCTCATGATGCCGTTCACCTGTCAGAGCAGCAAACCCAGTCATCAGTGGTCTATCACACTGGTTATGAAGCGGTGTGTGCACACTTTTAAAAATTTAAAACAATCATTCAATTTGAAATAAAACCTTATAGCTGTCGTTTTGAATAGACAGATGTTATCACAGCTTTTTATAGGCTTTTTTATATGTGAAAGTGCTGCTGATTTTACAGCAGCAGCATTGTGTAATTAGTGTAATTATAGTGATGTTAGCAATATTTCTCTCTAAAGCAACCTTTTTATTTCCCTCTCGTCTTTTAAAAATCTTTTAAATGACCTCACGGTGGAGAGATGTTGGAGCTTTTTGGCAACTTTCACATCTCTAACGTTCATTTGCTTATTGACTTTGTTAAAAACTCTTGTTTGTGCCCTTCCACATCCCAGCTTGAGCCTTTCATCCATCTGTCAGAGACAGAGCAATAAGAGAACTGACTTTTATCTCCAAATGCCTTTAGCAACACATTCCACCAACATTCCTTATGTTCCTCATGTTGTCATAGTCTGTAAGCGCTGTTAACGAGTATTTAAATAACTTAGAAATGCATGCTTATTATTTTTTTTTTTCCTGTAATTTATTTCATCATGAAAAATCATCACATGCTGTAAAGCATTTGTACTCTGAGACCTGACTCTGTAAGAAAGAACGTTCTTTTCTAAATAAGCCATTTTGAAGGCTTTGTCTGGAATGGGATCAATTGCAATATAATGTCTTAAATAAATGCACTTGCATTAATGTAACTGAACTATTTAAAATCACTGTCAAACTGAATTTAAATAGTGACTTGATTTGTGTCATCTCCTGTTTGCAGCCGCTGCATTTTTGTTTGACAAACCATAAGGGATCACTATTGTTGGATAGACAATAAAATTTGATATACTGTTTACGGCTGTGTCATGAATGCATCGCACTCACAATGAAACGACCAGGAAACACACACGACTCAGTACAACAAACTTTATTCGCACACTCGGCAGTGTACATGTATAAAATACATCAAGACACTTAACCAATGTTTTCATTCCTCATTCAAAGAGTTTTAAAAAAAAAAAAAAAGGTGTCACTTCACGAGCAGCAAAACAAACTCTGAACAGGAAAAAAACAACTATGTAAATATAGTCATTACAGTAAGTATACATAAATTGGCAGGATTATATGAATTAATATTATTTTAAAGACTGTGGATGAAATAAATCAGAAGTACAGAACCCATGTAGTTCATGGTAAATACCGTCACAGATATAATTAACATACTGTAGAGGATCTTTGGAAGCACATTACTGAAGGTGTTAATGTTCTTATCATGACTAATATGAAGGACTGTATGATCCCTGTTAGAAGGAAAATATTACTGTACTAGTTCAAATGAATCTCAGTCGTCTACAGTGTGATTGTGAAACTTCTAAGGCCAAAAAAGGCTCAACTCAGCGGTTCTCTAATGACACACAAGGCAAATCAATGACAAAAAAATACTTGGCATTTCCCATCAGAAATGAACAAGTGAGTGTTTGTAATAGTTAACTTGGCTAGCTTGAGTCGGTTATGTCCTCTACAGACAGTAACTACAGCACATGGCAGGTAAATAACAGTAGATTACAAATATACATGTCTTCAAACAAAAGACGTCAACAGGAAAATGAGAAGTGGTGGGAAAAAAAACTGCACGGGACGAACAGACGCACTCAAGCACCGACGCCTCCCCCACTGGTTGGCTTGAAATTTGTCAGTGAGATGGAGCCCACTGGTGATTGGTTGGTTGGTTGGTTGGTTGGTTGGTTGGTTGGTTGGGGTTGTGACGGGGCGCTCCGAAGCTCAGGCTCAGGTGGAGGAAGTGTAGCCCTTGCAGCCTGATGCCTGTTTCCGCCTCCTCACAGCTCGTCTCCGGTGTGACCGCGCTTGAAGGCGTCGCCCGTCAGCTTCTCCTGCGCCTCCTTCATACTGGACACGACTGAGCAGGAGAACAACAGAGAACAGCATTACACACATCACATACACATCTGTTTACCCCAAATTTAGCTTTTCTTTAAGAGCCAGCAACAAGAACAAATTCTAAATAAAAAACATCTTCTGTAGATAAGTGATGATAACCCGGATGGTTACCTTGTTCTGCGTTGCTGTAGAAGTATTTGTAGTTTGGGTTTCCGTTCTTGTTAGTGATTTCAGGATGGACTTTGCCACTGGGGTCTGTGAGAGGGCAAGAAAAAAGTTTTGATCAGTGCGAATTTCAAGTTCAAATCCAAACAACAGGAAGGTGTGACCTGAAACTATCTTTGATAATAATGAATTTGACAGTTATACTTGATTTTTTTGACAATTTTCTAGTCAGTAAAATGTCATAAAAAAAAAAAAAGCTCCTAATAACTCCCCAATGCCTAATTTCACAACTTCAAATTGCTTGTTTTGTCAAACCAACAGTCTGAAATCCAAAAAATGTTCATTTTCTTCTTATATACAATCTTAACTGTTCCAATGTTTAATGTGACAACACATACAGCTGATATTTTTGCCACCTGCTATTTATTCTTCTGTCAAACACCTGCAAAGATTCAAGATCGGCAATTTCCTTGTTTTGATTTCACTTCTGTTAAATAAGCATTGCGGTTAATTGACTCGTCCTCGAACAGCAGTTTGGTTAAAAGGGAAACACATTCATGGCCTTTAAAGTATCCTGGCACTCGGACAGTAAAACCACTGAAACTCAAATCCAGCCCACTGAAACTTTATCAAGAACTACAAGTTCAGAAAGAGTGACTGCAATCAGGATTCCCACAGACTGTTTACACGAAGGCCGAGTCGCCCCCCCTCCGTACCGAGGAAAAGTATGCGAGGAATGTATCCACCATCGGGACTGAAGGCTTCATCCTTTGGCTCCTCCTCATCCTGTTCAAATATGAGACAAACTCATCATTTACAGGCCTGGGAACATGTTTATGTTGGCTACTCTCCCTCAATCATCACCTAACAAGTACGTTACAATTAATTTGATAAATGAAGCATGATTAAAATAAACTTTTGCTGCTTGATTTATGCGCTCACCTCCAGGTTGATCATAACAAAGTTGTGTGCAAGTTCAGAGATTTCCTTGGACTCAGCAAATTTGGGCTTCAGGGCTAAAAAACGCAGCAAAATACAATTAATCATTAATACCATCGAATCCAGGGCAAATCATGACAGTTGTTTTCACAAGACAGTGCTGCTCCTGCTCCTTAAATTAAATCATTCCAGCACATAAATGGCCACATAATGGATTTATTTAGACCCGACAGGACCGTTCCTGGAAAACAGTGTTTTACCTTTGCAGGCTCCACACCAGCTCTTGTGGATGATGAGCATGATTGGCAGGCCGCTGTCAAAGCAAACATGAGAGAAACAGGTCAAGGCCAAAACTGAGTGTGGGAACATGGAAAAGTAGTGACTGACTGCAGTTTTTCAGACATGCAAACATATTATCTGTGACTGAAAGATGAAGTTAAAGCTGCTGATATCAACATGTCCTTGGGTCGCAGTCATTAGCTGAAATGTAAACTTTTGGGATTTCTTTAAGAGCTGTTTTGAGCCTCAGGAAAATGGTTGTAGAAGAAAATTTAAGGACGTGTGAACTCACCTGGCGTCTGCCTCCTTCTTGCCATCATCCAGCGTCCTCCAGTGGATGTTATCTCCAAACCCTGTAGAGGAAAAATTCAATTTGAGCCCAGCAGCACTTTGTAAGTGGTGTTATGTTTCTACATCGGGGTGGGACTGCCCTAGATGCACCAACAACAGAAAGAGCTACAGCAAATGAACAAATAAATGCTGGTAATTTAATATCAAGCTGCAGGGTAATAACTACTCTGGTATAAAGTATATAGTAATTACCTCATAGGTTTATAATGGTGGGTGTGGACAAGTAATCGATACAGCAATAGACTATATTGTGATGGATCCTCTTGCCATGTCCTATATTTACTCTAGGCCTCTTATGTTTCCAGTCAGTTTGTTGCTATTTTAGCTTTACATTTGAGGAATGTTAAATGTTATATGTTACTGTATCTGTGTTAATCGGTGATTGATTATAACAGAAAATGTGCTGATGCAGAGGCAGCAGCTGCTCGACATGTGGCTTTTACTTTAGGTTACATTTTCTGGTTCATGCATGAAAATACACAGACATTTATTAAAGGCATATATGTGAGCAGTTATTTGTAAAAAAAATAAAATGTCCTTCATAGCTGAATCTTTGAGGGTAACTGCATGGGTAAAGGATGCGATTACAATGCAATTACATGTCAGTAAAACCTGTAAACAATTCTAATTCATTGGAGTAATTACAATGAGAAAGACATCGACTAGAGATAAGAGAATGTTTGTGTTGTTATTTCCAAATGTGAAGGCAAATTAAATGTTATCTTGACATCGTCAGCATGTCTGTCTTTGAGCCCACTAAAAGATTTCTGTTTCTATTTTAAGAAACTTCAAATATTTAACTACAGTGCTGTTGAAACACTGGTCACACCCTTCGATAACATTCATTGCACAACTAAAGTATTATAAAATATATACTCTTTCCCATCCATCATCCAGAAGGGTTTATTGTCTCCAAGAACTGTTTTATTATCCTACCCAGATCTCACTCATCTTATAGTTTTACCTGAGCATTCAGAGCTGTGTGACAAATATAAAGCTGCTATAACATCCTGACATCTCTTGGGTTTTATCACATTTCTTCCTTGTAGTGTGATACACCCATTAACAACTAACAATTGCAGCTGCTTTCCTTAATGTTTTCATCATATTCATATGTCTGTCTTGTCATATGTATCACTGCTTGTGATGATCAACCTGCACCCTAACAAATGCATTTATAATAAAAAATCCTATTTATTTTTTATCCACAATGTACACTGATTTAAGTATGAGCACTTAACTTTTTTGAATAAAATGTCCTTCAGGTGAATAAAATTTTGTCTAAGGTCAATGCAAACTTAATTAACTCCAACCTTTATTATTAAACTCTAACAAAAATAGCCTGTAAATGATTAATCGTTGGCAGTAAAACAGGTCGATTAACCTGAAAAACCTGAAATTCAGAGGTCATGTCTAGTCTGGCTTAAGACGCCTCGTCATCCTGACTGAACAACCTGTCCAGGATCCAGACTTTGAGATCCAGGAAACTGATACAAAGACAAGCTAGCTAGCTCTCCTCTAGCTGTGGCAATAATATCAATGACCAAGCTCTGCAGCTACACACAGCTAAAACTGCTCACACTCGCTTCAGTTTGTATATTTACTGAAAACATGAACTCACCTCTGCTGCTGGCCGCTTCGACGACCTCCTGAAAACAAGTCAGAGACAATAAAACCTGCAGAGATGAAAATAAAGCGATGTTCACTAGAGACGTTTGCATTTTGAATGGCCTTTTCCACACAATTACGGCTAGAAAGCTAATGGCAGTGACTGTTCGTGAACTGAAAGACCCGGACGTTCAACTGTGACTTTTCACAATAAAAGTCTGTAAAATAAAGTTGTGAAATAGCGTGAGTGAGGGCACGGGCGCGCGCGTGTGCCGCTTGCTCCCTCCCTCTTCCTCCTATTGGTCAGCTGTGACTCATTTTTCCATTTTAGGGCCTGTTCATGTGACGTCACATCCACACAACCGCGTGCTCCTGTCTGTGGCTCCAATTAGTCAAGGTAGACAACGGAACGCCGGAAAATGACCGGAAACTTGCTCGAAAACAAAAGTTTAAAAGCATAAAAATATTTTTTCAACAAATTCAAATAGTTGTTTCAATAATTAAATAAATTCTATTAATGATAGTATTTAATTTTAATAAATTACTATTATCTAAAATGTCTTTATAAGTTGGAAATTCAATTTTTCTGTTTCATTAAACTTTTATTCTGAAAATTTCAATAGGTAATATCTTTTATTTCTGTTACTTGACGCGGTTTTAAGCTGCACTGCTTCAGCCTCATTAGTAGCGAGAACGGTTCAAGCGACTGTCAGAAAATTCCTTTTAAAAGGTAAATATTATTTTTAAATTTTGGTTTATATCCTAGCGGATTAGTTCGATCGTTTGATTTGAAGGCTATGCCAGTTGTGCCTTGTTAGAAATAAAAAGTCGGTTCGTTTATCTTGTTTTTTTAGCCACTATGCTAATATTAGCTAAATTAGCTCTCTACTCAGCATGCTACCATTGACTTCTATTAGCTACAGCTAGCAACATATTACATACATGTCATTTTAGAACTTAACGTTAGTTTTATATACTTTTCTCTAGCTATCTTTTCAATTTATCGTGTTCTTCGTTGTCATCATGGCTTCTGTATCACTGTCAGGTGATCTGTTAGCATTTTGCTATCCCAGCGCTGGTGTGTGGAAATGAGGATTATTGTAGCTCTGAACGCCTTCCTTGCACTGCCTCCATTGCATTTAAACAGTTAATCACATGTGCTCTACTGAACTGCTTGTTTATATTTCTGAGCTGTGGAAACTTATTGTTTTGTTGACAACATTTTGATAATATCAGCTGTGTCATTACTCTTAAGGAGAAAAGCGTGAAAAAAGTAATGTTAATGTTGTCTTTTTCTTTTTTTTATTTCCAACAGAACACTATGAATCAAGAGAAGCTTGCCAAACTTCAGGCCCAAGTCCGGATAGGTGGAAAGGTTGGTTTGCTCTTTTTGGATATACTATACAATCTCAGACTTAGCGCTGTCAAGTGTTTTATACTCCTGTTTAAGTCTCAATCATTGCTCTTAGTCTTGTCCTCTGCTCAGTTGTGACACATTTTTAAGGCTTGTGATGACACTGACCTCCTGTTAGGTCTTTCCTCCTGACCTCAGCATTCCCTTTATGGGGAAGAGCATTGGCTCCGTCATCTGGGGCCTCTGCGGCTTTGTTCAGGTTTAATGTGAGGTCCTCCGCCATACACTAGGTGGCGTTATTTATTATTGTAGCTCCGACAGAAGACTCTTGCCTCATTGCAGATTGAACAATATTTAACTTCTCAAATTTAAGTATTATACTTGTATTTTATCAGAAGTACAAAGAAGATCTTGCACACTTTCAGTCACAGTCACTGTCTGAGTTAGACTCAGCATTGCTAACAGTACACTGCCTTTGTTAAAACTTATTTAAATACTTTGAAAACACAAAATGGAAATGCAAAAAAAGCTAATTTTTACAGTTCATTAAAAGAAAAGGTGCTTTGTTGTGAAAACATTTCTAGTCTCTGGTTTGAAGTGAGTTCACAATATGCAAAGAAAGTGCTCAGGATAGAGCGTCAAAATCGGCCCACAAACCTTAAAAAGTCTGATATGACCCAGTGGTATTAACCTGTATTTGACATTTTGGTTAATCTAATCTGATTCTTGCTTGACATTCACACTTGTTCTTTCCTCAGGGAACGGCCCGCAGGAAGAAAAAGGTTGTTCACAAAACGGCAACAGCTGATGACAAAAAACTTCAGGGCTCTCTGAAGAAACTGGCAGTGAACAACATTGCAGGGATAGAAGAGGTGAGCAGTCAAAGGAAATCTAATATCTTTGTCGCACTGTGGTTGTGTTTTTTTGTTTTTTTACTCTGAGAGTCCTGATAAGAAAAGAAAACACATGGAAGCCAAACCAAAGTGTTCCTCAATCCTTTGATTTATTTTAAAGTGTTTTAAGCCAACAAGCTACCAGATTTGTTTCAGAAAAATCAAAGCACAGAAAAGACAACGACACCAACCTGATGCACAAAATTCATTTTGTCTCATTCATTCATGCTGTGGCTCAATTTAACTTGTATTTTAGAGTGAATTGGTTTAATTTTCATTGCAAATTAACCTATTATCTACTTAAGAACATGTTTAAAAAGTGGTAAAGGCTAGTGTTTTTTGAGTTGATCCAACTCTTGTACTCATCATCTGTCTCACCATTACTAGGTGTTAAAACATATAGAAAATACTGACTTTGCAAAACTGTGTCTTGCAAAATCATTTGTGAAGTTTATTGCCAGAGTCAGGCCTTGTATTTTTAAGTTGGTTTTTTTTTTCTCTTTCCCAGGTGAATATGATAAAAGATGATGGAACGGTGATCCACTTTAACAACCCCAAAGTGCAGGCGTCTCTTTCTGCCAACACCTTCGCCATTACGGGCCACGCTGAGACTAAACAGCTGACAGAGATGCTGCCAGGCATCCTGAGCCAGCTGGGAGCCGACAGCCTCAGCAGCCTGCGCAAGCTGGCCGAGCAGTTCCCACGGCAATGTGAGTAAACACACAAAAACACACATGCTTAAACACTCACTGTCACAATGTCAGGCTTCTATGTGTTCCTGTAACATCAGGGATATGGATAGAAGGTATAGAGGCGATAAAAAAATCATGAGGTTTTATTGATACTTGGCTGAGAAGCGAGAGGGCTGTGGTGAGAACAGCGACCATTTTTCAACCGCAGCACATTCACCCTGCTGCCAAATAAAAATGACATTAAAGGCAGCTGGTCACAGTCGAACTCACCTGAAGCAGAGACACGGCAGAATATGAGGCCTTTTATGAAACCAGTGCACATATTTGGATTTGGTTGATGGCTTTGTGCAGCAGGATGTTGTTTGTTCAGAATCACTGGAGAATAAATGGAGCTTTGAATGTGTAAATGAGAAACTGGCAACAAAAATGGAAGAGATCATAAAAGACTGTGAGGAAAGAGCAAAAACCACAACAAAAACACCAGCATTTAGAGATAGAATTTTAATAAATATGCTGATATCTATTATTTCTACTTTTAGGTCTTATTATTTATTGATTTCTTTTAAATTTACTTTGTGGAAAGCAGTCTGCTTGCTTGGTGCTCGTGGTAGCAACAAAGGATATTTACTCTCACTAACAGCTCCGTTAAGAAGCAGTAGCACTCACGCGTAAAATCAAATACGTTTCTGGGATCTAAGCTTTTGTTGTGTGGAAAGCTGTTTCAGCATATTTCCGGTACCTCAACTCTTACTGGAAGTTATTATTTTACAGAAATTGCGACTGTCACTTTTGTCATCTTTGTGAAATGAATCAGTGCTTTAGATCATTTCCTCCTCAGGTTTTCAGCAGCATAAATGCACGAGTTTGACGTCATTGTTTTCACTATCAGCATAGATAAAGACAGTTATGAGTCGAGAGGCATATGACTTTTGTAGATTGGACATTTTGTAACTAGTTCTCAGCTGGAATGGGTTCTTGATTCCCATCCTTATTTGCATGTAGATGGGAAGAAACTCAGTGAAGCAAACACAGCAGATAGGAGCAGTTTTTTTCATGTGGCAACAGAGCTGAGCGTTTGATATTGTAGACTGTCGCACGGTGAAGACTGAAGCGCAAAGGATTCAACCACTTCTGCTCATTAAATCATGCACATTGCAGAGTCTAAAACCAGAGCAGCACCTGACAATCTCATCACAAGGTCCGTTTAGTGGCTGTTTTGGAGCTTTAGACCGTAGCACCAGTTTGTCTGGTTGTCATGGAATTGAAGATGTTTTTTGAGCATTTGTGTCAATTTTTCAGCCTCATCTTTTTCGATTTTTAATAAGTGCCAAATTCAGTGAGTAAGTTTTCTCAAATAGCTTTTGCAAAGCACAAGAATTGACAAGTCGAGGCCACACTGCAAAAGATAAAGAAATGCTAAATTTTTTGAAATCTTACAATAAGATTCACTGTGGAGTTTAAACTTCTCAGAAATCTGCAGTTATTATCCCAGAATTTTTGGCAATTTTCAGATCAACTTTTGATTCAGTATTTTTTTTCTTCTTCTTTTTTTGTAGCAATGGACATGAAAGCAGTGAAGGAGGAAATTGCAGAAGAAGAGGATGATGATGTACCAGGTAAAAAATTTTAATGCGTTTCAGGACTTATGATAAAACATTTCTTCTGTTAAACTTTGTAGATGGCAACCGTTTACTTTCAGACTGTAAAATAAAATAGAGATGTTTTTTGAATTAAACCTCTTAACAAACCCTTTCACAAACTGTTATTATCATACACTGTGCGTCTGCTCCTGCAACAAAAAAACTGAAGCACTTTGTTGTTTTCTGTTTTTCAGATCTTGTGGAGAACTTTGATGAAGCCTCAAAGAACGAAGCAAACTGATGAATCCTTTCTCCTCTGTCAACCGTCGTATTTTTTACCTCCTTACGGACTCACAAAGGGCATTCCTCTTGTGGGGAAACGGTTGTTTAAGGCGCAGTGCATCATCTCCAGAGATGTGAACCACCTTGGGTTAGCCTGCCACAACAACACAACAACAACAACAACAACAACAACAACAGTGGGTTTTTATTTCAGTAGGTTGTGGACACGTCGAGAAGCCAGAACTCCAACTTCTTTAGTCATGAGCTTTCTACATGGTTAAACACAACTAGTATTTAAGAGATTGTATATTACAGTGAATGAAGAATTCACATGACATTATAGCGGTGATTTGTGAATTTAATAAAAAACTTTTTTGGGCTACTGATGTCTCTCTTTATTACTCGACTTCTCAGGTTTGTTTTAGCCTCAATGCTTTCAAATAGGGAAACAAAAAGTGTTTTATTTCCCTATATGTCTACATTGATGGGCATGTTTGTCTATAAATATTTTATGTGCTGGTTGATGCTTTCATGTGTAAAACATTACTCACATAAAAATTTATTTTAATAAAAGTGAAAAAGCCATTTTGAAGTAGAAACCTACCCACTTTATGGTAAAATAGAAGCTGGTTTATTCATTTCTCAAAGTAAAAGTTACTTTTACGTTTAATATTAGTGTTCAATTTACTGGTGCATTCAAAGGTAAAAGCATTTATTATTTATGTTAATTGTTGGCTAAATCTGTAAAATTAATGTAGTTTAAATAAAAGTAGAATTTTACTCTGACATGTAGTGAAGTAGAAGGATTAGAGTAAAGTACATATTTTAGGTAAACTGTCAGCATGAGTAGCTTTACCACTTTCCATCACGGTAAATTAACTGTAATCTTTCAGGTAAAAAGAAACGTTTTTATTAGTGATTTATTAGTTGGTCACAGTTAATAAGCTATATCCCAAAGTTTGGGTAGTTTTACGAGTCTTCATTGATTGTACTTTGCTATTTCATAAGTATATTTATTGATCTGTCTTAAACATAACAATCACTTACTTTCTGCACCATAACAACATATTAATAAAAGAAAGATTGGGTAGGTAAATAAGAAGGGGTTAACAGAGTTTGGGTGGGTTGTACGCTCTACATCCCGTCAACGCTGTCACATCCCGTTTCATTGATCACCTCTGACGCTCCTCTGCTGCATCGTGCTGATCAATGGGCCGCTTTGTACAGCGACTCAGATCTGACAAGGTTATCCGGGATGAACGAGCCATTTTGGCTCTGGAGTGTTGTGCGGTGAGCGGGACGGGGCTGCGGACCGCCCCAGGGCTCACCGCACCACCTTCAACCCTGTTTGAGCCAAAATGTCCCTGCCTCTGCTGCTGCTGCGGCGGCGGCGGCGGCTGGAGCTCAGTGCAGGAGCTGGACGGAGCTGAACCGCTTCACGGCTGCGGCAAGTTAGACAGCGACAGCTGCATCCAAACCGGAAACTGTGTGTGACCGCGAAGAAAATAAGAGCTCTTATGAATCAATTGGGTTATAGAGGACAGAGAAATTAAATTTAACTGGATGATTGATAAAATTCTGGTGTTGGACTCTAGAAATAGTTTACATTCATTCTCATACTGTGCTTTACTACAGTTATGAAGTACTTCTATAATTTTTTTCTGCTGGTACTTTTTACAGACACACATTTTAAGCCCTATGAAAATAAAGATTTATCGTGTTTAATAATGATTTGTGCCGGATAATTTTGTACACTAAATATTGAATTGCCCAGTCATAATTCTTTAAGTTACACATTTACCTTCTCCCTTTGTAAAAAATTCAAAACCAATGAATACGGAAATGTAAAACACAAGACGTCTTCTGCTCAACTGACAAGTACATTTTAAGTGCATGTGCATTGGTAGTTTTAATTTCATAAATCCATAAAACTTGTTAGTTGCACATTGGACCACAGTTAGCTTCCAAACTGTTGGTTGTTATTATTATGAGGAGACTTTCACTTTTACATATGTAAACACAACCTTAGTGTCAGGTCCTGCACATGAACGTCAAATATATGTGTGAAAAAAATATAAGTAAATCCATTTTTTAGTGGAGGGGGACTCAAAGTGTGAGTAAGACCAAATGGAAATTCACCATCTCTTTCAAAAGATCTAAAAGCATCTCTTAACAAAGTAGCTACAAACATGGATTTTATTTTGAATTTTTTTCAACCGGAAAGAGATATTTTTTTTATTGTGGTTGTCTTAACGTTGCTCCTTATTTTTCCCAATATTAAACCTTGGGGGAGGGATCCTTGAGCGCTGTCGCACAACTACGGTAGACTACAGTCTGTACTTTCTGACTTGCGCTGTTTGAGTTCAGCAGGCAGCGGAGGGTCTACACGAGGATACTCAAAAATAGCTTTCAAAGGCGATTAGGTATGACGGACGTTAACGGAGGGGCTCCGCGGGACTCTACGTAACGATGAGGATTCCTCCGGTGAGTAAGTGAATTTGTTTTCATGACATTTCACAGGTCTGTTGTTGCTCCAACGTTACAAACCGCCATTGCAAACGGCAAGTGTTAACTAAACCCAAGTCCGTGTGGATGGGTGTTGTGGTATTTTACGGTCTGTCAAGCTAGCTGAACGGTGAGAAACACCGAGAAGGTGGTGTTACGGTAACACTATTTTACGTCAATTAAACGTTAACGTTACACAACACGTTATAACGTTCTCCTTTGCACTACGAGATGTAGCTAAACATTCACTAAAAAATAAAATAAACGTTAGCAGTGTAGCTGGAAGCAAAATAATGTCAGTAAAAATTAGGAGTATATTGAGTTTACAAAAGGAGGAAAGCTTTTTTTAAAAAACGTTAGCCGTTAGAACTGGCCGTTAGCCACGGGAATCAGTGACGGTGTGACTGGCCGTCAGAGCAGCAAGTCGCTGCCGTCAGTCGGCGCACGACTACCCGCCGAACCGTTGGAGCAAATACTAGCTACTTCATTGCCCCTGATACAGCATGCTCACATAGAGTGGCCTTATTAAGTCTCCATTTTTTTTTGCAAATTTTTTGCCATTTTGTCCAGTCGACTTAGTGATGAATGTTTTTGGAAACTTACTCGTGGCCTTTTTTTCGCCGATTTGGTGTGGACGTTAAATTCAGCTAGCAGCACCAGCTAACACAACTATCCAAGTTGTGGTGCAAACAAACCTCAAGTGTTGTGATTTTTTTGTGGCTGTCCAGGTTTAACCCGGTGCATTTGATAACACAGTAGTAGTTTTCCATGTGTTTACCCAGCCTACCTGTGAATAATGTTTGCCATCTGAAGGCTGTGTTTGGCCTGTAGGCAGCAGGCACAGCCACAGTGCCACTTATGGTTGCATAATCCAAGCTAATGGTCATCTGTGTGCTCTTGAGAGTTGGTTTGGTGAGGGTTTGTTGGTGGCATGTCTTTTGCGTTTACCTCATCATTTGGTCTCAGGGCCTTAGTCAAGCTCTGGAGGTGGATTTATGAAGAGGTGGGCCCATCCCAGTGCCAACTTGAATAGTCATCACCAGTAAGGAATTTCAATTTGTCACTGAAGAGAAAGCCAGATCAAATAATAATAAAGTGTATTTCCCCCCCACACTGAATGAGTGCAACAGTCCCATTGCTGTAAAGGCTTCGATTTCATCCCATCCATCATTTTCCTGTTTACTCTCATTTGACACCCCTGTGGGATGCAAAATATACAGGACATGTGATGAGGTTTTTACCTGTAGCAGGAGGATATGATATCACTAACTATATATCTTCGAGTGGTATTAAAACTCAGGGGGGTTGATAGAGTAGACTGATCCCACAGGCTGCCATGCAGAGTCGGGCTCTCATGTGTGCAGAGACTTCCCTGATGTAGGTTACTGTATGCTTTCAGAAAGTATTAGGCTCTCCCTGATGGGAGCCCAGCAGCCTGTCTCCTTTTGCTGTTTTTTCTGTCTTGTGGTGGTTAAATGTAGATCAAAACATGAGGAAGAAAAGAAGATCATAATAGTTTCTGAGTCTTGCTGTGAAGCAGAGCAGCTCTTTGTGACAGGAGGACAGCTACTCACTGCTTTACCTTTCTTTCTTCAAATCTCAGCAGACTTACTCTGTCACACTCTCTTGTCAAAGTAATTATCTTTTTTTAAGAAACTGTGACCTTTTGGAGGATACAAACCTGTGGCACGTTTTATTGTTTCTCTTTTTTCTTTATTGTCTTTAATCTTGTGCATTACTTGGAAATTACAACGAAAACAAACTGGATTGAGGCAGGACAACTCCCAGTTTACTCCCAGTCAGGGCGTTAAACCTTACATAATAATGTGTCACTTAGTCATGCGATCGTGTTGTTAGAAAGTGATGTCAGTCCATTCTTAAAGAGAGGAAATGATCATTTGAAGTTTCCTGTGTTCACCGTGAGTAGACGGCGTCTGGAGTATGGCCGTGGCGACTATGGATCTAAAAACAGTGTTTTTCAGGATGTGAGCTTCCAGCCCTGGAAGTCCGTAGCACTAAAAAAAAAGGAAACGTACAGAAACTTCTATTCATGAGGTGCACAGCCATGATCACTTTTATCATAAATAACCTAGACATAAAGAAGATTCCCACTCATCCAAAACCCTCAGAAATCCATACAGCTGTTTTACAGTTAGCGTTCCAACTAATAATTTTTTTCTTATTGATTTTGATAATAAAATCCAAAAGAGTAGCATAACATTTATATTTATGAGTAAATATAGAGTCTAATTTGATAAACTCAGATAGCTTACTTTACTTGACCAATAGTGTAAAATATGACTGCAACTAACACTTTTTTTGTTATTAATCAATCTGCCAAATAATTTCTTGATTAACTGTTAAATCATTCAGTAAAATGTCTCAAAAACACTCTCAGGGCACATGGTGACATCTTCAGTTTGCTTTTGTTGTCTGAAAAGTCCAAAAGCCAAAGATTTTAACTTTTATCGTTCCATATGACAAAAATAAGCAGGAATCCTGAAATTTTGAGGCATGAAAACCAGAGAATATTTGCCCTCTTTGCTTGAAAAATGACTGAAATTATTTATGTTATAGGGTTGTCTTTATCACCAGAATTTCACATCCATGGTGACTTGCTGACTTGTGGTTGTTGGACAAATACCCAGCATCAGGAGGGGTCACCTTGGTTCACTTTCACTGGCCAAATATGCATTGAGTCCTACCATGATTTTTTTTTTTTTATTGTTGTTTTGGTTTACTTGCTTTTTGTTAAAATAAGTAAAAAT
>JAPZDV010000004.1:19382555-19394382 GCA_029814665.1 Acanthurus lineatus | reverse complement strand
ATTACAATTTTTTTTAAAAAGCATATTTTTTGGTATTGTGTTGTTGTTATGCATTGGAAAACATGTTGATGCTGATTTATATAAGGTATGGGCTAATATCAGCAGATTATATTGGGCTGTTTCTATTTGTATTATGTATTTGTAAGGGAATTTCACTGGATTGTTGAGGAAGTGAATGCAGCCTCCCTCACAGGAAACAACAACAGGAAACAGAGGCTTGGTCTGACAGCGAGGACTTAATGAACGGCTTTTGCATTCTAGTTTGTTCAAGCTTCCTCACTGTTTATGCCCTTGTCTTATTTCATTTCGCTGCCATACCATGACGTCCAGTCAGGCATGGTTTATCGTGTTAGCAGTCTGTTAGGCCATTTCATTATTAGCATGCCTGCCTGACACTGGGGGCTGGAGCTTTGGCCTTAGTGACCTGGTATCAACTGCAGTTTGCTTGCTTTAAAAATAGAATGGTGACCCTGTTTTCATTCATGTTTCAACATTGTGGGTTAAACTTTTGTACTGATTTACTTAATCCTCCATTAATGCTTTGTTAGTTTTTATTAACGGCTTTTATCATAATTGCATTAATTGACACACAAAAATGTAGAGTAGGAGCAATCTCACAACTTCTATTTATCTGTGCAATGACTTTGATCAAATCAATCATTTATTCCCCATTCGGTGTTTTTATAGATAAAGCAATTTGTTGATCAAAAGAAAATGTCTCAGAAACAGTTTTGATAATGAATAAAATCCCTGGATCCTTCTGTGAGGATTTTAAATTGAATATCTTTGGCCTTTGGGCGGATGGATGGACTATTTTATGGCATTTCACATACCTACCCTTCTTTTAGTCAATAAAGTAATGAAATGCCGATGATGTCATAATATTAACTGTGTTCATCATTTTAATTTAGTGTATTAACTTGCTCACGTTTGTTAATAAGCATTAAACACAAAGTTGATGGAATAGTCTTTAGTTTTGCAGGCACTTAAACCAAAACCAAAAGTATTGGAGATCTTAACAATTTGACATGATGTTGCCAAAATGAAAGTAAGTGGGTCACCAAAGTGGTAACAAAATTAGCCTAAGAGTCATATTGTGTCTACCAGCTTTTGTTTTAAGTGAAAAAGATTAGCTTTTATATCTTTGCACATTGTGTGGGCAGCCTAGGAAGTAAATGTTCATCAATTTCATCTATTAGTTATGAGATATTTTCTGTCTAAATCACAAAGGTCAGACCCGTGAGAATCAACAGATTCATCCTCATAAATATTTTTACCACATTACCAAGCAAACCATCAGATAGCTACAGCAGTCTGGACCAAAGTGCTGGATAAAACATCACCATCACCAGAGCTATGAGTCACTAGCATGGCTAAAAATATTAAACCGTTGCTAATTATAGCTTTACAAAAACATTAAATGATTTGTTAAGTTGTGATGGTGGCTAGTTTGTCATTTTCTTAGTCTGTCAAATAGTTTATGGAGTAATTAGAATAACCATCAGATAAGCTGCACCGTCATGCACAATCTTGATTGTCATATTTTGCTTCAGGCCACATTATCTAATTGCTTGTTTTTGATTTTTTTTAATATCAGATATTAGTCTAGGAGTTGAAGCATGTTCATACACATTTTTAAGATAATTTATCTGCAGCACTGTTTTTCGTCAGTCCTCCCGGCTCTCTGACTGACACACTCTCTCATGCACACACCCTGTGTCTCCTTTAAAACATCTTCCTAAGTTTACATGTCTAAAAATACAACTCCTTCACGCACTTTGACTAAAGATGCATAATTCAATGCCTCTGCAGAGTAATTAAATCTTAATCAGGGACGGCTCCTGTCCTCATGTAGGCGTATCTGTGTGTGTTTGTTCACATGTGTTTGCGTGAGTGTGTGTGTGTGTGTGTTTTTTTGTCAACTGTCCCACAGTCTGCTGGAGCTTTTCAGACTCTTCTGGTGCAAGACGATATCGGAAATCTTCCATTTTGTATAGAGGAAAACCTCTCTGCTTACATTAAAGGGGCAGAGGTTAGACAAGGTTAAACTTTGGTGTTTAGATGTTGCTCTGGTTAATAAGCTGGTTCAGGTTATATGTTTCATTCACTGATGGATTTTTATAATTTGGTGGATTTTTCTTGTTTAATAAATTTCTTTTTGTAGCCAGTTTGTAATTTTTTTTGGCTATGATACGAAATGTTGACCCAAAGCCTTGTCTCTGGTGTGGCAGAGATGTTTTGACCCATGATACACCCTACATGTGTACACACTCGTTTGCCTTCACTGTTTTGTGCTGACATTGTGCCCATACATGCACCTTAAACTAAGCGGAAAATCTGTTGACTCTGCTCCTCTCAGGCCTTCACTCTGCAGAATATCTGGTCTCTGGTGTAATCTCTGGTCGCTCTTGTCCTTATGAGAATGACCCTGAGGTTCAGCCTGGCTGTTACTCATTTGCAGCCCCACATACACACACATACACACACACTCTCACACACATACATAGACACACGCCTTCTCAGGCCATCCAACATCACATCCTCACTCCAAGGTCCCTTCATCAGCAAGGACAGACTGGGTATTTTTACGGTGCATCGTGATTGAGGCTTCAGCTGCTTTCCATTCATGCCTCTGATTGTCTTGTCAAGCTTGGATGGATAATGGCTCACTGTGTATGATAATGTGCCATACATACGATTAACTAGATGCTGCTGTATAATCAATTGAGGATGTTGTTCATGAACTAGAGCTCCCCCCACTTAGTTTAAGATTTTGTTCTGATTTATCATCACTGTGACGGGTGCAGGAATGATCAACTTTGGATGATATTCTCTCTCAGTCTAACTAACATGCATTAAATATGCTTCAAAATACTTATTTTTGTTATCAAATAATGCATTTGGGCATAAAATGGTGAAAAATGCCTGTTATCATTTCCCCAGGCTCAAGGTGAAATCTTAGTATGCCTATTTTTATCCAACCAATAGTCCAAAAGATATTAAGTTTACTATCATATATGAAAAAAACAGAAAATATCACAAGTCCTAAACTGAGAAGCTGGAAATCAGTAAATATTTAGTCAGCACCAGAAATTGTGAGTTTTTGTTCTTGCATTGTGGTTTAAATAAAGACAATATTTTATTTCCAAACAATACAAACCTTAATCTTAACCAAAAGTGTGACTTGCAATAAAGAAGCTTCCTTCACAGCTAAGACTCAGAGAGTGAAATATTCAGCACATTGAGAGCACTCAGCTGACTTTGCTTGGTTCATATATTCTGTGGAATCATAGTGAAGCCAGCTGCGTGCTTTGCCTCACAGGTTGAGAAGCAGCTCTTTACTGAATGGTGTTTCTCTTGATGTGTAAGGTGTGGGCGCTGGGCGCTTGCCAGACTGGGTGAAGTGAGCACTGAGAAGGAAACCCACTGAGAAAAACACCGCCTGGGACTGCTGACGAGGACCTCTGCGCAGGTGAGGACTGACGAAGAGATGAGTAATGTTTCATTACCAAATGTACATAATGTGTTTTTACCACAGTCAAAGATGTATAAAAAAGAATATGGACCTTTTCCAAGTTATAAAACAAACACTTCATTGTGATAAAGTCTGAAATACCTGGATAACCCACAGGGCTTGCTGGCCTTTGATACTTGACTTTACACTAATGTACCGAGTACATAACATTGATTTGTGAGTCTAACTTGTGATATGACTTGCGCACCATCTTCAGGATTTTAATGTTGGGACAAATATCCTCCAGTTCGAGCTTCGTAAATATGATGATTTGCTGTATTTCTCTGTTTAAGAAAAATCTAATATTTGAGGGTTTAACTATTGCTCAGTCAAAGCAAGTTGTCACCTTACTGTTGTTTTCATCTGATAGACCAAGGGGTTAGTTGTTTGATTGAGAAAACTATGGACAGATTAGTGAATAGAAAGTATTCAGAAATTTTTAGTTGACGGGATCTTTTTCTCTCAAGGGGGGTTTTGTGCAATTTTTGTTTTAAGAAGCACAAATACACCTCTGCTTAGTATAAACATTTCTAGTTCATACTCTGGATATTTCTGTGTTCCAGGTCATATAATTCACTCTTAAACTTTCCTTAACAAAAAGACTTTTTGACCCCTCATACCCAAACTCATACTTATTTTTCATTATCGCTGTGGCCCCAGATTGAACAAAAAAAGAGATGACTGCATGAGAGGAAAATGAAAAGTAAGAGAGAAACAGAGTTTAGGGGATTTTTCTACTTAAACAAATCATATGAATGTGAGTAGAGAACAAAGATATGAAAGAGGAGATATGATTCAGGCCATGAGGGATATCTGCATACAGTATGGAAATGTGAACAGCTACGGTATTAAAATCAGCTCCTGCTGCTTTCAGGTTCACACAGCCGTCGGCAGGGTGGAGCTTCCTGACCCATGGAGAATTACTTCCAGGCCGAGGCCTTCAACCTGGACAAAGTGCTGGACGAGTTCGAGCAGAACGAAGGTGAGCTGCTGTGTCAGGGAAGAGACAGGGACAAACAGCGAGTCACTGTGCCGAAAAAAAAAAGACAGATGGGAGAAGGTGTAGCTGTGGGATTTAAGTTTGGGAGGATCTGTGGTTAGGATGCCATTATGTAACCCATGAGTAAATCAGGGAGGTGTCAGACAATCATCCACCGCCCAATGAGTTTGAGTAACATTTACAGGTGATGATTGAGGGTGTGCAGAGAGGGAATAGGACTAATTGGATTATGCATTTCCCTGGGGCTTGTGTGAAACTGTGTTATTGGTCCAAGATTAGAGGGTTGTCTTTTTTTCTTCACGCTTAATGCTCACAATAAGTATAGAAATTGTGTTAGGGCCTTGTTGAAGCAGCGGTCTTACTCAGTTTATTTATGGTGATTGTAAAGTAAACGCTACATTATTAAGCTGTCCATCTGCAGACTCCAAAGCTTTCCAGTACAAACGGTCCGATTAGAATACAGGAAAGACTGCTCTTCTTGTGGATTTATGTCAGGTGACCCTCAGAAAAATGCCAGTCCTTCACACACAGCATATTTTGATGGCACTGTGAGCTCAGTGTGTATTTTGGCTGTGAGTGATTATCTATGTGTCCTCTGCCAGAGATCCAGCTTGGCAGATTAACTCTGTGTGAGTGAATGTGTATGAGTGTGTGTGTGCTGAAACCCAGTAACAGCACATATTAGAAGAGCTTAGAATGAATTCCAGCGGAGGGAGGAGAGCACGATACAGTAGCTGTCATGGCTGTGTGAGAAAGTCGTTTTGAATAAATATTATAAGAATTTCGCTCGTATTACACAGCATTCATGTGTCAGCTTGACTGATGGCCCCCAGGGGTGACCGAGCCATTTGGCCCACTTTCTCAGAAATTTCCCAGTCCATCCTCACACTAATTTCCCACTCCATGCCAGCCTCATTTCTCATTTTGTCCCCTGAATTGTTCCTGCCATTTTTAGGTCTTTCGATCACCTGGGAGTGTGTATCTCTGTATTAGTTCTCTGTGGCGGCTCATTTGAGGCTTCATGTCATGCTGTTGTAGGTACATGTTCTCTTTGCTAGAAGCCACATCTTCTTATTCTCTATTTCCTGTCTTTACTGTGATATAAAAACAGCATGCTATCCTGGAAACTAAGGGTAGAAGGTCACTTATGCAAGATACAACCAGTTGACTATAAAACCAATTGGCAACTTGTCATTTAAAGACTTGAGTTTTCTAACAAAAAAGGCAAAGACAATATAATCTTAAGTTCTCCTTCTTTTTCTTTCTCTGCCAGATGAGACAGACAATCCCATTCTATCGGATGCGAAGTGGACCCAGATCCTGGCCCCGCCAGCCCATCTGCTCTCCCTGAACCCCGCCCTGGCCCACGCAGACCTCAGCCCCCGGGAGAGTGCGCTGCCCTTCAAGACCCTCCCTGACTCCTCCTCCAGCAGCTCCCCGGGCGGCGACCCCAAAAGGCATCCTGGTCCCGAACCTCCATCCTGGGTAGAGGAGAGGCCGGCAGACGTGCACAGCCCACCCCTCCCACAGCCCAACATTGGCAAACTGGTGGGCACAGACGACCTCTCGCCGCCCCCTGTGACGGCCTGTAGCTCTGTGGAGAACGGCTGCCCCGCCAGCCCTGCAAGCCCACAGCTAGATGGGCTCAGTAAGGAGATAAATTCCCCTTCAGATAACCAGCCGAGTGCCTCTGACCAAGAGGCTAAACCTCATCAGGAGGAGAGAGCTGCCGCAGCAGCAGCAGCAGCAGCAGCAGCAGCAGCAGGAGGAGGAGGCAGCGGCGGCTCCGCTGTTGGTCACACTCACTTTACCTTTGAGGTTGGATTAGGACAGGAAGAAACTCTGTCTACAAAAACACAAAATGGGGAAGTTTTCAAAGAGGAGATCATTGCAGCTGTTTTACTGGACAGTGGTCAAGAAAAAATAACTCCTGACTTGAAAGAGGAGCAGATAGAAAGGCTCCTTAATAGGGGGAGAGATGTTCAGGCTGGTTGTGAAGTGGAGGAGAACGGTGTTTCTCTCCCTGACAGGGTCGAAGTGGAGGAAAAGAGATGTGGTCCAGGAGGACAGATAGATCAACACCTCAGAATAACAAGCCTCTCCAATGGTTTGGAAGGGGAGAGCAGTAGCCATTCAGAGCTTAAGGAGACAGAAGAGGAGAAGGAGGACTTTTCTCCCTCTCCTGTCCCCTCCAAAGAGGACTCTGTCACTGAGGAGAAAGAAATGGAGGAGAGCAAACAGGAGAATGGTGATGGAGGAGCAGTTGGGTCAGGTAGCATCCAACCAAAACTCAACAATAATCGGCTGCAGCCAGTTAGCATTCCCTACGGAGGGGCCCGACCAAAGCAGCCGGTCAGCCTCAAGCTCCAGATCCCACAGCCGCTGTCAGGCCAGGTTCAAAATCAGCTCGGCCCGGCCGCCAGCAAGAACAAAAACCAGGAGAACCAGAATCGGAAAGGCACCCCCACTGAAACTGTGCTCACTGGGACTGATCAGAGTACAGTCGGGGTTAACGGAGACGGCATTGCCCACTCTCCTGTCCTGATGCCCTCAGAGAGCCCAGACAATGACCTCCAGGCAGGCCAACAGGGCGCTCTGTGCAGGAAACCTGCCAGCTCCCTGGGAGAGGTGGCCCCTGTGTGGGTGCCTGACTCCCAGGCTCCTGTCTGTATGAAATGTGATGTCAAGTTCACCTTCACCAAGAGGAGACACCACTGCAGGGCCTGTGGCAAGGTCAGTAGAGTGTTAGTAATTAAAGTGAAAATCCAAAAGTGAAAACATCAACAAATTAATGTTGTGGAGTTACCCTTTTTATTGCACAAATTGTTTATTTAGGGAGAAATCAATCAGAAAGAGGAACTAATACATTTTCTTCCCCTAATTTCAGTCTATAAAGACTAATAGACCAGAATGCAGTGCATGAGATGTAATGTATTTAGAATAAGGTGCATGATATTATTTACAGCTGTTGTTGACAAGCTTGCTTGTTGTTATTGTGTAGTTGTCATCACTGCTTTCGCCGCCTGCCTCTCCTGAGGGTTTGTCAAATGATGTTGGCCTTTCAAAGCAGGTTTAGCGAAAGCTAAACTTGCAAGACAAGTCAGGAGAAACTAACTCCTGGAACACACTAAATACCACATCATGTCAAACTATAGTTGTATTATGTGAACAACAAAGAAAGAAAGTTCATTTTGTTTGATTAAGGTGACAGCTTTATACTGTGTTATTTTATGCCAAGTTCTTAGTCAAGGACAAGGTCACATTGTTATTTTTTAATTCTCAATTAACCTTTGGAGTTGTATTTATTTTATATAATAGATGCTAAACACTACAGAAAGGCCTGGAATGTTAGTCAAGCAGTCAACCGTTTTGCAGTAAATTTTCCAGGACGTTTTTTTTAAAAAAAAGGAACTAACCACTGCAAGAAAAACAGGATACATAGAAGTGCTTGACAAAGAAAAAAAGAAAACCACATGAGAAACCAATTTCAGCTCTTAAAATACACAACAGAGTAATACTCCATCAGTGACTTCTAAGAGATGGAGGTTTGCTGGACTCTGAGTAAAAAGCTAAATTAAATAAAGCGCTCTGGTTGATGGGTTCCTTTTTAGGCCTCTGTTTGCAGATAAACTCAGAGAGTGAGCAGGTAGCTCTCTAGCATTATGGCTGCCCACACATGCAGCGGGGTGTCCACACAGTCCTTTAAAAGACAAGATGTGGTCGCTGACACTGCACTGGAAAATCGCCGGACTGCTACTTAATTTCCCATGGTGGTAAACAAACACACTCTCTGCCACTTGAGCAGGGAGGAGCTGGCACTGCAGTAATACCGACACCATCAGTGGAGCTGCAAACAATAGACGCAGCGGGATCCTCAGTGCATCCACCGCCAGACTGGTACATCCACAAACCAGTTTATAATCATGCTGTGAGGCTCTGAAATTAAAAGGATCCTCCACCCTCTGTCTAATATTCTCCTAAATACATGTTACTGGATAATGATGTGTAAAGAGTTGCTAATCCGCTGAAAGCAGAGTGCCGTGTACACAGCTGCAGCTCGTTCAAGCCCTGGCAAAATACAGGAAATCAATATCCATAAATTGGGACATTTGCTGCACGCTTAATCACAACTTATTTTCAGTTCTCCAGCTCTAAAGAATCTTCACAGTTGATGTAAAATCATCTGGAGGATTGGTTTTTATCCAGTGTGCTCATCCTTGGATGTCTGTGTGCTTCTTTTAAGGTTTTCTGTGCGACTTGCTGCAGCCTGAAGTGCAGGCTCATGTACATGGACAGGAAGGAGGCTCGAGTCTGTGTCACCTGTCATTCTGCTCTGACGACCGGTGAGCATCAACGCACGTTAAAACTCTGTTCTTCAAAACTGAAGTGTTGCATTTATATTCACAGTTTGTATGTAAATAAAACTTAGGACACTGCTCCATTTAAGAAGACATTAATTTATTAAAGTTTAAAACAAAAGACAAACAAAGGTATGAAAGAAAGTTTAATATTGTGTTGCAAAAAGGAATACTTTGCTATAAAAATATTTTTTTTTCTCCTATAGTTAAAAACAATACTGAAAGGCTTCATCTTGACAATTATTTGAACTATGGTGAAGCTTCAACATTCTGTCTCTCAGCAGAAATGAGTTTTATATGAAGTATGGTGAAAAGGCAGAGTGACTGTAAAAACAAGCCGGTTTTTATAGCCAACATTTTGACATTTGATTGCAGGTAACGCACAGGTGTGATTAAGAACATTAATTACGAATTTATTTCATTTGGCGGAGCCTGTTGGCTCAGCAGAGTGGCTTACTGGGCTGCTTATTGCAACGCCGCCATCATTAACGAAATTAGTTACATCTGTGCCGGTGGTGCCATGTTGTCTGTGGAAAAAAAAAATCTTTTAATCTGAAACGATACAACAGTGCTTGGGAATACTGTTACGTTGGCCAGTATTATATTTAGAAAGCTAAAGACTAATAAAAGGAAACAATAAGTCATTTTACTGTTAATACTTGCCTATAAAATTTATATTTTTGTGTTGTTTTTTGTTTTCAAAAAGCACCAACACCCACGCCAAACATATTCAGCCTCTCTATACGCAGGAGTCAGTATTAAAGCTCAGACTTAAATGTAAAATATGTAACATTTCCACATTGAAATGTAAGAAATCAATCTTTTTTTGTTGAGTTGTATACTTAGGCTATCTTGAATGTGTCCAACAATGTTTAAACCCAGAGAAATAAATTGTTTTATTCAAAGTTACACTGTGTTTTTTAATCACGTCTCTATATCCTGTGGCACCAGTCAGAGTGAGTGTTCACACTAATGAAGTTTCTGTCTCTCTCAGCTCAATCGTGGGAGACTCAAGCCACTGCAAGCAACCAGAGTCCGAACCCCAACAACCCGGCGGAGTACTGCTCCACCATCCCCCCTCTGCAGCAGGCCCAGGCCTCTGGAGTCCTCAGCTCCCCTCCTCCTACCGTCATGGTGCCCGTGGGAGTCCTGAAACAGCCTGGCAACGAGGGTACGACCTTTACCAAGAACAAAATGCTCCAAGCACTTTATTTTTCACCTTTTGCACGACATTCTGTTCCCACTACTTCAAAGTACTTTGAGTTCTCTTCTGCTGTTTGTTTTTCATCTGCCGGTCATGATAAGAGCTGCTTAAGTCACAGCTATAGTTCATGTAACCCTTCAGAGTTTCACTGTGTATGTATGTTTGACCATGGCGTGGTTATTTCATGTCGCCATGTCATCTTTAGGGTCCCTGTCACGGGAGCAGAGGAGGGTGTGGTTTGCCGATGGGGTCCTGCCGAACGGAGACACAGCAGAGTCCCCCAAACCTGCGACCTCCAGCCCAGCCCCCTCCCAGTCACTGGCCATCTCCACGTATTCAAACAAATCCTCCACTTCTGAATCCTCAGAGGTAGGCTTGGCACGAAAAACATTCGCCCACGCTTAATGCTATTAGGTTAGCGTGTATGGCCTTATTAGCTGCTGCAGTTAGCTGAAGGAGGCCACAAAGGACTCTTTCTGTGGGATTTCCTGGTGGTTTACTGGCTGGTACTGTAATAAACAGGCTGTAAAAAATGTTCAAAGGAAACATTTCCTTGTTTCTTTTAAACAGAATTATAAATCTCAGTGGACTGAATCCTTACAGGAAAACAGTTCTGTGAGGCAAACATTAACCCAACAGCTGAATGTGGTTGCTGCTGTGTCCTGCTGTTCACTCGTTGGACTTGAATGCTGCCTGTCAGGATGATTCATGGCCTCTTGAACAGAACGATTATTGAGGCGATGGCTTCATGTAATATGGCCTGATGATGCTGAACAGACAGAACTTCAGTATGAAATCAGACTTTCACATGACACCATGAAAGTCATACTGATATCAACTCAGTAATGCATGGATTTAATTTACTGCCAATGGTTCATTAGATTCAAGTTTACCAGCAACAGCTGCAAAGTGGTGAACTATTGATTTATGAGGGCTGTTTCTGTGCTTCTCGAAGTATTTTCATGGATTAAAAAACTTTATAATGTATTAAATAAAAGTAACTTAAAGGCACTAGATTGATCGAGGCCAATAGGATTACTTAGAACAGCCCTCCATCAATTTTACATGTCAAAACCTATTTACGAGTCAAAGCTAATAGATCAAGACCAACCAAAGACGAAGCACCATTACACACCTTAAGGCTTGTTTGCAGGAAGAACAAGAAACTTGGTATCTTCTGTCCCTAAAGTGCTAAATGTTTTTCTGTCCCAACTGTCTCTGAAATGTATTGCAAGATTGAATTAAGTGTTTATTTGGAAAAAAAAATGGAGAAACACTAGCATAACACTACACCCCCCACCCCTCCTCTCCACTCCCAGACAGCCCACACCCCTGTTGCCCCGGTGGGCAGCCCCGTGGGCAGCTCCCTCAGCCTGATCCCGGAGGACGGACTCCCTCCCATCCTCATCTCCACCGGAGTCAAAGGAGGTACGGGAGGCCACATCACAGGTGCTTGCCTTCATCCTCACCATTCTGCTGCCTCCTCATTGCTCCGTCAGCTGCTGTCTTTGTGCTTGTTAAGTCTGTTTTTCATGTGCTTTGTATCACGGCTCGTGTTTGGACCACTCATTGCCAGCCGGGGGGGTGAGGGAGAGGATTTGCTCATGGGAATGCATTGATGATTTTATTTTGAAAGAATTGGGAGGGTCTCTTGCTGTAAACTTGGTCTGATCATCACTCTGCTCTTTTACCTTACATGTCACTCTTTTACCGTCCCGGGGGGGGGGGGGGGGGGGGGGGCGGGGGGGCGG
>JAPZDV010000004.1:19352503-19365421 GCA_029814665.1 Acanthurus lineatus | reverse complement strand
GTCATGTGAGTCCTTAAACACCTACATTTAAGATTAAGATGCCACAGAACTGTCCACTAATGTGAAAAGACAAACAGTTAGCTTAACTCAGCACAGCAAAGAGGCTAGAAACTGGAATAATAAATAAATAGCAGGCCAGACTCTGATCAAAGGTGTTAAAATCTACCTGTAAGCACCTCCAAAGCTCACTCATAAACATTTTAAAATTTGTTCTTGTTAATCTATACAAAAACTGAGATGATCACCTGGGAGTAAAAGCCAAATAAAAGTCTGATATATAATCCCATCTAAAACTATTATCATTTTACCTTCTTTTTTTTCGGCACAGATTAAACAAAAAAGCTCAATCAAAACCTTTTTATCTGAATTATTTTCATCAATTCATATAAAAAGGTTGAGAAAATTACCTTTATGAGCTGAATCATGTTCATTCTTGCAGCAGCATTTAAACAAGAACCTTTGGAGATGAAAAAGAAGCAACATCAGAAGTTTAACACAAGCTCAGGTTTGTCTTTTAGGATGATGATGCTGTTAGAAACATATCACCACTGTGTTCGACGTTACCTTTGACTGTTCGATCACCAGCCAGCGCTCGGTGCTCGTCTGCATGTCCTGTCCGCTCAGAGGCTCCCGCAGACGGACCTTCACTTCAACGCGACCTCCTGTGGGCTTACGACCGTCCATCACCTGACACGAGACACACAAGGATCCGCGATACAGATGTTTACAACCACGCAAAACATCAGTCAGTGAGCATCTTTGTAACAGCTGTGTGGATGGAGGTTCGACCACTTCCTCCAGATTTTTGCAGCCATAATTTACAAATGATTCCTCTCTTTTGAGGTCATTTTTGATCTGAAGGCCTCTCACCTCTACGATCTCCCTGATTTCACTCTGTGACTCCAGTTTGTCCAGCTTTAAGAGGGCCGTCCCGATGGGTTTGTCGCTCCGCAGGAAACCGCTGAGAGACGACACACAGCGTCACCTTCACATCTTCACACACTTAACAACACGCAGCACTGAAACCACTTCATTCACAATTTCAGCTAATTATTTATCATTTTCATGTTAGTTTAGGTATTAACTTGTGTATTTTAACTTCTTCTACATTGTCTATTCATATATATTCAGTTTCCTTGATGTTGTTTCAAGGTTATTTTGCTGTATGACGACGTATCGAGCAGGATGCAATCTGAAAACCTTCTTGCTGATGCATCTAAAGAAGCCTGTGAAGATGGTTGGAAAGCATCGCATTAACTGATCCCTGATCTGCAGTGTGAGCTCCTGTATTTGCTGAGGCAGCTGTTTGAGGACGCTGCCCTGCAGAGCGAGCAGCGCCGTCGCTCCGTGACTCACCCTTTGTGCAGCAGCTCCAGTTTGATGCCTTTTGACCCCACCACCCTCCTGAAGCCGCGGTGGTTACGGTTGATCGACAGGGTGAAGCTCTGGTTGTATTCTGGAGAAAAGAGAAGCAGAATTCTGCATTTTAGACGAAGAAATTGTGTTTTTCTACCTGAAATTCATTAATAGTACGTTCACTTTGGGAAAAGTAATACTACTATATTTTTAAATTTTTAGATAAACTTAAAAGATGCTAAAAAGGACAGAAAATAACTTCAGAACTCTCCTGACAAAATTATAAACTATCGAATGGTCTTTTATTATTCAAAGTACTTACAGTATAAAATAAAATCTTTTTGCCTGCAGATTAATGTTGTTGAAACAAACACACTAACGTACAGCGATGTGTTCGTGTCTCACCTGGAGAGTTGGTGTTCTTGATAACAGCTGTTTTGTGTTTCTGCGGCTGCTCCTGTTGGCAACAAAACACAAACAAACGGTTTGAGGAAACGAGTCGTCTCGTCAGCCTGCGGCGGCTGTGAAGGTGAAACAAGCTGCAGTCTCTTACCGTGCTCGGATACGGGAAGTCGAACTTGATGTAGGCATCCAGATCGTTTGTTTGGATTCCTGAAGGAGACAGTTTATCACACAGTTTAACAACCAGGATGAGCTTTTCCTCCAACGTTTCTCCATTTTAATCCAGACCTTAAAATCTTCATTGAAATTTAAAGTTTTGGTTAATAATATATCGTTTAACGAGGTGGTAATGACAGAAGTTAAAGGTCCCACAAACAAAACTCAAAGAAAAAAAAGAGCAGATTAACTGAGAGGCTTCTTAGACTTAAGGTATAAAACACCACTTTTCACTATTTTCAAGACCATTTTTTCCAGCTTTTTCAGACATCACATGGACTTTCTGGTCTAAGATTTTGGTTTTTACCACTTGGAGCAGGAAGATTCATCCCTTTGACGATAATAACAACCATGTCAGTGCTGCTCAGCTCTGGAAATATCCTGAAAAAAGGAGGGAAAGGAGGAAGAAAGCAAGAAAAGACAAAAAGAAGATATGATTGATTTATTACTAAAAATTTTTACTTCACCAAGCCAAGTTTTAAGTTTTAAGGAACTTGACGAGACTACAGAAAATCTTTTTCTTAGTTAACAGTGAACTTCTTCTGTGTAAATGAAAAGCCCACCTGACTGTGTGAAAGGACCTCTCCTCAAAATGATGTTTAGGAGGAGGAAGACCTCTGGACTGAGCGAGCTTCAACACCTCCAGACTCTTCTTACAGCTCTCTGCCATCTTCTCAAACCTGAAACAAACACACACACATTTTTTCATATGTCACAGACTGAATGATGGAGTAGTTTTATAAAACCTAAACAGATAAACTTTTGTATTGCTAATGTAAATAGTGAAGTGCAGCCCGACTCCAGTGTGTAACTCAAGAGTTTTTTATGTAAAGAGAATGAAACCGAGTTCACAGCTTACTTTGTTGTTTCGCTGACGTTCCCCAGGTGTGTGAACTGCTTGGAGTGAGTCATACATTTCTACAAGGAAATGAAAAATCTTAGTCATTTTAAGGAATATGATTGTCTCTATGGAGAGCTAAAGCTGTAAAAAGCCTAATTTTTAACAGATATTTTGTCAAATTAAGGAGCCACAACCTACTTTCCTTCTGGGATCCTTAGAATAATAATCTAGATTTGTTACTGAGGACCCAAACTTGGTGATAATCTGTAATCAAAGACATTTTTCAGTGTTTTTTCCTGCAGTTTTACCTCATACTGCTCTTTGAGGATCTTGGCCAGCTGTGTGTAAACCTGCTCTGCTTTCTCTGAAATCTGCACGTCGCTGTGATGAACCAGGATGAAGTCCTCGTCTTCGTCACCAGGGGGCGACGGCACCTACAGGTGCAGCACAGAGAGTGTGTTTCCATCATAAACAAAACGTCGTTTGTTCTTTGATGAGAAGCACCTACAGACGACTCCATCACGGTCTCATTTGTTTATGATTTTAATAAAGTTTCCCTTTTCAGTGACGTTACCGACAAAGGTGTGATTTTAACAAGAGCACATAAACACTTTTGCGTGGCTCAAATTATGTAATTACTGATAAAATAAAAAAACCCTCAATCTCTTGATGTTATATTTCTTTAGATCACTCTCTTGCTACTGAGTTTTGTTAAATTATATTTAATTTGTTAAAAATTCAGGCAATTTCCCACATGATTAATATACTACAGGCTGTAAATTAAGCCTTTAAATTCCATCTGAGCAAACTCATTTTCTTTCCTTTGCTCTCCTTCTCCTGTCTGCTCACCGTGCTGATGTCCACAGCTTTGCCGCTGCGTGCCGCCTCGATCATGGGGTCGAGGCCTTTGGCGGTGCGTAGGAACATCTTGGCCTGCTCCATGTCCTTCTTCTGCTTCGCCTGCAGAGCCGCTTTCATGTACTGCTTCTTCCTGCCCTCCAGGAACTCCAGCTGCTGGGCCGCTGGAGGACGAAGACGGGCAAATGATCGATGATCAGGTTTATGTGATTACAAGACTGTGCTGTTGTTTACGAGCTGGAAGTTGATTTATATTTTAAAATCAAACATAAATCAATATTACAAGACGCGGCCAACATGTGGACTCTGCTGTTACTGCACAACTTTCAGTCCTCACAAGCCGCTACAGAGTCAAACCTCAGAGTTTCTTAAATATCTTCTGACGTTTAAGAGGCTGATCTGTGAGTTTTGGAGCGTTTCAGAGGATGTTTCGTCTCTTTTGAGGACTGACCTGTTGGTGTGAGTCCCTCCCTGGCAGCTGATCTGTCAGGTGAAGGTGATGGGGTCCTTTTCTTTCCTTGACCTGCAACGGGGACGCCTAACACGGGTTTCTTTGGCTCCTCTGAAGCAGCAGACTTAGACTACAAATAACAAATAAAACTATATTAAAACTATATCAACAACAACCTAATCATTAAAAAAATAATGATGATGATGATGATGATAGCCCACCTCCTCTTCCTTCTCCTCATCCTCATCTTCATCTGCTATTTCAGCAGGCTCAGTTGAGGTGAGTTTGTCAGCCGCCACCAGAGCTGCAACAAATCCCTGCTCGGCATCGGTCGCCTTGTGACCCGGGATCGGAGGAAAACCTGGAAGATAAAAGCAAGTTCTTCTTCTGACTGACACACAAAAACAAGTCTACAACCCTGGTGCAGAAACTTATTGACACGTTAACAAAACAGAAACTTGATTCAGGGAAGCTGTGTGTTCTGTTAAATTTACACTGTGAACTCAAAATACATGAATCACAAAAGAATCTCACCGGGGGGAACCGGCAGCTCGTCGAAGTTCACTGCTTTTCCTGCTTTGTGAGCTCGGATGGCACTCTGGTATTGCTGCAAGAGGAGAGAGGTTAAATATTTTCACACAGCCGAGCGAACGCTGCTGTAACGTGGCGAAGAAAGAAGGAAAGACTTTGTTTCTAGAAGTCTAGTGTTTTTGAGAATAGGGCCCTCATTGTTTTTGTTGATTCTTAGCATTTCATGTCTCAGCTTGTTTTATTTATTTGATAAAATGCAGCATTTACAAGATTTTAGTGTCCTTATAAATGTCATAGAGTCTTAAAAATGAATTGCTATGAGATCTAAGTGGAAGAGATGATTAAAAAAATCATTATCTTTTCATATTTCACCAGTGTAAACTCTGACATTGTGTAACTTGATGCCACCTTCCTTTTAGTCACAGTTTTAAATACAGAAATGGAGGGGAGGGGTCTCCTCTTGTACCTTGGCGATACGGTCGTGCATTCGAGCCTTGCGGTCGTCCCCGCTGGCTTTGGCCTGATTGGACGCCTCCACATACTTGGCTCGTCTCTGCTCGAGAGCCTCCAGCACGTCTTTGGGAGCTGCAGGGGCTGATGGGGGGGCAGCGGCTGAGGGAGGGAGGCGACAAGGTTTAACATCCTGTCAGCCAGATAGGCTTTAATCTGCAGTGGTGGCTGTTTAACCATGAAATAAACTCTGGATTGACCACTAGAGAAATACTGGAAGAGAGATAGTTAATAAATGTTGACGTCGTTGTTACCTGGAGCTGCTGCGACAGGCTGGTGGTCCTGTGCATTTTGTCCGGAGGAAGGTTCGTTCGCTGCAGCCGAGTCTCCTGATAACACAAGAATCAATTACAACCTTCAGAAGCAGAAACAGCAGCTTTCTGCCCGGTTAATTTGTGACTTATTAATGAATTTTTAGGAAGGTATTTCTTGATGAAGTGGTGATTATACACTTCCTCATCTATATTTCCTTCCTGGAAGATTTTTGTGACCTCTGTCACAGGTCTGTACTTCTTTAAAATGTGACCCAGAGTTTAAAACGAAACACTTAAAATATTTACTGTGCTGCCCAACTTGTTGCACCTGTTTTTATTTAAGGACTGTTTGTTTATCCTTTTGATTTCTGACTGTTTTTATTTTGTCATACTCTAATTTTTGCTGGGTTCTTCTATCTCTTATGTTTTACTCATTCCTTTTTTATTCGTCAAATTAATCAGTGTTCAACTTTTTGTGGCCCCATTTCTTAAAAGCATATATAAATAAATCATAGCATAAAGGTTTGAAAGCATAAATAAAGTTTAGTAAGCTTGCTTACTTACTAAGATAAAAACACAGCAGCTTTTCTCACCTTGTCCTGGAGACGGAGGGAGGCCACTCAGGTCGACTGCTTGTCCTTTCTCCATCGCCTCGATCACTGCATCGAAGCTCTGCACCAAAAAATACCAAACATCCAAACTCTGTCACACATAATGATGGTCTTTGTCAACTTCCAAATTGTTGGCATGTTTCACATATTTGAGAGAGAAATCCTGCTGTCAGCATCTGCAGCAACAGACTCAGACCACAGTCTGCAGAGTGATAATGTCTGACTGTAGCACAGCATTTTACCTTTATATACTAAATAATATTTCTGAGACATAAAACACACCTAATTTGGCTTAGTTTTATAGCTCATGTCTGATTTATGAGCTGAGACACGATGTTGATACAAGTTTAAGTACAGATCGTAATTCTAAAAAGGACAAGAAAAAAGAGAGAAAGGACTTTTCTTTGGCTAGAAGCCTGCAGGGTTTAAAAACAGTGAACAACAGTGAAAAACAGTGAACAACAATGCGCCTGTTATCACGACCGCAGCTGCTTTTACATTCCTACTGTGGAAACTCGCTCTGCTTAGCAAAACAATCTGAATGCTTCTTCTAGTTTTGGCACAAACAAAGCTGTTTCATGTGCATTTAGCTGATAGTTATGCAAAGGTAAATAAATCTTAAAAGACAGAATCAGACATGTTTATACATTATAGACAACATTAACTCAGAAACTAAATATTTTATCAAATGATGAATAAAAAGACCTTTAGTTTCTTTAGAAAGAAAAAGAAGTTGTCTGGTAAATAATTTTCCTTACACAGTTAATACTTAGACAATAAAACAGTACAATTCACTGAGAAGAAATTTCCAGCACTTAGCAGAGAAAAATACTTGCAGGAGATTCAGACTCATAGGAAACTCAATCTGCTGACACAAATATCTGAAGAGGAGACACTGATTTGGTTTTAAACAAATCACTCACCTTGCTGGTCTTTAAAAACAGCCGAGCTTGATCCACGTCTCCCTGCTTCTTGGCTCTCAGAGCTGCCATCTTGTATTCTTTCTGCCTCTCCAGAAGCAGCGTCCTGGTCTTCTCCTTCGCTGTGGATTCACGAGACAGAATAAATGCCACAGTGAAAGGCCACATTCATCACATATTGAGGAGCTTAGAGACGACAAGCCTTAACACTTTAATATGCGTCTCTGAATGAAAAGGATCAATACAGGACTTCCTACTGCCTGTGACTCAACTCCAATCAAAACCAAATTAGTGTATGCAAAGTGTTCTGGAAAATGTAGCTAAAAGTAAAACTAAATATCAAAATATTGAACTTATTTTAACTTAAGGATGGCAGGACCAACTTTTAACCAACTGGTCTCAAATTTGTGTTAAAAAAAACAAACATTTCCTTGAATTTACACATGCATTCACCTCAGTTTCTGTTTCTAGATCAAACAGCTTCACACTTAAGGAAACATCCACAAATCTAAACCACCTTCTGATATCCTGTTTTTGGTCTTTGAAAATGGAAAAACATTTTACTTTCTCTCTTATCTTTTACTTTTACTTTTACTATCTTTACTTTTCTCTCTATTATAACTGACATAAATGCATAATCACCATCAGTCTGCGGCTGGTGAGCAGGTTTCTCCTCTGGAGATGGGATGTTGCTCACAGTGGGGAGGGTGGAGGAGGAGGAGGACTGCTCTTCTTCACTGCTGGGGGTGACGATCTCTGGTACGGGCTGATCTGAAGGGGTGGATTCAGAGGGTGGGGGGACAGGAGGAGCAGGTCGTTTGGGAACAGGAGGACGAGAGGCAGCACTCGAGGCTCCGGTGGCCACAGGAGGAGGAATCTCTGCCTCGTTCACGGGTCTCCCTTTTTTAACAGCAGCTAACATCGTCTGCAGAGTCTGCAGAGAGTCACATTTACAGTCGTTATCAGCTGCAACGGCACAGAAAGGACTTCAATGATGAGTTTTGAGAACTAGTTTAAGAGATAACTAAAAGCATAATGTCTTCCTTAAGAGAGCTTAACTGTGTGATCAGACACATAAATACCAAAAGAGCGTGTTTCTGCAAATCTGCAGCTAATAAGCATGTTTTAGTTAACTCTATAGAGGAAACTTAATTTAGGGAACTAAATTGTGGTTAAACTGATAATTTAATGAAAACTGGGAGGCCAGAGACACAATGTGACAGTATGTCTTAAGATGACCGAAATGTTTTTTTTATCTACATTTAATAGATACCTTTAAAGTATTATAACCAAGTTAGAAAGACAGACATAATTATTTTACAACATGGCATTTGTTATTTTTAAAGGTTTATATTTGATCCAAAGGCATTGGTAAACTATTTATTCATAATAAATCGTGGTTAAAACTTAAAAACCCTTGTAAACAGGTTGAAAGTTTTACTCACCTTCAGGCCTCGATCATATCTCCGCGCTTTGGACGTCTCTCCTGCAGTCTTGGCGTTTTGTAAGGCCGTCTTGTACATGGCTACTCTCTCCTCCAGGGTGTGTTGGAGGCTGCCGGGCGCTGCCGACGAGACTTTTACTTCCTGCTGCTTCAGTAAAACAAAAGGCAGGTTGTCAACATTACGTGAAAACAGCTGAGAAATCTACGCTAGATTAAAAAAATTATTCAGCACACAAAACCACATGTTCAAAACTTCAAAGTCTTTACAGATAAATAATAAAAGAAATAAAAGGTTGATGCAACTTTTATATGGTTAAGTCTCATTTTTCATCATTTGTTTAAAACACTTCACAAATAAATCAAAGTAATTGAATTGGACCACAACTCTAGTGAGATATTTACAAGGGAATGTGTTTGCAGGAATGCAGATTTACCTCAGATGCATTTGTTCTACTAGTTATGTCTTCAACTAAACTAGACTATTATTTGGAAATACAGTTATACTCATTATAAGTTAATTTAAGATAAAAAAAGCAGTTAATTTTGTCTGCAGAAGGCAAGGAGGAACAAAACATCTGTCCCTTTCTGCAAACAATAACAGCAAAACTTCTTCACCATGTGATTCATATTTTGTTGGTGTTGGTGTCAATGATAAGGTTGTAGGAGAGTAACATGTTGTGTACCTGTGGGGGTGGGGACTCTGGCGTTTCAGCTTGAGAAGATTCAGCAGTGACTGAGGACGAGGAGGAAACAATTACAGCATCCTCAGCTTCCTCCTCACCCACCACTTCCTGTAGCTCTGCCTGAAGAGGGAAAAAAAATACAGCAACTGATCAACAGCTAACCCTGATCATCTATGCATGGCTGCATTTCAGAAGAAAAGAACGTGAGACCAGTTTTTCAGTAAATCAAAATGTTCAGATGAAACTGAGGTCCTACAAATCAGTAACCGACCAACTTTGATTGTTCATGCATGGCTGCGTTTCGTGCTTTTAACCTCAGTGAATTCACTACTGTAATAAAAGCCGGTAAGAGTCTGAACTGACAGAGGAAACTCATGACATCAGCACAGTTAACAATGTTAGCAGTGGCCATTTAATGTATCTAAGATTTGATTTGCTATGTTATGAACGATGCAAATCTCTCCTGCTCACACAGGAGAAGCAGCATTTTGTCTTTATGCACCTGATATCTGAGAACACAGCCCCAAAATTTTGTTCAAACTCTTAAGCTCCTTTAAACTGATGCTCCTCCACACATTCAGAGATGTAAAATATTAAGACTGGGACTTTTCTCTGGATTAAAGAGAATGATAATGACTCCTCGTGCAGCCTTGGATATACCACTGAGTATCAAAGACATGCAATAGAAAGTGTTTATGATACCAAATTTGCTCAGACATAAAATTCTCATTATGTGTAAACATTTTGATATCATGCCTTTGCAACAATGTGAACTTTTAACCACAAAAACACAGGACATTTTCTTTTAAGTGCTTTCATTTGACAAAAGAAAAACCAATCATTCTATAAAAACACTGTCCAAAAAGGTCCAAAGTATTAAGATACATCTACATTTGTGCCAGTTACAGAAGGGACACAAATTTGTTATTGCTTTTCGCATTTGATTTAAAACATAAGGCACTTTGTTATTTCTGACCAAAGGGCAATACTTGTGTAAATACCATTTAATAAATGTAAATATTGAGCTGACAGACTAGCAATTAATGTGTGAATGTAACAAAACTTTTAAATGACATGGTTGATTCCTACAAAGGTCAAACAACACATCTTTCAATTTGATGGCTCAACTGTTAATAAAATGTATTTGATAGATAACTGCATTGGGTTTGTACAGACTCTTAAATTAAATTAAGTACAGTCACTTTATTCGTGTGTCTAAATCAGTGTTTTTCAACCACTGTGCCGTGGCAGGCACACACATTAGTGTGCTGTGGGAAATTATTCAATTTCACCTAATTTGTCTAAAAAACATTTTTTTGAAAATGAATTAATTATTATCTGCAAATAATCTGCCATTGCCGAGTGTCTGTGCTGTCTAGTCACTAGATAGCACAGAGTACACGAGTGTGCACAGTGGTTGAAAATCAATGGTCTAAATGACCTAGTTTGGATGTAGGATCTCTACATCAAAGCAGAGATAAATATACACAAAACCAACCAATAGATCTTCATCATCTTCCAGGTTACTGTCGTCCTCATCCTCATCCACATCTCTCATGCACTCGTCAGCCATCCTTGCGATGTCTTCCATGGGCAGCGGGCCTGCAACACAAACACGGTGCCATGAATCCGACCGGGTTTGAATGAGAGATTAATAACTCGTCACATAATGTTGTAATAATACAATTGTCAATAGCATAATGAGGAGCTAACTTGTCATAAAACACATCATAAACACCTCCAAAGGATAATAAATGTTGAAACACTTCTTGGTTACATGTTTGCTGGAAGCTTTCAGCATCCTGGACGTATCTCACTATACAATGTGGTCAAAAGCATGTGGATATGAAAAAACTGCGTCCATACAGGTGCACATTAAAACTGTGACTGTGCCTCTCTAGCAGGACTCAAAACACTCTTATCTGCTGTATTGACGTGTTAATTCCTCTAAGAGCAAACGTGGCCTCGTCTGACTTTCATTATTAAATAAATAAATAACAGGAGCACTTAACAGAGAGTGTTGTTAGTCCTTTGGGAGACAAACACAATAGCCTGGTGAAGGGCCTTTCCTGTTTCAACAAGACAAAGCCTCCACACACAGAAGAGATGTCCACAGAGGAAATGAGTTTAATGTGAAAGATACTCGATGGGTCTGCACAGAACCTCCACAGTAACCACATCCAAACCTCTCGAAACGAACTGAAATGGCAACTGTTATCCAGACCAGTGCACAACCCTTTTAACGCGGCCGCTGCTGAATGGGAGCAAACAAGCTGTGGCAGTGATTTAGAGTTTTGGATCCAGAGTAGCAACGCTCAGCTGTTCACACAATTTTGATCTAATAGTGCATGTGCTACAGTCCAATCTGGCATATATGTGAGCTGACAAATGACAAAAAAAGAGGTATAAAAATTGGCAAATATTTGTTTTAAGTGTCATCTTTCTTTAGTTTGTTTTACAAGGCAATTTCCTAACTTGCACAGTCATTCGTCATTATAATTAAAAACTAAGTAAAGACATACTTAGCAAAATTGCTAACTAATGTTATGGGTTATATAAAGAAAATTTAAACATGCTGATGCATCATTATTAGATTTTTCAGACTCTAAAATACCAGTACCAGGATCTGCCTCAGGAATTAAGTACTGGTTCTGCTTAAAAACTGAGTGGTGGTATCATAAACAACAACACATCAGTTAGCCCTCAACTACATTAAATTATTAGTCCATTAATGGCATCTCATGCTTACTAAGGTTAACAAGGGCTGTTTACTTAAGATTAAAACCACAGCACTTACTTTTCCCCTTCGGCCTGGCTCTCCCTCCAGCAGCAGCAGCTTTATTTCCAGTAATTGCAGCAAGTTCAGCCTCCAAGTCCGGGTCGTCCAGATTCCCCTCCATACCCATCATTAACTCCTCAGGGTCCAGGTCTACAAACAGACCCATCTGAAACCCGGAAATGAGACATCAACTCAACCCGTTGACGGCTAGTATCAAGAGAAAACCTTACATTAACCATGTTCCCGTCAGCGTTTGTCGGTGTTGTTGTTGTTGTTGTTACCTGCTTGGCTGCAGCAGCGCCCTGGCCTCTGGGCTGCGGTGCTCTCTTCTTCTTACCAAACATGTTGTTGTTGATGTTGTTGTTGTGGCTTGTTGTTTAACAAAGCCAGAAGCGACACTCAGGTGATCTAAACTACACAAAACAAACACACAGAATTAAAAAAGCTGTTTCCTGTTGTGTAAAGTCATCGGCGTGGTCGCAGCGGTTGAAATCATGTGAGCGGTTGTCAGGTGGCTCCCAAACAGACAGTGAGTGGTAACGAGCTGCCAAGTGACGGTTATGTTAGCCGAGCGGCTAGCTGTTAGCTAACCATGTCTTCTTGACTCTTAAACTCGAAAAGTTTGTTCACGAGCGAGAAAACGACCGCTGCTGTCGCTGTTAGTAAGCGTTCAAAAGAGCTTTAAATAGCTTGTAAAGCGTGTGAGAGTTTACCTGCTCGTTCACCGCTTCATCAGGTAGTTTTCAGAGGAACAGTTTCACATCTGTGGTTTGACATGTTAGAGGTTTTGCCTGAGTACGCATGCGCAAAGCTAAGGAGCGTCGACACATCGTGTACAAAAACCCTGAGTCATGTCTGCCAGGCAAATATCCACTATGTCCAGTATATTTTTATTAGATTTTTTTTTTGACTCCGAAATACCTGCCTCAGAAATTACATATTGGTTGTGCTTTAGTAAGTACTGAACTTAGAATCCCAATCGCCTTTACTGAATCCATTTCAATCCCGTTTCCTTTCTTTTGTATTGTCATTTGTAGCCTAGTTAATAAGTTTGTGGTTTTT
>JAPZDV010000004.1:19317890-19351869 GCA_029814665.1 Acanthurus lineatus | reverse complement strand
GTGAGTACTGAACTTAGAATCTCAATCGCCTTTACTGAATCCATTTCAAACCCTTTTTCTTTCTTTTGTATTGTTATTTGTAGCCTAGTTAATAAGTTTTTGTTTTTTGCAATACACCTAAATGAAATCAGAATTTACACTTGAACTGAAAGTTATTTCTAGAGAAAAGGGGAACTTTCAGTTTCATTTATACTTCACAGACACACCTCTTTGCTGACTGGGAGGAATTCTTCCTAACGGACCAAACTCGGGGCTGAAAAAGAGCCAAATCTATATAGAGTTCAATTAAGCTGCTTTTTTAGCCCATTTGTCTCTCGATCTGTCTTAAAATTTCTCCAGAGGCTTAATATCACTGACAAGTGAGAAATTAATTGGAAATCACAGTTTTTGCAAACAAAAAAAAGGAAGTTTATTTTTTTAACAACAGAATTACACAATATTACAGGTAAAGGATTAAAAATATTACATTTTTTCAAGGAAATCAATCCAGATCAGGGAGCTTAGGCTACAAACTGTACTCTTTTTTAGAAGGTTTTAAGTTTAAAATTTAGTGCAAAAACAACTGATCCAGGCATGTCTCAGGTTTATTCTACATTGGAATGAAATCGAAGTGTAACATTAATGTAACATAAACGTTTAGATGACAGCTGAAAGCTTAACCGTCGTAACATTACAAATCCCTGTTGTTGCTGCTGAGCAGTTTGGGGTAGGAGGTGCCGATGGATCGCCCATGACGGTAGACAACCAGCTCCAGCATGTACTCATCCACTTTCACCACCACAGACGTCATCTTCTCAGTTGACATGAGGAAGATGATGGTGAAGAGAGCTACCTCAAACTCTGGACTGACACCGATGAAGGAGCCGCCAACCGGCTTCACCAAGCCCTTCCAACTGAACTGCAGGTTCAGGACATGGTCGTCTTCATCAGGCTGTGAGACAATGATGTGAAAGGTCTATACAGGAACTCATACATGTATTTACTGTTCATTATCATCACTAATAGTTTTTACAGAGGACCAGTGGGTTCGGTATCCTCATAATGTTTTCTTACTGTATCTTTGTTGTCTCTGGCTTTGTAGCCTTTGTAGTCAACATGGTCATGCTTCTCCTGAAGGTAGAACTGGACCCAGTTGTGAAGGCCCATGATCTCCTGGCCGTACTTGGTTTCTCCCACAAACACATGTTCAAATCCACAGGAATCTTCACTATAATAAAAAGTGACAACATGTTCAAAAATAGGTTTATTAGGCGTCATTCAACCCTGAGACCAGGTCCCTTTATGACTGTATCATCTCTTATCTACAATGTTTGCTTTGCAACCTGGGATAAAAAAAACACTCTCTCCTTTAAAGAAACATCTGATTGTGGAACAAATGCAAATTAAACACATGCAATTTTAAAAAATGTATTACAAACAAAACAGAGGCTTAAACCATCCACTAAGCTGTATTATTTTGCATTAAAGAGTACTGCTTACCACAGAGATAGTAGTTTGACTAAATCTATAAAACTGCCTTTAGTTTAAAGCAAAATTCATAAAATAAGAAACAACAGAGATGTGGTCAAAATGTCTAAAGAAGATAGTAAGTAGACTTTAAGTTATTATAAACTTTTTATTAAAGATTTGTTCTTCAATTGTTTTTTTTCTTTTCCTTATCCCAAAATAATTACTACATGCAGCAACTATAACTCTGCCATTGCTTAAAAAAGAACCTAAAAGATATAAAATATAACACAAAACAGGGTTTTAAAGTACATTTGCTGCATCACTGTACCCTCGTTGATTCTTGAGAAGGAAATAAATTTGTCTCTGTTGCCCTCCTCTCTACTGCTAACATCCAGCATTGTCTCTTGACACATCACAGCAGCTCCCCCTGCTGTTTTTTTGAAACTCACCCTCCGTTCCTGTCTCTGTGGTAGAGGCGGAACCAGATGTCATACAGCTGCCTCTTGAACTGCGAGAGATCTGATGGCGACTGACGCTTCTTAACCAGATACTGGTGAGTATACTGTAAAGAAAAAAATACACAGTAAGAGGATAAATCAATCCTTCAAGTAAAAAAGAGGATCAAATCACAATAATGAAGAAGAGAGTGGTGCATACTGATGAGAATATATGAAAACAGAGCATGTTGATCCTAAAGAGAGTTTGTCAGAAATGAACATTTATGGCAATGTGGACGACAACAGTAAACACTGGCTGATGTCTGGTTTCAAAGGAAGTTATTGAAGTGGTCAGTAAACAACAGCCTGAAACTCTGTTGGCCTTTTATTAGCTAACCAGGACTTTAAACAGCTGCTGCTGTGCAGGAGAAGTGTGTTGTTTGTTTGCTGATGATAGAAGCGCTGAGGAGATGACACCCTCTCTCACAGCTTCTGCACCTTCATGACATCGGTCTCCATGATGGAATTGATGAAGAGCCGGTTCTCCTGAAGCTCCTCCGACGTCACCGTCTCTGACACACCTGTGGACATCTCATAGTTGTCCAGCAAGTTGATGAAATCTGCAGGAAAACAGATGTGATTATTAAAACTGCAGGTGTTTCTAGTATAAGAGAAAATGGAAAAATTAAAAACCCAATATGAACTGCTACTTGCGTGCATATGTCTCGATGCTCTTGAGTTTGTCTTCGTTGACGTATGTGAAGAGCGGCGCCCTGGCCTTGTCTCTGGCGTAGTTACTGCCTGGAGCCACATAACCTGCCCTCCCCTGAAGAAAAAAAAAGCATGCAAACACACAGACAGACATTAGCATGATGTAACTGAAGGAAATTACTCTGATAATTGAATGATTGCTCAAGTCATTTATCAAGCAAATGTGTTCACAAGATTTGCTGCTCTTTTGCAGCTTATAGCACCGCAAACTGAGTATCTTTGGATTTTCAAGCTGTTGATGAAGCAAATAGGGCAGGCAACACTGTGCCGTGACTCCAGATGGGGTTTGCATGTTATTGCATGTATCTCTACGTGTTTTGCATTGCAGAGAAGCTATGATGGCAGGCTTGTGGTGCTGACCTGGAGGGAAATTACATAATCGTTCCCCGGCCTGAGACGGTTGGTATCCAGATGCCAGAGTTGGTTAAGCACCTCGGTGAGCTCCTGGCTGGCCTGTTGACTGTGAAAAGACAAAGAAAACAAATGCACTGAATTAAGTAGAGCAACCATGGAAGACTTCACAGAAATGGTACAACAGAGGAGGTCTGTTTGCAACACTGAAACACTTTGGAACCTGATCAAACTAATAAAAAAGATTTCCAAGAGGATTTTTGGGGGTTTTTTTGTTCTTCAGAGAGCGAATTCAGGCAACAGACATTTCAATTTCAAAGTCTGAAAAGCACAGCTGTTACTGATAACTTTAACGATCTTTCTGTTCTATTCACGTGTCCAACTCTGCAATGACAACATGACAGTCTTCAATCAAAAAAACTTGATGTAATTCAAATTGTTTTACAAGATGATTGAGTCAGAAAGTTTAAAGATTAACACACGAGATCCATTCATGAAAAATTTTGACTGATGTGATAAAATTCAAATAGCTCTTTGATTAAGTAAGTCTTTAAGAGCGTTTTCTAATGACCAGAATTGATTAATTAAGCAGTAAAATCAATCAAACATATGCTATTCAAGACCTACTCACAATGTTAGCCTCTCACCTCACTGTGTTTCTTGATTAATTCATTCAGATAACAGTAGCTAACAGGAAGTTGAAGCAATATACTAAACCAAAACCATCCTAAACATGTTTCAGTTCATTTAAACAGTTGTTATTTTGGGCCATGTTTGTCTGTATAAAGTACTACAAATGTTGTTATATCATTGTCTGGAAGTTAAAAGTCAGCACTTCTTAGTTTTGAAAATAATACAGTTTTCCTCTTCCTCATTGTGTCTAGCCCTGCTGGAGGCCTCATTTTAATTTAAGAGCCAAATTATATACAATTGTTTTAATTTGCAATTTTTTTTAAAAGTGTCTGGTCTGAAACCCATGTCGCAGCTGGAAGCTCCTCCTTTTTTTCTTGTTCTTTTCTTGTTCACATGGACCTTTTTTGTGTTCATATTTCTTTTCTTGGTTAGACACCACGATACCAACAGACACCGACAGATCAAAGGATAAAACCTCAATGGCTCCATAAAATGACCACACCTCCATCATTAAGTTACAACTGCATGGCCCTAAATGTAGGTTGTAACATAAGATTGACCTAAAAAAACTGACAATCAAATGCTTTTATTGTGGCGCAGCTAAAACTTGGAGAAGCAAATAAGACATAGTGTGACACAATTCACATTTGCTTTCGTGGGTCTAGAACTCTGTGTTTCATCAATATTTTCATTAATTTATGTTATCAATAAAAAGAGACAATGCAAGTATTATTAAGTATTTCATAAATCCCAATAACCGCCACACCCTTCCTGTCAAGTAGGAAGAAAATGACAGGAAGGGGCACAGAGTGATACAGAAACTTCTCTGTTCTTAAATTAGAGAGGGCACGGTTATGAACATCACATGGAAGAAAAAAAGCTACAGTTTTACTGCAGCAGAGGAAGTTTATTGCCAGCTATGTCCTGTTTGTTCTGTTGTATAATTCAACCCACTAATGACTACCAGACCCTGCTGCAGTCACATGCAAACTGCAGCCTTGAATCTTAACACACAACATCCAGAAATCCTCAGAACAAACAAGTTGTCTTCAGTGTGAACAGCTGTTGGTCTGAACCCAGAGATCAGCTTTGTTGCATAAGGGAACAGGAAAAACAAAATGTACTATACAGCAAAGGAAGCCAAACCTTGATATTTTTATCAAGAAAAAGCTTGACAAGTATCATATTACAGTTTGGTAATTGTTTACATAAAAAATGTCTGTTTTTAAAGTAGAAAACTTGGCATAACAATTGCGTAGTGACTGCAAATGTTACTACTTTTTTAATGAGAAGCATGCATCAAACAATTATCGATGATAAACTGCAGAAAAATAACTTATGTCTCTTTATTTTCTTTTCTTCCAAGACTTACCCTCTTGCCATGTTTCTGTTCAGTGGAAAAAGTTACTCTGACTTCTCATCCTGTCAGTAAACTACCGTTTCATGCGTACAGTTATGTGGGACGTCAATCATGATGTTTTCGGAGAAGCATCCAATTAAAAGACAGGAGGATGCCAGCACCCGCCCCTCAGGGAGGATCCAATCCACTACAGGGGACTCACTGTGTGTAAAGGGGGCTTTCCATTGAGGTTTACTCACTTCTGCAGAAAACAGAAGCACTTCTGGATCGTTTTAAGCAAAATTTTGACAGTTAAATTGCAGTTTAATAAGTAAATAAGTAAATAGCTCTCGAAAAAGAAAGGTCAGTGATTTGCCAGGCTGATATGTCTTCCTGGAAAGTAAAAAATGTATTTATGCTGTTTTAACAAAGGCTTTAACTAAGAGGTTTCTAGTGATGTCATAAATTCGTGATTAATGCAAAGCAAGTTGATTACATCTTAACACATATTCTCAATTAAACTTAATAATTACATTTGAATAACCGATTTTCGAATATATTTTAACAAATTAACATCTCATTACGCAAAATTTGCAAACCACGCAATCCCTCTAACAGGAAATCCGAATAAATAGAGGACGCTAAAACCGAACTGTTTTCACAACATTCGCTTTTATTTTGAAAAGCACAATCTATAACATGGAAGGAAGTGAACCACTGCGCAGGCGCAACAGTCGCACACGTTGTTTTGGTGCTGCAAGTGGGTTTGTCATAAAAGACAGATATTCTCATGTTTATGTAGTTTACCACGCCGTCTACGTTATTTATTGTCTTGGTGTTTCTCGTTTAGGTCTCTGCTTACGCCGTTAGTTGCTATTATTAGCTGTTATTGAAACCAGGTGACACAATTTACTCAGAAGAAGCTGAAGTTTTGAGAAGGCTAACTAGCTGGCTAGCATAGCCCTCCGCAGCATGGAAGCTGTACTGGAGCTGATTGCTGGGAGCTACGAGCAGATCACCTTTGGTTACCGAGTGAAAACTGATGAGAAGGTAAGATTGAGTGTCTTATCTTTTTGTAAGACTAGTCTGCTTTATACTGTTTGTTGTCCGGCACTTAATTGGTTGGTCACTTGGATTGATGGATACAGGGCAACAACTTGTGTGTAATAGTGTGGGATTATGAACAGTATAACCTCTGTTTTTAAATGCATTTGATATTGTTTTCCCTATCGAACTGTCAGTCTTAGAAACCTAATTTCCTTGTTCTTTTCCCATTTTACATATTTACTTCATTGTTTACAGTCATTATCCTGTAATCGCGTTTTGTATTTTTGAATGCAATGCAGGAGTGGACGGTCAAGGCAAACTTCACACATCATGCCCACACAGCATACATATCAGCTGTGGCGGCAAGTGAGAGGTTTGCTGTCACAGGAAGCAAAGATGAGACTATACAGCTGTATGACATGAAGAAGAGAATTGAACATGGAGCTTTGCTGCATCATGATGGCAAGTATCATTGGCAGATCTGATGTTTTTACGTCAAGTCAGATGTAATGTCTTAATTTAAAAAGTATAACAAGGAGTTGGGGCTCAGTGGACCTTAGATTTCTGGTTTGATCTCCTCAGGATTGTCCAACTATGTCTGTAGCCTTTGGTAGTTTACTGAATTGTGCCTTACAGTTTTCCTATTTGAAATGGCAGTCGGGGTCGTTTACATTTAGCATCGATAAAACCTTCATAAACCTTATTTGTTTTATCTCCTGCTGGAAAAAAATGTGTAAAATCATTCGAGAGTTGATTGTAACTTCTTTTGACTGTTTGACAAACTATGATTCATACACCTGAGCCAAACTTGCCTGTATTCATTAGGAACCATCACCTGTCTGGAGTTTTACGGGTCGTCTCATTTACTGAGTGGAGCGGAGGATGGACTTGTATGTGTGTGGAGCACAAAGAAGTGGGAGTGTCTGAAGTCCATCAAAGCTCACAAGTAAGCACACATCTACAGAGAAGTGTTTCTGAAGCACTGAAATGTTTTTTATTGTCTGATTTTTGTCTTGTATTTTGTGGGATGAGATGATACTCAAAGTAAATTTCTTAATCCTGTCGTTTTCCTCAGAGGCCCTGTCACATCGCTGTCCGTCCATCCTTCTGGAAAACTTGCACTCACAGTTGGGACAGATAAGACTCTCAGGTAAAATTCACAACTCTGCTGGAATGTGATTAAGAGAGACTGATTATTCATGTAATAGTGTGTCAGACTGACTGACTGAATCTTTTTATCCTTGTAGAACGTGGAATCTAATAAATGGAAGATCAGCCTTCATCAAAAACATAAAACAGAGTAAGTAACCTCTTGAATTGTGAAGTTAAGAATTTCACTACTTAGTTGTGTTACAAATATGAATGTGTTTGAATGACTTGAACCTTGTTTCTCTCTTTGCTTTTAACAGATGCACACATTGTCAGATGGTCTCCAGATGGTGATAAATACGTGGTTATAGTGAATGACAAAATAGAGATATATGATCTGGAGACAGCTTCTGTGTTGGGAACGATCACAAACCCCAAGAGGATCTCATCTGTTAAGTTCTTAAATGTGAGTTCTGTGACCATGACTTCAAGAAACTGTCGCTTGACAATAACATTTATATGTGATGTAGACGATCGGTGTCTGCTATTAAACCAAAACATGACAGTTTTGAGTTTTAAATGGATCTTAAAATCAGTCTTGGTTTTCAGAACTCCATGCTGGCAGTAGCAGGAGACGATGAAATTGTGAGGATATGTGACGCTGGAGAAAAGAAATGGGTGTGTGAGTTCAAAGCTCATGAAACCAGGTAAATTAATTTATCACATTTTTCTCTTCACAGATCCACCACGTATGTTTGAAAGTTATTAGATGAACATGTTTTCAGTACACATTTAAAGTGTTGTCTAAAAGTCTTAGAGGTTAGTTTTACTTCCTGTCATATCGCCAAAAAACGTACCGTCATCCTTTTGTGATTTTAGAGTGAAAGCGGTCGACAGTTTTATGATGGAGGATTACTGCGTGCTGGTGACAGCTTCAAATGATGGATTCATCAAAATGTGGAAACTCCAACTAAAAGAGGCAAGTCTTTGTGTTTTTGATGAACATTTGAGTGTATAGCATTTATTTTCAATTTCAACCTAATACCTTGAACTTGTACATTTGCTGCATCAGTGTTTGTCAGAATAACCTTTCCTTCAGTGCACATAACTTACACACATATCTGCTTTGTAAAGCCGAATCTTAAAGTTCTTAAACAACAAATAGAGCTCTGATAAGTTATTAAGGTAGGATCAGATACATATAAAATATCAGACATAATACAATCTTGAGTTAAAAGCATAAAAGTTATATAAACAAGTCTGTTACAGAAATAATCTAAATCAGCAAAATCACAGTGCCGTTACCTGCTGAACTGCTGCTGATCTAACATTGTTCTCCTGCTGTCCAACAGGAGCTGGAGTCTCCCACTCTTCTTGGGGAAGTGAACACATCGGCCAGACTGACATGCCTGGCTGTGTGGAAACCTTCATCAGTGCCTTCATCAACCTTGTCTGAGAAACCGGCAGCTGAGGCAACAACATCTGAAGGTAGTTTTCCTGTAAACACTGACTTTGTTCAACTTCAGCGTCATGTTATTAAGGAGATTTGAACTGTAGATAATAACAGGTTTACTTAAGTGATATTGTTTTAGTTTTTTTAGTTTTATGTCGATTAGGATGCACTGTAGATGGTTCAGTTATGTCCCAGTAGAAACTAGAGAAATAAAGAGCTGCTTTATTGTCTCATTTTCTATGTCTATGTAACACCATCCATCGCTTTGTTTTCTGTCCACAGAACTTGCTCAAGAGCTTTCAAAAACAAAGAGAGTCCGAATCGCAGCAGAAGAAGTCATTCTAGAAGATGAGAGTAAACCCAAAAAGAAGAAAAAGGATGGCAGAAAATAAAATGGAAAACAGAGAATGTTTTATTATTCATGGACTGTTTTATATCTGGACTCGTTCGGTCATTTGCTTTTTTTGTTGTTGCCTCAGACATGTGATGGACCCTGAAAAGAAGAAAAATGACAATGGGAAATGACAATAAAATGTTTTATAATCCATGGGCTGCTTTTAATCTGGAGTTGTCTTGAAAACGTGGGATTATTTTTGTTTACCGCAGTGAAATAAAAAATCACGGCTGCTGCTTGCGGTGTACAGCGTAATGAATTTAACATAATTAGAACTAGTAACGAACTTTATTTTGAAATGACAGCGGAAAGGAAGTACTCAGGGAAACATTCGGAAGTTGCTACAGGAACGACTGTTGCTAGTTAAATACTAGACTGACTTTTTGATTATTTTTTTACAAGTTTGGTGTGATATTTTGAGAGCAAAACTATTGTTTGTAGTATTTTTTGCTACTTTTTAACATTGGAACAAGTTGTCGTAACTTTACGGTGCTGCTAAATCAAGTATTCATCACAGTAAACTCTTTAAACTCCAGCAGCAGTTACAGTAGCTTTAGCGTTAAGCTAACATTAGCTAGCTAATTCCGGGTTTGTGGACATGGGCACAGACTGGGTTGGATTTGGTTATTCTGCTCTGGTGACAGCAGGAGGAGTCATAGGTTATGTGAAAGCAGGTGGGAGAAAAACGCATGTTTGTTATTGTATTTTACACTGTAAGTTAGCTGTCGATGAAATCTTAATGTAGATTTGGTGGATGATGATGATGATTGGGTTGGATGATAGTGACCAAGCTTCAGGTATCAAAAGTAAAAGTTGTTTTTTCTTCTTTATGCAGGAGCACTTCTTAACATTTATTATATAACTGGATCATACAACTTTCTAAGTTATCAATGTGCAGTCAAGTTTTTGATGCCTGCTACTGGGTCAGTTAAATAATGCTTTCAAGCTCCTAATTTTTAAAATCTGTGTAGCAATAAGTAACAATATCTTACAAATACACTTTTAAGTATTTTGCTGTTTCTCTATAAAGGTAGTAAAGTAGAAGGAAAAAATATCATTAAATGGAAATACTTGAGTAAACAACAAATAGTGTAAAATGTTACCTTAAAGTAATATTTTTTTCACCTTAGAGAAAATAAAGTTGAAGTTGAAAACAATAATATTTTTGAAATAGGTTTGCTTTAACTCCTAGTAAGTCATAGAGCAGGTGAGTTATATAATCCTAGATAAGGTCCTTTACAGGGAACGTGGATGTACCAGTTTATCCATAAGAAGATGTCAGATAAGTAGGTACAACCACTGCTGTAATTCAAAACTTAATTTCTAAATAAAACCCATGTTTCCTCCACAGGCAGCACCACCTCTTTGGCTGCAGGTCTCTTGTTTGGCCTGCTGGCTGCAGTTGGTGCTTATCTGGCATCTCAAAATCCCAAGAATGTCTGGCTCTCACTTGGTGAGCAAGTTTAGTTTGTGTCACCATGACCGTTCACCTGCACTTTTCACAAACACATGAAAACAACTTTTTTTTCTCTCCACTGACGAACTGTAGGTACCTCGGGAACTCTGACTGTGGTGATGGGACTGAGATTTCTCAACTCCTTCAAGTTCATGCCGGCTGGTTTAATGACTTTAGCAAGGTATAACACTGTCACTCTGACTGTTCCTGTGATCATCATTTTAAAAAATTCTGCAAAACATAGATGCCTTGCTTTTAAAAAAATTAGATAAACAGGAATTAACACACTTATTGTCCAGTTCTTTTTATCTGTAACCTGATATACTTTTTGAATTTTTCTTTTCAGTGGACTCATGGTGGTGAAGATAATCGTTGGAATGCTAAACAGACCACATACATCTTGAAAATGTTTAAACTTACTTTTTGTTTTTGTCTGTAAATATTTTTGATCCAAGAGAGTCTTTTTTGTGTGCAAACATGATGTGCATTTATAAAACATTCCCTCTTCTGTAGTTTTTTAGTACAAGAATGTTTCAACAGACAAACACTTATTTCTGCACATTGTCGGTAGCTTCTTCTCCGAAGTCTTGTCTCTTGTATTGCAAACTGTAAATAACATGAAAACACTGCTGATTTTTCTTTTTCCTAAGAAGACAAACTTGTTCAGCTAAGCTCTGCTACCACTCATGCTTCTCCTCACTGAGGACACAGGAGAAAGGACTGTTATGTCTGATGTATCATCAGCCGTCCAGCATTAAAACACTCTTCAGTTTAAGATTTGTTGTGTTCTGTTTACTTAATTATGAACTATTTGTAGCAGCTGAGATAACACAGCTTTCAAAGATAAAAAGACAGCAGAGTCGGTTTTCCTTCTGTCTTCAGTCACCCATCTTGTTTATGAATTAAAGACTGTCTTTGTAATATCTGAAGTGTCACATTTGTCATTGTTTCTAACCACTGATGCAGAGAACAGCGTGTTCTCCTCTTTTCTGAAGTTTACTAAGTTGGAAAATAGGACCGTGTTTTGTGTTTGGTAAGGACTGATTAACTTGTAATCTTTATCTGCCTCTGTCTGACACTGATCTCTTACATTTGAGACAGTGGTCTTGAGAGGAATGTAAATACTAACTCCAACATTTGATTAAGGAATCTTTTGACCTCAAAACCATGAACTTGTTTTTGACAACAAAGCTTACCTTCTGCACTTTCACCTCTGTTTTCATTAAGTCTCTAAGCAACTTTTCCTGCTCCCTTTATATCAAATTGACCCACATGTTCCACTGGGCAGAAGAAGGAGAACACCTTGTCCCGCCTTTATCAAAGGGCGAGTTTATTTAAAACTGATAAAGTACCAGGTAAGAGGAGTTAAACTAATGCAAGAGTAAAGTAGTTGGTCAGGATGGAATCCAGTTCTGCTTATGAACTCTTTATAAAGAGGTTAAAAGTGGTAATTAAAGGACTTATTCAAATTTTTAAAAAATATAACTACTTCCTTCCACATTTTGGTCTTTCTCTCATAATTTATTGTCATATAATGCTCAGTTTGATGTATGTAACCATCTTGCATGTAAATATGCATCTACTTCTTGTTTTTTCATCCCACTTGATTTTTTTTCTAAGTCTATGTTGCTAACATTGTAATTTTTGTGTTTTGCTAGTGCTCCATCTAGTGGTGATCTACAACACTGCATCAGATTGTGGCTGGCCTTTATTACCCAGATAACCCCAGCTTTTACAAACCTCAAAGTAGTTACGCATGCCAAATTAGACAATGATCAGTAAATACTTCTTTCCAAAGCCTCTTACCTTAAAAAAAGAAAAAGTTTTTACAAAAAGTTCCAATGTTGATAAGGAGGACTGCTGTTCACAGAATAAAAATAGACATATTTCAATATCTTTGACTGTGTTGTAATAAAATACAACCACATAAATCGAATTATCAGCAGAAATAAAATTAAAAAACATATTAATAATATTTCCAAGGAATCATTTGATGTTAATTCAAGGACCCCTGGAAGGTCCCAGGACCACATTTTGAAGACCAGAGAATACGTCTGCATATATTTACAGGGACTGTTTTCAGGCCTAAAATAGGCCCTGTGTTTTCAGAGAATTGATAAATAACACTTGAACTATGGAAATGTTGGGGACAAATTGTTAAACTATGACCGATCCAAACATTTTATCAAGCTGAGATAAACAATTGATTTTAAGGCCCATGTGTGAATTGATCAAGTTCAAGCAGAACACAATGAGACCTAAAGTAGTTGTAGTATCTTTGAGTCGATCAACTAAAAATTGCAAGAAGTCTAAAAAAATAATTTTGAAAATTTTTCCATTTTTAAAAAGGTTTATCACTTTATTAAAAATAATTTCTTATAGCCAAACATGGTGCGAATGGAAGAAGAGAGCAATGAGTCATTTGTCTGATAATAAACAGCAGGTTCACCAAAGCGCAGTAGGTGTCTTCAGACATGCAGGCATGAAATGTGAGGAATGAAAATCATGACCAGCATTCTCGAAATGGCCATACTGTAGTAACATGACGTGCCGTGCATTGCACCTAACAACTGTGCAGTCAGATTGTTGACTGTCTGCGCAGCGGATAGCCGCGGTTTTTTCCCAAGGTTGTGCTTTTGGTTACTTACGGTAAGATGGACCCGCAGTGTCCACTAAAGGATCAGGTGATCCACTAACTACGAAGCGAAGGCTGACTGGGGAAAATGCAAAATGACATATAGCAAATGTCGGAGCATAATTCATTCACATTTTCGGCTCAAATTTGGACTTAAATCGCACCGCTGGAGCTCCAATGTAACGATGGCTCGTTAGGGCTGGCGGCGCAACTGCGATTTTTTTGATATTTTAATTTATGAAAAATCACATTCACAGACAAATATTGGTTTCAACATGGGGCTGTGCTACAGTTTGCGTCCCCGGCTCTTCGGGGACCTGAGCGGCTCTATCTCCAACGCTACCTCGGACTCAGACCAGCCTCCGGACGCCGCCGTGCCGACCCGCGCCGGGGGAGCTCGCCAGGAGGACACCGGGGGATGCGGGGAGAGTTCGTCGCTACGCGGCGGCCCGGTGCGCCCCGGGGACCCTGCCAGGCTCCCGGCCGGGGAGCACCGCCGTGGAGACACCGGTACAGACGGTGTGCTCATACAAAACGGAGGTGGCGGAGGAGGAGGCGGCGGTGGTGGCGGTGGCGGTGGCGGCGGCGGCGGCGGCGGCGGAGGAGGAGGTGGTGGAGGTAGCGGTAAGGGGACAGGGAAGGACCGCGGCCGACGCTTGCAGCTGCTTCAAAAGACTAGCACCCAAAAGCAGAAAAACTGGGACAAATTGCTGGTGGAGGAGAAGGAGGCCGAGAAGGAGGCGAAGAAAGTCAGTAAGAATATTGACAGGGCGCTGAAGGAGCTCAAACGGGAGTACAAACAGACGCATCGGCTGTTGCTGCTCGGTAGGTTGTACACCTCTCTGTTGTTGTCGGACTAGGAAGCTGTTGTTTTTTTTATTATTATTTATTATTAGAAATCCAAACGTACCGGCCTTTCCAGAAATTATGTCACTACTCTGGCGAGGCCTATTGCCACATCTGGTGGCTTGGCTGTGAAGACTACCCCCTGCGGCTGTCAATGACAAATGATGAAGATGGACGTTTAGACTCAATGGGCCTGCTGTCCTCTTACTGTTACACTTGGGGTTATGAGGAGTTTTGAAAAGCCCTTTAAACATAATGTAAAGCTATAATAATAATGGACCAGCATACACAGGTTCATAGAGACCACTTAGCTTTTGGCTATTGGACCATATAGTGTAGTATAGTATAGAATAATGTGGTGTAGTACAGTGTAGTATCAAGTGTAGGAGTACAGATGGAAGAACCTTTCCATTACAGGAACTATTTACAGCACATACATGATGTAGTAGAGAAGTGTGTAGTATTGTGGCCTGTAGCACACTACTATAGTGTTATAGGAAGTATTATTTGGTTGTCTTAAGTATATAAATGTAAAGAGACGATGTAGTTTTTGTTTTGGAGACTTGCACAGTACTGTTCACTATCAGTGTATAACATCTCTGATGACATTTGACTTAAAAGTTTTAAATGAAAAGATATTGTAGAAGAGTTGTAGAGTGTGTAGTGTGGTGGTCTGTAGTGTAGTAAAGCAGAGTGTTATATTGATTAGAGTAAAATACTGTTTGGTAGGCTTTAGTGGACAAAAATATACATCAAGGGAGAGCTCAGCTTTCGGTTGCTGGGCCGTGTTTTCTTTAAAGACTCACAGAATATTACAGATTATCATATTATAGTGACCTTTTGTTGAGGGTCATCTGTCCAGAGACATCACACAAAAACCAGCATTTTAACTAACTGTTGAACATCTACAGTAATCTTTTAAAATAGATAAATGTTTAACATTGTATGGTGGCGTACAGTGTTGTATATTGTTAGTAGTATAGTGGAGCGGTGATTAGAATAATATACATAATTGCGTAGGCCTTGTGTGTAGAGTATTTGTACTGATTTAAACAATTTAGATTTTGGCTTCTGGTACTCATGTTTACTTTATAATGATGTATAGTTGAGTAGAGTAGTGTAAAGAGTAAAGAGGCCATCTGTCTATAGACTACAGATAAATTATTGGCTTTTGATCAACTCCGGCACGTTTACAGTAAGATTTTTAAGTGAATGTGGTACAGTTGAGTTTTGTGTTGTATGGTTTTGTACAATGTTGTGTATTATTATAGGATTTAGTACACATATTCCTCCCTGTGTTCTCTGAAAACATTACTGTAGTATAGTATTTTGTAGTGTGACATGGACTAAAGGACAGTAAGTTTTTTAACAAATGTATATACTGTAGCATACTACATTAATGTATAGTACAGTACAGTAGTAAAGCATAGTCTAGCTAGTACTCTTTATGCAATAGGTCTTGGAGTACATCCACATACAGAAGAGAGACCACTTTTTGGCCATTGGGTTGTATAGTGTAGTGCATACTTAATTTATCATAAATCATCTCACTGTGGCACATTATGGTATAGCAGAGCACTATATATTGTAGGTTTTTAGCCTTTACTACTAAGTGCTGATCATCTACAATAAGGGTTTTAAACAAATACACGTACACTAGAGTAGCACAGAGTAGATTAGAGTGTAGTATTGTGGCCCGTAGTACTGTATAATAGCATGTTGTACAGTGTGCGGTACTCTGGATTGTAATTGAGCAGGCTATGTGCTTTTTACTCCCTCTTAATTTTGTCTTTTAGTGCTGGGATGAGGATTTAATCCACAAAGTATCACTCATTGATTCCAGTTCTGATCATCAGTTTGATAAAGAAACCAAACACAGACTCTTTACAGCTGGACGTATGCTAACAAGCATGTGCTTCGGTTTCTTCATTTGGGTTCAAATGGCAGTTTTTATCAGCTTATTTATGCTCAAACTTATTGCTATAACAAAGCATTTTAAGGCATCAGTCAGGGCTCCGGCAGCTTTTCATATTGGTTCGCTATTGAAATTATTTTTAGTGTTTTATATGGTGTTTGTAATTATAATAAGCAAAATCCTGAGCTGATCTGATTCATTCACAGTGGTTGTGGTTAGTTCTTATCAGTTTAACTGTGTCCTATGCAAACTACAGGGTTTCTATCATGTTTAGGTCATTTGTTTTATTACCTCACAGGAATCCCAGGATTGAGAGTTTATATAATTTATCAAATGGCTTTCGAAGTATCGTTCAGCAGAATCACAGTATTGTAGTAGATTCAGTGTGTTTCTAGATGGAGGTGATGTTTCCCCACTTTATAGCTGAAGTCATGATACATCCTCTGCACACACACTTGACTGATAATTTCACATCCATTTTTACCAGTTTCACTTTGCAAATGCATTTGAGAGCAGAAGCAGAAGTTTAATTTGTCGGTGTAATACTTAAATTTAGCTCGTAAGTTGACACAGTACTTAAGTTTTTAAAAAAAAAACAGTCAATACTTAAAAAAAAAAGTGTTGAACAAGACGAGCAGCTTAAGTGTCAGCTCCCCTGATGAGGAAAACAATGTTTAAATGTGGACACATTTACAATAAAAATAGAACTTGTCCACCTTAAGTTTTGACAGTCACACTTAATACCATACTGTTCATATTTACTTTACTTTAAATAGTGTAATGCTTCGTTATCCTCTATAATAAATGGCTACAAGTTTAATTTCCTGAGTAAACAGCTCTCAGTAATTACACACAGGAAGAAATGGCTCATCCTAATGAAGTCACACAGGGAAGTGTCATACATTCTTCCATGAGCTGCTGCTGAAAGCCATACAGGCGCGTGTGACCTGTGTTGCTGTGTCATTTCAGCATGTCATTATGGTTTCGGTGGCGTTCTGCACCCACAGTAGAATCACAATTATTTTCGGAGCTATCTGTCCTGGTGCACCCATGAGCCTCAGCGTGAGCCGCAGGCCGAGTCTGGTTTTTTTCTTAAGTGGCCTTCGGGACTTTATACCCTGCAGGTCTGCAGCAGGACTCTTGTTGCATGCCAGAGGACTGAGGTGGTTTGTGTTCCTCTGAAAGTGGACACCTTTCAAATAGTGTTACATTTCAAGGCAACGTATGCTAGCTAATCTGGGTCACTTTATCTGTTTGTATTTGCTGCAGGTATTTAGTTGGAATAATGATAGCCATAAGGAAGTATTGTTGATCATAAGTGGGCTGCCATGTTCAGCTTGTGCTGATGCTGGAATGTAGTTTAGTCTTATGATACTTACATTTTGTAATGTTTGATCAAATTTTTGGTATCTGCAAGATGGCAAGTTATCATTTTAGACATATTTAAACTATCAAATTCTGGATAGGTTTCACAAAATGCAAAAAAATTGAAAAAAAACACACAACTAATTGATATTAAATCTATTAGCTTGTTCTTTTGTTTGGTTTCATATTAAGCACAAAATGGTACGGATCATGAAATAACAAAACAGTTTTTACAAATGTTTTTAAAATATACAACAGTAAGTTAAAAAATATCTATATTTTATTAATGAATATGAAACTTATTCTCAGTTTTGACAACAGTACATAGTAAAGCTAATTCAAATTGAGTGCAGAAAACTTGCTGATTTGAACCTTTAAAAATTATACATTTCCAACTTAAAAAGCTTGAACATTTTTAAAACTATGAGTTTTTTTTCTTTTTGTTTTATTTTGTGAACATCACAGTATAACAAACAGTGCAGGGCTCCAAAAAGGTGTACATAATAAAAAAAAATACACATATTAGAGCTAAAAATACAAGATGATTAAGTGATTAGCCTATCTCAGGGAAATCAAGTAACTTGTGTGTATGTTGATAATTAATCATTTTTAAGGAAAAAATTTCAAACCTTCACTGGTTTCTGCCTTTCAATTTTGAATACTTTTTCTATTTCGCAATCTTTTGGGGATCTGTCTGCTTGTGAAATGCATTTGTTTTTTTTGTTTGACATTCCACGCACTAAGCAACAAATGGATAAATGAAGACATTAACCCAATAATTGCTAATGAAAACAATTAATAGTTTCAGCTCTAATGAAATATAAAAGTGGTGCTATAACAAAAATAAATCTTATATTATGTCCCTAAAAAGTTTCTCACTGTGTCCCAGCAGCTGTCCTGACCCCTGTAAATGCTGTAAATAGATATATTAATCTGCAAATATCCAACCATTTATTGCAAAGATGGTTTTTGTTTTTCAAAACCAGACAGAGTTGTGATTCGACCAGAGTTTAGCTGCAACTAAATACAACTTTGTTGTTGTTTCAGACAAGTGAAGTTTAGTGCAACCAAAACTATTAACAGTTATGAAAGGTATCGAAAGAATTCTACTTTATATGGATGACGTCCTGTTTAGAGGCAACATAAGTACAAAACTGCTTTTTAAAAACTCATTTCTGAACATGTTTAACCAGAGGACAGTTCAGAAAATCTTGATTCCTTCAACAGCATTCACTTGGACTTTTTACTGTTTGACATGAACACAGGAATACAGTGAGTTCCTATTATTTCTTGGAAAGGAAGTCACTTTATTGTTATGTCTCTTGGATCAGATTCTGTGCAGGCCTGTGATAATATCTCTCACAGCTTTCCTAGATGTCTTAAACTGGCCGTTTCATATCTGGGCCTTATCACCCTTCACGAGCCTGAACAACAGGCTGCTAGCAATGCGGCCCAGGCGACAGAAACGATCACTGAAACGAGGTAGGCAGGCCAATGAGTAGCTTGTTGGAAGTCACTGATTGTTGTGTTGTTGTGCCACTATCCTGCACGTGAGGCCGTATTTGGGGGGAAGCGGAGTGGGACATATAGCCCTGTTGACCCTCCCCTCTGAATCCGAGCAGAGTCAGGTGAACTTTGCTTCGGTCTAAATGAGTTTTATCATTGACCATTGCTGAACTTTGCTACGAACTGCACAGAGTTCCCAGTTAATGCACTGACCAACACGAGGTGCTGGAGTATGAATTATTGTAATATTTATGACACTGATAGCAGGGCAGCGATGCCAGTCGTCCTGATGCTTATATCAGCTGAATCAAAGTGAACCACACCACCAGAAGGACACCGGCCCATGTTTGTTCTCCAGGTTTTGCCTACTGTATAATTTACACTTTGTCAAGAGCCTCTGGCTCTAAAGAGAGTGCCATAAAGTTCTTTCTGGCTTCAGAAAAAAAAAATCAGGGAGGCTAAATTTAGCTGGATAACATTTGGATGTGTGCCCCGTTTTTACAGTATGTGCTTCAGTTACAGTCGAGGCTAGTAAATAAGAGTAGAAGATTTATACGTAGAAAATTACTCTTTTAAGTGTCAGATATTCTTAGATTTATTGTAACAACTCACTGACAGTTACAATATTTGCCCAGCCAGAGAGCCCATGCATTTGACTATATTTAGAGTATTTATTTAAGTGCAAAAATTTTTGCAAAGCCTCTGTTATATTTCCAAAATGAAACCATGCATTGTTGAGAGCTGCTCATTGATTGTCAGCTATTTTTAAGGGTCTTGCAAGGGTGTGGGAATCAAATCCAAAACACCAGCAATGTGGTTGACATTTTGCAGTACAGCTCCACTATCAGTCTGAAAATAGTAAAAGCATCTTTGTCCGACTTTGAAAACTGAATTTTACTTGTAGTAGAGTATTTTTAGGTCGTTGCATTGGTATGTTTACGTAAGAAAAGGATCTGAAAACTGCACACAAACTGACAGAGTATTAATTATAAAAAGAACAGCCACTATTCCTTTCAAATATAATAAAGATGGTTTAATGCCCCTTTTCCGAAATGTTTGAAGATATACAGAAATAATCTGCCCTGAAAAACTAACTGTGCCTCAAAACAATTGGATGTTTTTTTTAATTTTAATAGTTTAACTTTAATACAAGATGTCTCCTGGTTCATTCATAAGTTAATTTTCAATGTATGTTAGTGTTTATATCTAGGTCTATGTCTCAAAATCATGCATATTCAACAGATTGAGGGTGAGCACTGAGAAACTTTCACCCAACTCTGCACAGTGAAACTGAAGCATCCAAATAAAGTAACAATAAGTAAAACACACTTACGGCTGTAGTGTGACTTTGAAAGAAATTTGCTGTATTGCAAGTTTAACATAAGTATCTGACAGGTCTTTCTTAAAAAGAGCAATAACTTTTACGAGAAAACAGGACTGTGTGTGGTTCCTGTGTAGCAGCCTGTATGCTGTGCTGCCTCTAACCACTAGAGAGTGATGTGGGCCAGTCACTTGTTTTGACCTTGCTTCCAGAGGTGTGGAGACAAGATTTTTTTTCTTCTTCTTCTTCTTCTTTGGTGAGGGTGGGGAGGTTGGTGTGGCTAATATTGTTACACCACTATAGGTGAAGTCAAAGTTCCAGTTGTGATTTGCATGCAGCACAACTTTGTTGAACTCGTGTCACTAAATTGAAACAAGCATTTGCATTGTATTTACATAACGGAGACAATAACAGCACACTCCTTGTTTCGTGTCACACAGATAATCATTCATGGCTGCTTCATGCTTCCGAAAGATCTATGAGCATTTGTAATATAAGCATACAGTGCGTTTGTGTAGTATTGTGTGTTAGCCTTAGCTAAATGTTAAGGCCTGTCTGCTAAGTTTTACAAGTTGCTCTTGAATGAAAAAAAAAGGCCTCTTTCTTTGTCTCACACTTGCACGTATACTGACAAAGACCTTATGAAGGGTTTATATAACATATGTAAATGGTAGTCTGCATGTAAAGTGCATGGCTGGTTAGCAAGGAGTCGAACCTTTTCAAACCCACACCCCTCATGGTCTAGCGAAGAGGAAGCCACAGCAAGCTAAATATAAATGTCAGACGATGCACAACAGTGACAGTTTTTCTGTTTCCTCCTTATTGGCAAAAGTCTGACTTGCACTGCAAGACTGTATTCATTGACCTGTTTTATTTTTTTTTATTTTTTCAGTATATAAGAATGAAACTTTATCTCTTTTTTTTGTTTTTAACTCATTAATTAAAACAAGAGGAACTGCCTTGTCTGTCATTATGCAGTAGGTGTATACACATAACAGAAAAACTTGTGCTCAACATGAAGCCTCTGGTAAAGATGGTCATAATAATGTTCTTTTTTATCCCCTTATCCTTTTACTTTACACTGGGACTTATTGGAAAAATGATTCTGTGGCAGGTTTGATCATGACTCTATGATGACCCCATGACACTTAATTTTGCTTTTATTTCTTACAGTATTTGCTACAATTAAGATGTACTGTACATACCTTATGGTTTTTCTAGGATATTTTGAATGATGTGTTATGTTTTGGTAATCAAGAACAAACAAATGGCCTTTCACTCTCTGGTTAGTTTGCAATGCGTCTATCTGTAGAGTTTTAGATCTAAATTTGTGTCTGTTTGCCACCTTTTGACGCTGTTTGTTTAGATCTTCAAATTATGACCAGTTGTCCAACATATTGATTTCATCTTCCTTGTATTTTTGGATTTTGAATTATTTTTAGAGGTTTGTGAAAGATAAAAATTACCCTGAATTTACACAAAAAAGCAAATATTGTAAGATAGTCTGGAAAAAAACCCAGAAACTATAAATAATGTTTTATCATTTAATGAAATTGTCTCACCAGTCTTTAGCAGAGGTCTTGACCCCCAGATTGGGAATCACTGGTCAATAGTACATTGTATTGGACATCAAAAGAGCCTTAAATGGACATTTATTAGGTGAAAAACCCTGTTTGAGCTGAGTTATTATTAATTTGTTGTCCTTGTTTTGGTGAGAAAAGAAGCACTCATAGTCTTTACTTAAGTAAAAGTTGCAAAACAACTGTGTTAAGATTCTCCTTTACATATAAAAGTCATGGATTTAATTTTTTTTAATCAGAAAAGTTATCAGCAAAATGAACATTAAGTATTTAAGATAAAAATACTCATGTATGAGTGACCCCTGTCGGTTTTATTTTTACATGTTGTAATACTGTGCTATTAGCATTAAATCTCGTAAACTCATCTTGTTGTTTTACATTAAATCTTAACCTGTAAAGTAACTACAGCTGAATAATGAAGAATAATGCACTAAATATACAATATCCTCCTCTAATTGTGGTAAAGTGGAGGTCTAAAGTAGCATGAAGTAAAAACTAGTACTTCAAAACAATACTTAAGTGCAGTAACTGAGTACATGTACTTGGCTGCATCCCACCACTGCTCTGCTGTACATAAAATATTTCTGTTATGTCATGTTGTTTTGTACTTTAAGGTACTTTTATTTTATACCTCTATTGTATATTGCGCTTTCTACTGTTATATTGAGAGAGTGCAGTTACTAATTACTCTACAGATTAAAAATGCTAATTCAAAGCATATCATCTTACAAAATTTAAAGCATTTTTTAAAGATTAAATATATGTAAAGGAATCACATTTTACTTTTAACAAGCTAATTAATGGCAGCTCATGCAGAATAACCTCTAAAAATGGCCGTTTTTCTTGCTTAAACCTCTGACCTTGTGCTCAAGAAAAAAAGGGCCACATGGTATTTTTAAACTGTGGTATTACTACTTCTACTTAAGTAAAAGGAACTGAGTACTTCCTCCACCACATTCTAGTAGTCTTTATTCTGTCGAGGACTACCATGATGGCCCCGGACCTGTTGTGTGTGTGTGTGTGTGTGTGTAAACTACAGAGTTAGGTGAAGCTCAGTGTACACACACACACACACAATCACAGACTGTAAATGGGTTGCCAGTTTGGGTCAGGGCCACCTCACTGACTGGAAGCCAACAAGAAGAAGAAGAGACCCAGCCCCTCTGTAGAGCAGCAGCAGCAGCGGCGGCAGCGGAGAGGCGTCCGGGTTTCCACCCCGATTACCGATTAGTTTTGATAGCGGGATAGCGAAAGGAATAATTCGGTGAACTGGCTCCCCGTCGCTTTGCCAAAAAACGAGTTATAAAATGCTTTATCGACGCGGGTCGTTAATGTTACAGTTTAACGCGGGTTTGTTGTCCACCTCCACGGTCCACGGTTACTTCCTGGTGCCACAGAGAGAGGCAGTGCTGAGTTAAAGAGACAGAAATACTGATAGAAATTCAGATAGAAAAAAAAATACTGAGAGAAGAGAGGGGTTGGAGACGCGATAGGAACAGTTGAGTGGATTCCCAGAAATTGAAAACCCCCTTCTCTCTCCTCTTATTTATATGTATTTTTGATATTTTCGTCGTTTCAACCGAGCCGTTATTCTTCGTCGGTTTGTAAACTAGCTAAACGGTTTGGATGACGGTTGGCTGCGGCTAAAGCGGAATTGTAACGGGGAACATATTCCTCCCTCCGACGGAGAAGAAGCCTCGCAGAGATTTTTTTTTCCTCCTTTTTTTTTTTTTTATTTTACAGTAGACTCATTCCTGTGTCATTTTTTTTTTTTTTAGAAAACCACGACATCATCCCGGGTGTTATTTTTATATTTTTACGATTCCACAAGGAAGGGTTAGGGCGACGGAAGATGGGTTGTTTGGGCAACAGCAAGACTGAAGATCAACGCATCGACGAAAAGGCACAACGAGAGGCTAATAAAAAGATAGAAAAACAGTTGCAAAAGGAAAGACAAGCGTATAAAGCCACACACAGGCTCTTGTTACTGGGTAAGGCTGATTTATATGTGATGGCTATCTGAAATGTAAGCTAACCCGTAATCCCTTTCGTTTACCGAACACGTAGCCCCATTTGACAGCGCTTGCAATAATATGTCATGGGGGTGGATATTGATGGAAGCGAAGCTCCAGAGCCTACAATTAAACTGGCTTTATTTCCAAAAGCATTGATGGTTTTTCTCACGATAACCTGGATGTCCTCTTTTCGTGTTCATTTTGGTGATATTTGTGTGTATTTTTGGTCTATTTTCGAAGGTGCGGGAGAGTCCGGAAAAAGCACCATTGTGAAGCAGATGAGGATTCTACACGTCAACGGCTTCAACGCGGAGTGAGTAGCTATTCAATACACTTATTAAATAGCTACATTATCGGCTCAAAAATAATATTAATGCTTGTTTTTGTGGCCTGTCTCATAATGAATAACACCGTCGAGGCCAGAATATAGCTGTGAATGGATTTTCCCCAGGCACTGCAGCGCCTGTTGGGCCCAGTATCCCATGCAAAGCAGCTAATATCTCCCCCTCTCTCTCTCTCTCTCTCTCCCTTTTTTCCTCCCTTTTTTTTGTGTACATGTACAGTTATCATACATATGTGAAGATCTCAGTGTCACACAGATGCCAAGTAATTTACTGTTTCCTGTTTCATGTGAGAGGGTGAAAGGTTGTGATCGACACAGGCCTATTGATGATTTGTTTTGCTGCAAGGCCTTGCATGGCATTGATCTTAGCAGTGGTCTATTTTAAACAGGCCTAGTACATGTCACAGTCCTGTAACTGTATAAAAAATCCTCTGTATGTATAAATCCGAGTTATTTATCCAGGGGAGCTTGGATTTTAGATAATAGATGGCATAACTTTGAATTTTTAATATTAAAAATTGATAAAAATATAGACTACAGCACATAGTATTCCTTTACTTGTGCATTTTACCGAACCCCATCCTGCTTTTTTACAGTAACCCTCACTTTACCTGTACATACTCCCAGCCAACACCTGTACTGTATGTATAATAGTATAAGAATACAGTCTAACCTGGCAGTAACCCCTGCCTCACTCATAACCACCTAGATGATAAATCTTTTGTGGTCTCCTGTGGTTAATGTTTTCGTAACCACTGCCTCACACCTCTATTCTGTCCCCATGCAGAGAAAAGAAACAGAAAATCCAAGATATTCGGAAAAACGTGAAGGATGCCATAGTGGTGAGTTTGCATTGCTTACCAAATGTGCTCGATGTCTCTGTTGTTGCACTGAATCCCACTCCAATCCCATTTTACTGATTATTATACAGGCTTACAGATTTTTTTTCCTGTGTTCATCCTGCCTAATGCTTGTTTTTTTTTTCCCACAACTTCTGCTTTGTAGACTATAGTGTCTGCGATGAGCACTTTAATACCCCCAGTTCCGCTAGCCAACCCAGAGGACCAATTCAGAATCGAATACATCAAAAGCATAGCACCTCTCTCTGACTTTGACTATTCACAGGTAAGACGTTCATTAAGTTTTTGAGTGTGTGCACATATGAGTGTGTGTGTGTATGTGAGACTCAGTGAGACTGGCTCGTATTGTATATATGTGCTTTTTGTCTTCCTTAATGTGCATTTGTGATTGCGTGGGTGTTGGAAGGTATGTGAGGAGAACATTTGCTGGTTTTATGAGCCATGTGAACAACCATGTAGATCATACTGACATGAGCTTATGTGTGTCAGAAGCAATTTTGCTATAAAGGGCCTAATGTTGTCCTTCTTCTTTAAATTACTCCATTTATGATGTTGTGGGCTCTTTTTTTGAACAATGCAAAGCGAAAGGCATTGTTTTTCCCCTGAGAGATATGAAGTTTTGAATGAAAATGTCAACTAAGTTGTATGAAATCAGCAGCTAATTGATTCAAGTGCTTGTTGGGGCTTTGATTCCTCTTTGTAGCTGGAGCAGATGCACTGTATGTGGATACAAATGCAAGCTGGAGCGTTGTGTGATCAGCCATTCGATAGCACGAGGTCATGTGTTGGAAATGTAGATAATGTTTTACATAATTTTAAAGGTTTTCCTTGTTTGACACCAGCTGTGCAGCTCCTCAAAAATGGAATGGCAAATTAACACAGAGCAGGAGAAAAAAATTCTTTTGTTTCTGTTTATACACTTAGGGCTTTTAGGAGGACAAATTGAAAGTATTAACACACTGTTATGTATGAATCAAGTTCAGGGTTATTCTCCTTGTGGTGTATTGATTTTGCTGTTAGTTGTATTGGAGTTAACAGTGGTCTGGGGTACTAAGCATTTAAGTTTCAGCATTTTAGTTTGTTATATCCAAAAACTTCTTTTTAAAGCTGAAAATATTAACTTATTTATTGATGATCAATCAACTGAAACATTATTGGTAACTTTTCTGATTGTTGATTAACTTTATAAATATTATTCTAGCAAAGATGCCAAAAAATTCCCAGGCTTTAGCGTCTCCGTTGTGGTAGTTTTGGAAATATCTCAGGTTTATACAATTGTAAACTGAATATCTTTCAAAACCTGAGTTTTGTGATGTTTGCCAGACAAAGCAAAACCTTAAAAAAATTGCAGCTTAGGCCTCAAGAAATGTCCATGAACATTTTTCACCATTTTTTATTAAAAAATGAAAACACTTGTTAGTCGAAGCCCCTCTTTCTTATATCTTTGTCTTGTGTTCTCAGTTATCTAGTTTGCTGTAGTTCACCATATAAAAGAGGAGTAAGAAATGAATTTCACGTGTGTTTTATCTCTTAGCCACAATGTAGCATATGACTTTTCCAACAAGGCTTTAAATCTAGCTAATATTTAGACCCTGTGGACAGGGTACCAGTGTGTTTGTCTTTCTTTCTTTCTTTTTTTTTCTTTCTGTCTGTTTTTTCATTCTTGCAGTTGCTCTCAGGTCTTATCTGTACTATCACTTCACTTCTTTGTGGAATTCTTTTTTCATTGGCTGCTTACATCCTTGCATGAGGGTTCCCAGCCTCCCTCTCGGCGACTTTATTTAATGCTCCATCACAAGAATATACATTAAAAGGATTTGGATGATAATTTCCCGACAGGCCCCACAGTGAGTGTTCACAGGGCAGCAGTAGTCTGTGGTGCTGTGTTGTGTGAGGGCCGGGGCCGTGGGGACAGCCGGCGTTGAGTTCCCAGGCCCGACCAGGCCAAAGGGAACAACATGGCTCTGTTTGGAGTGTCTGTGCTTGTCATCAGTCTCAGGCTTCACTTGCGCCGTCAGTGTCACCACTACATTGTCACTTAGTGCCACCAGGCTTGATATCCAATACAGTAGCGCAGGAACAAGGCCAATCAGTAACCTGTGGCTTTCACCTGTTGGCGCCGTTGTGAAATGTGGAAGTATGTTTTACCTGGAAACTTTTGTAGAGATGATGTCATGGTAAATCTATCTCACTCTAATCTTAAAGGGAAACCTTCTCTGGGTGAATATGATGTTCAGAGCACTTCGCTAATTTTAGTTGTAGCTTTGTGATTATGTATTTTTGTGGATAGGAAGAATAGACAATAATCTTAATGTTTTTTACCTTCCCTGAATGACTTTTGATAGAGAGAGTGATGCTACTGCCTTTGGATTTACCATAATTTAAGTTTGTCAGGGCTGCAGTTAAATATTATCTTTATTATAAGTTAATGTGCAACATATTTTCTTGATTTATTGCTAATTATCAAAATAATTTTCTTGCTATTCACTAATCAATTATTTGACCAATAGCATCTGGTGTAATTTTCACAGTAGAATCATCACAAATTCACCTTGTCATATTACATGCCCTACTGAAACAATGTATTAGTTTTTACACTCTATTAAACCGCTAAAGATGTAATTTTGGCCACTAGAGGTCTCTGATCAAAGAATCAAAACAAAAGGCAGTTGATGATGTTGTTAACAATTGGAATGATGTAAGTGCGGAGCTCAGGAGAATAAATAACAAACATGAAGTTGTTTTAGGACATTTTAATGTAGAAATAATACATATGTAAAGTTAAATTGACTAAAATGCTTTAATGCATTGGTCACCATGAAGATAAGTGGTTAAGCTTGCTTTTATTGGCTTCCACTTATAAAAAGGAACTTGCAGCGCGTTTCAGTCCATTTTTTGGAAGAACGTATTTTCCAATCAGATTTATTAATACATTTCTAGACTTTGTTGAGGATAAAGAAAATTCTTTTGATTCAAACTTGTGTCCAAAACAGTTGCAGTATTTTGTAAAATGTAATTAAAAACAATGCACTCATTTGCAAATGAGCTGTATTTACCAATAATCGTTTGGTGATGTGTAGCGTTCTCCTTGCCTGTGAACAACGGCACTCTTCGAGGATGCCTCTTTAAAACCTGAACATGATGCTAACACCTGTTACCAGTAAACCTGTTTGGATTTTTTTTTTAACATTCCCCAACTTCCTCAGTCTTTTGTCGCTCTGTTTTCACCCCTTTGCTGGTGTCAAATTTAGAAAATCATATATGTGTAGAAATCAAAAAGCTGAAGAGATAAACCATCACAGCTTTTGTCTTTTTACTGTTTCAACTGAGTATATGTCAAAAAGGATGAGCAAATTATCCCATTCTGTTTTGTTTATGTTTAACACACACAGACCAAGCAATCACTTCTCTGTATCTGCTCCATAAACATGGTGTTCTCTACCTGCCCAATCAAATCATATCACTTTATTGGGCATTGTTATTTGACTTGAGAGCGTAGTTAGGTTTTTCCAGTCGAGAAAAAGGGGCCTGAGAGAGAACAATGTTGTGGTGTGCTGTGTCTGGTTAGTCAAATAGGAAGGGGACAAGTAACAGAACTATGGCTGCATTGTGTCATGGTCTTTAGAAGGTACTGTTGGTGGAAAAGTTGGTGACTCTTTTTAGGGATTTGATCTGTGGGATGGATCTCTTCCTTTATGGCTCTTGTATGTTGACCTTAAACAATTTAATTTTAGTGCTCATGTTTTAGATGATTTTTTTTTTTTAAATTGCATGAAATATCATCATGTAAGATCACATGCTGTATGTATGCATGGTTATGATGCAGTTAGACCATTAAAATTAAATATATGGCTTTGAATTACAAAATAATATCTGAGTGTATGAGGAACACTTAGGATAGTTATTTACAGAGTAGAGTCGGTGTTGATTTTCCTTTATGACTGCATATTTTTGTAAGGCCACAGCTTCCCCTTGCTGTACATGTAAATCCAGAGGCTATGCTTTATTGGTCTGTCCTCTTTATCATCAGAGCATCCTTTTTTGTAAAACCATCGCTGCAGTAGCCTTGGTCAACAGTAGGCCACTAAAAAAAAAGAAAGCACTGATACAAACGGTCATCTATGCAAATGGAAACAAATGCCACTGTGGTAGGTATGTCTGTTGACTGAAGCGGAGCAAACTCAAATGAGACCCAGCCTCTGTTTTTTAACCGTGTAGCTTTCGCTCTCTCAGCCATGTTAAAGCTTGCATGTAATCCTGTCCATTTGATACTAAAACAAGCAGGCTTGAGGTCACTGTAACCATTGGGTAGAATTTGAGACCTGTTACTGTTATTTATATACACTCTCAACAAAAAGACAAGGATTAGTTCCACAAAACTTTGTTCTTGTGTTTTTTCTTTAGGATATAAATTACAGTCCATGTGGGAGGTGAGCTTCATATTATGTCCAGCCCCACCCATTGTTGAAGTGATCTATTTTTGTGTTTGGGTGCAGAATTACTGTACTGTTGAATGGTTTAAATCTTACACCGAGGCCGAACTCATGCACATCAGCCACTGTCAGGGAGTGTGTAACTTTTATTCAATGTTTTCTAACATCATTTTACAGGCCAAACAATAATTATGAATTTCAATTAAGGATCATGAACTACTTTTGTGCTGTGTCTGTTCTTCGCTGCAGGTGTGTGAAGGGTAACAGCTCTATAGCTTTCCCTTGTTGTTAGCTTCTTGGTAATTTTTTTCTCGTGATGAACAACTTCACTCTTTTAAGTTTCTGTACTTCTAATTGATTACTTGAGAGTACGTGATGCAGGGCAAAAGGTGGCATGGAGTGCTGCTCCGTTTTTGGAACCATGTTATGAAAGATGAATAGTCTCAAACAGTCGCTCCCTCTCTCCTTTTCTTTTGCTCTCTTTTTTTAGCTAAATTTGTCTGTACTCTTTAGCTGAGGTAACCCATGAAAGTCAGGTCTCTCTGTGCTGGGCGTCTGTTATCTAACACAGATATTGTATTCAAATTCAATAAATGTTGTGATGATGGTTTACTGAGGAGCCAGCTGGTTGTCTGGCTGTCTATGTATGTAGGGATTTGAGGCTAGTGGTCGTGACTGTACATTTTGCTCCAAGGCCAAAGGTCTCTTTAAACTTTACCCAAAGGAATTCTAGTGACTCCTTGAGACAGAGGATGCAAGCCATTGGCTCCACAAGTTTGTTTTTGCTACGTCAAATCAGATTCAAGCCATTTTGTTCTTTGTGTCAGGCTGACCTATATGATTCCAGTGAAATATTACATCACACACCCAACTTGATTAACATTAAAACTGAGGCCGAATTGCGCAAGGGCCGCCAGATAATCAGCATCTCATGGTTGGTGATGGAAGGCAGTGGAAGTGGACTGGGAAGAGCACAGGAAAGAGTTAAAAAAGCTTGTGTTAAAGCAAATTCCCTCCTGGTCTCTTTCTGTGTTATCAGTTCCTCTGTAGGGCACTGCAGCACACACTGCATTTATTCAAAGGCCCAGTGTCACACGCCTCTGTGGAAAAGAGCCCTGAGGACCATACTCTGCTTTTCCCCCACCCTGTTCTGCCCCTTCCATCCTCCACCCCTTGTCCTCCCTTCATCCAGTCCCAATGCTTGCTTGTTTTGTCTGGCCCTTATTTAAGTTTTCAAACCCCTTGATTCTTGCAAGTGTAAAAAGTTTTGTTAGAGCTGCAGAACTAATGAAGAATGTAATAAGCGAAAGTGATATTAGTCAGTGGTAAAGTTTGACTGCCATAGAAGTGGAAGCAAATACATGCAAAAACAAATATGGCCCAATTTTCAGCGTTACTGTTTGGTAAAGCAAGTATATACTATGCTACCGGAAAAAATTATCAATGGTTGCAAAACTGAGAGTGATGGGTTAATGTACCACTCCTTGGCATCATGTGTTGATATGCATGGCGCTCTTACATATTGTTAAAATGATAGCGTCAGTGTTAATGCTATTCCTGACTTGTGCCTGAAGTGAGGGCCTATATATATCTGTACCAAAAGTAAAACAAAAAGTAAACAAATATTAATGTTTGTCTCTGTGAGACTTCTGCAGACAGGATCAGTATTTCCTCCATGTTGAACTTAATCACCGGATCTGCCGAGAGGAGATCTCCCCGAGCATGTGATCATTTATCAGGCTCCTTCTCCCTCGCTTTCTGGTTAGGGGCTACTTTCACCCTCTCCTCAGTCAGAGCGCAGAGCTAGTGCTGAGTGCAGAGAGTCATGTGGTAGTCCCAGGCTAGAGGAGGAGCCCATCTGAAAGGCATGTGCACAGGAGGCGACGAGGGATATTAGCCCCAATCATCTTTGTTTAGGGCATACAGAGAGTCCTGGCAAATGTCTCAAAGTCATTGATATGATGAGTTCACCTCATAAGGTTCCCACTAAGACTGTGTACGGTCATTTACAGCATCATGCCTATGGATAGAGGCCTGCTTATACTTGTATATTATTTAGAACATTATTATCTGTTCCTAACTTTCTGGTGTCTTATCTGTATTTGATTACAGTGAAGTTATGGCATCCCAATCCACCCCACTAATGTTGCTTTAGCTTTTGAAAAAAGAGCTTGTGACTAGAAAGTCATGAGTTCAAATTCAGGAACTGTTGGATAAACCTGTATCAAGGAAGTGAATGAGAACTCAAATCACCTCCTTCTGGTTCTCAAAGAGAGGTTTATATTAGCTAACTGCCAGTACTCTTGTTACAATCTACAGTATTAAATAACTCTTTGCTGTTATTGTACTTTTGTAAAAACATAAAACTCACTTTCACAGAGTCTTGGTGCAGTGCTGCATTTAAATTCTTGCCTACAGTTATCTGCCATGACATGAAAATGGCTGATTTAATAAATGTTGTGTATTATAAAGTCATTTTCAGTCATTGTAGTATTTCAAATGTTAGAAAGGACTGCTTACATGTGACTTCTGTCCTTTTTGGCTATCCCAAGCAGCTGTATCATAACACTGATAGCACTGATAGACGCACATCAAAATCAAACCATTGGCTTACTCGACTCAGTAAGCAGTAAGCTCAAACAAATATGCTACGGCCTGTCTGAGTTTAGCCTTTTAGAAAGGGGTAAAACAAACCATTGTAAAGGAAAGGGGTGCATTGGGTTTACAACATAAGGCAAAAGTGGGGCATGAATGTGAAACATGAAGTTGTAAACTGTTTTTTTCTTGATCATTTTTTCATATTTGTTGGAAGCCACAATGATAATTTAATTTTTTTTTCAATTAATTGCCCAGATCTATTTGTAAAGTTGAGCATACTATCTGAAGTTTGATGTGACCTTCTTTACCTTAGACAAACGATATAAGTTGGTGTCAAAATTGAAAAAAGTGACAAGCACTTTGAATAGCATTCATATGACAATTTATAACTGAACATCACCAGTGGTTTATATATCCACAATATGTTTGTGGAGTGTTTCTGGCTGTATTTTGGGTTGCTAGATGCATAAGCGCTAGGGCTGTCCCAAAAAAAATTTTTGGCCTCTGAAGCTTCTGTAGCAATCAATAGCGAATATCCAAAGCTTTTGGTGGAGGGGTAGGCTCTGTGATCAACAGTAGAAGAAAATAGTTGTACTGCACAGATGTATGCATCCACTTTATGTACTGCGTGTAGTTGTAAGAGTGGTACTTGGTAATGGGCAATATAGTTTTCCATTCAATTTATTTAGCAGACCACTTGTCATGGCAGCTCGGGTTTCAACATCTTTTAGTCACATTTTCAAAGTGTACATCCTGAATTTCAAAATTTTTGCAGAGTCTTTTAAATTTTAGTCATTGTAAAAGACTATTTAGTTGTAAGTTATTGAATACATGGCATACTTACCTGTACTCACCAGTGTTATCTGCAGTGTTGACAAATAGTCGGCTGAGTTACACAGAGGCAGTTACTGCTTATGAAGTGGTCATTGTTTTAACACTCTGGACAGATGTTGTTATACTTTTAGTAATATTTTTGACTTAAATGAGCTCACAAGTGAACTATTTGTAAAGTAACTTTAGATGGGTGTACTCTGTGCAATGTGCTTCTACAGTATCAGTTTAAATGAATTAAGGGCCCCTGACAATCCCATCACAGCATTGTACCTACGTTTTTTAAGTCTTTCTGTTGTCCAATGTATGTTGTTTTCTGTTTCCTAATATTATCTCTCTTTTCTCAGGAGTTCTTTGATCACGCAAAGAAGCTGTGGGATGATGAAGGAGTGAAGGCATGCTTCGAGAGGTCCAATGAGTACCAGCTCATCGACTGTGCACAATAGTAAGTTTAAACATTAGCAGAAAATGTGTGGTATTATTTGGATGAGCTTTCGATACTTGCGGACTTATAAAAGATTGTTTAAACAAGGTACATTATGCAAATGTTATTAGTTCAGCCATAACACAGTAGGAACGGAACAACTGAGCTGTTTTGTTTTTTTTACAGTGCAGTGTTACAGCCTGTTAACTGTTGTCACATCCCCGCTTTGTCCGTCCTCTTGGTGTCATGTTTGTCGTGAAAGCTCTGCGGTCTGTGCTGGTGTCATGTCATATATGAACATGGCTGACATATGTTTGCTCTGGGTGGGGCAAGGCAAGCAGCAGTTGTATTCGTCCTTTGGAAACGTACACATGTATCTCCTCATGTCGCTGTGCTTGACATCTCACCATGGCAATATGCAAAGCCTGATGTGGCCTGTATTAAAATATCTAACTGTTAAATTCTTTGGAATTGTATTTATGTTCATTTGTCTATTTACATATGTAAAGAGACAAATGTCACTTAGATGTAATAATATTGTTGTTAAAGTTAGGTTGTCTTACTGCTGTGTTGCTGATTGTAATACTCTACCTGTAGAGTTTAACAGACTTAAAAAGTTCAGTGTAGGCTGGACAAAATCTATGTGGGTCATGATTTGATTTTGGCTACAATCTATATTGAATTCTTCTTAATACAATTGTACTCCTGATACTGAAGTTGGCAAACACTGATAATTTCTGTGTGGCAAGGTGCAGAAACTGATGTCTCTCTGCACGGCGCCCCACATTGTTTGGATGACCCACAGTACCTTGGGCCACCTTAGGGTGCCGATTGTGCGCAGTTGAGGGTCCTTCTCTTGCCTGTATAAGGAAGTTTGGATATGCAAAT
>JAPZDV010000004.1:19292859-19317608 GCA_029814665.1 Acanthurus lineatus | reverse complement strand
TCCTTGAACATAAATTTTACTTCGGGTCAAGTCTTCTCTGGTTGCCCTGCCTGAAAGCAGCTTCCATAGAAAGGAGAGAGATAGTCAGGTGATGGTTGGAGAGTCACATGAATCTGTAAGGTGGAGCTGTTACAGTCCAAGGCCTGTGTTTGTCTTTGCTGCTCTGAGTCAGTCTGTGCCTGGGTGCTGTACGAAAACACAATATGGAAAAAAGCATCTTGTGTTTGTTTTTAGTCAATATTGTCAGAGTCATAGTGATACCACATAATACTGTGGCATCGTAAACATTTTAAATGTCCTTCCTGGTCTCTGTAAGTGGTCCTCTGAATGATGAAATCAGAGAGAATATTCTATATTTTAAAAAGTTAAATCAGTAAGGCTTGAAGCCAGTGAAAGCACTGAAAATACAGCTGTCCTGCCATGACTAAACATTAACTGAGTAAAACAAAGACAGTGGATGGCATGCTGTATTTAAATTGAGTGATACTGGTTTGTATGTGACTGTTCTGGATTTTGAGTGTGTATACTGGTTTAAACTTGGTTCCTATGCTCTCTGTCCTTAAGTTGTAAGTAACCAGCAGTTTTTATGCATGGAAGTTAGAATACTTGTGCTCTTCCATGCCAAGAAAGTACTGCCAAATGACTGAATCTCAATTGTTTTTTCAAGTCCTAGTTGCCACCTGTTTACATCCTTGTTTTCAATATAACTCCTTTATTTTTTCTATCTGATTGCTCCTCTCTCCTGCCTTTCTTGCTGTCCTCCTATTACTGCCTCTCTGGCTGTTGCGTTGCTGTTCCAGATTGGTTACCAGCTGGTGAGCAGTTGTATGTTAAACCAATAAATCATCATGAAGTTAACAAATTTATGTCACTGGTGTGTGCAAAGTAGATGAAAATGATAATGAGCACAGCTTCATGTGGCGCAAATATACTAACTGTGACCTCAGGTTATTTCATGCAATGCTAGTTTAGTGTACTTACTTTATATGTTTGAAGTTTTGAGTTTTTCCTTCTTGAATGGCAGCTAAGTTATATAATAGTTGCTGTGTTTTCTTTCTCTCATGCTTTTCCTGTCTGAAAAGAGTATAATTACATGCCATGAATTTTCTACAAAATAAAAGATAAATAAAGCTTTAATTCTAATCAATTTTTCAGGGATAGGCAAGCTTAAGAGACTTAGTACCTAACTCCGTTTTTTTAGTGCAGGAAAAGCTGTTTTAATGTGTACAGTTCATTTTGAAATTTCACCATTGAGTAAAACCATCACAAATGCCTCTTTTGTCAGTGTGTTTGATTGATGTCTGGAATTTGTCAGACTGCGTGGCCTCTGGCTTACTTCCTCTCTCAGTTTTAACCTCTGTATGAACTATGTGGATGGTGGGCATTCATAGATACTTTGTCCTACATGGCAGCAGACCTGTCTGTGTGTAAAGGCCCACACACATGTAGTGTACACACGCACACTCCTATTGTTATTATGACCACTAAATTTCACTTTACTCTCAGTGACTATCCTGGAAGTAGAGAAACAGTGGTAGACAGCTTGAGCAGCCAACTGGGTTGAAAGGAAAGGAGCAGAGGTCATAAATGTGGACTCAGCCTGTATTTAAACACACATTATATTGTTTGAAGAAGGTCTGTTGTGTTGTTTTGGCTGTTCGGAAAAGACATTTTAGTCTTCAAGAGTCTGTTAGCTTTTCCATTATCTGAGTACTAGCTACTTGTGAGCTAGCACTGATCCAACCTGCCCTTATCGTCCAGGAAGCTTTCACTTCATCTTTTACTTTTGTTCTCCACACCTGCTCTCATACTTTTTAGTACTTAACAGACTTGTGTTTGTGTTGTAGGCTCTGTTTTGGATGACAAATGTGATAAGAGTGTTTTCAGTCACTCAGAGTAAATTTAAGAGGAAGTTGGCCTACATGTGGCTCTTTGTGGGAGGAACAAATTGGCAGGCAGCTACCTTATATGCTAACTAGATGTGTAAATCTTTCATAATATCATGAACATATTAAATTAATCAGAAGAGATTATTAATCGAATGATTAGTAAGAGGGAAACAGTTTTCAGCAACTTTTTTCTGCAGTGAAACAGACTCAGCATTGTTATGTCCACTTTGCAATCATTAGTTTCTTATTGAAGGTACAGAAAATGTAAAATATACTTAATGTTTGCAAAGGTTACTATTAAATTATTTTTAAAAAATGCTTGCAACCACTGCCTTTTTTGAATTTGCAATTGTTGAGAGTAAGAAGACAACTCTAGCATGTGCTGCTCTACCTTCTTCTGTTCTGTTTTATTAGCATCATGTTATAAACTAAGATTTATAATTTTTTAAACTTATTTGTGAATCAGCCCCAAATTTTAGGAGATGAAACTTGAGGTTTTTCTCTTGACCCTGATGCAAAAAGTGAAACATAACAGATATATTGTTATTATTATTGTTAAACCACCAAACAGGATTACTACAAAAGAAGATTTGGCTAGATATATTGCAGTATGACATAAGATTTAGATTTTTTGATGGCAGTTTATATACCTCTGCCATTTCATCTGTGTTGTCCTTCAAAGACCTTGCTCCACTGGCAGATATTTTTTCCAGCAGGCCTAACGCTGGACTACCCATTGGACAAAGGCACAGGAAATAAGCATAGGCCGATGGCGACCGCTTGTTATGCCAAAGAGCATGTCCATATCGATGCTTTTGGAATCCTGTCAACCATTGATCTGCCCTCTGCATTGCACATTTATACGTTTTAAGAGCACAGATATGTGTCTGCCAGTTGATTGATTATGGGCTATTTTCAGCTGCAGCGGGCTGGTTCCATTGCAATGCCTTGGATGTGTCAACGGCAAAATCAAATACTTTTTCACATGCAAATCTGAACTCTCAGGCCTCCTGCTTTTTTGTCTTTTTTTCCTGTAGTGAATTTTTGTTGCATTTCCCAGCAAATACAGCATATGAATTGACACGACTCACATGCTAAGATATTTCTTACCATAGTGGATGATTGTTATTTAGTGTTAAAGGCTGTCTAGGTTGAAGAGTTGTAGTGGTCAAAACCTTGGTAAACTGAAATTCTCTAGATTAACTAAAGCAGCCACAGTGCACCTTATAGCCTAAATCTGCGTTATCAAAGTTATACATTATAGCCAAGCAATGAATCTTGCAGTTTGACCAGTTCTTTCAAAAACTTTATCTGCAACTAAGTACTGTTATGTATGATGGGCATCTATGTGCATCTTTTAATATTTTTGTGGTATTGAACAGACCAAACAATTTAGAAAAAGTTCAGAAAGCAAGTGGCAGATTATTTGATAACAGTAATAACTGTAGCGTCCAGCTTTATTGTCTTATGAGGATTAAATAGGGGGGGCAAAGATCAGTTACTTTGGAAAAATGTGGGCAATTCAGGTTGTTATTGGAAAAATGGGTGACACAACAATGTGTCCTAAACTATAAAAATCCATTAATATACTACAATCAGTCAGGTATGTGTTATGAAGTTTTCTTTAATTACAATTTTATTGAAAGTTTCATTTCTTTGATTTCACAGATTATGCTAAAAATAGTGATATACAGTGGTACTGCACCTAATGCTGTAATCATTATCAATTAAAGAAACCATCCTTTTTTACTCAGTAGAATTATCGCCTATTGTATAAAACATATATGCAGAAAACAGAAAACAATGTCTAGTGTGGGGCTCTAAATGTTTTGTTTTGTCTGATGAACCTTAAGCACCTAAATATATTTTTCTTGATATGAAAACACATAAAAGCAGCATATCTTCAATTTGTTGAGGACATATTAAGAATTTATGCTTGAAAAAGGGCTTAAGATTATCAGCTATTAAAACAGTTGCCAAGTACTCTTCTGTTTATAGAATTTCATTGAATTGCTCTAAAATACATTACTTGTTCTCCATCTTATCTTTACTGTTGGGAGAAGAACTTTATTTTTAATACTTGACAAATAAGATTTTTTTTTGTGTTAAATAAATTAAAGTAATATTTCCCAAACTTTTCAAATCTTTTCTTCAAATCTTCTCAAGAGTTAAGAGATTGTAAAAAATACTAGAGGCTTTTAGCCTATAAAGATTTATGGAGGTTTTGCGTCATGAAACAAAACTTAGTGCATCACAAATGTCTTAATCTGCGAGGATCATCACTGATAATTGGTCAAAGATGGCGAGGTTCAGCTGGGGCCAGACAGATCTGCAGCAGACCAGGAGTTCTGGAGATGGGACGGTGGATACACATATCTAAGGCTGGGTCTGGTTCTTGGGCAAGGCTGGGGCTGGGGTGTAGTGCTGGTCACGGGACTCTGTCACCAGCCTAGGGGCCACTGACACAGTCATCTGAGGCAGTAAAGTGCTAAGAATGGCCGGCATTGTCAGCCAGCCCCGGCCCCCGAAGGGCCTACAGAAACAGAGGGGCTACGCTTCGCAAACAGTGGCTCTCCTCAATAAGGAGCCTCTTCTGTTCACAGAAAAGCCCGAGAGAGCGATATTTATACACCGGATGCATGTCACTGTTGCTTATTTCTGTCACCAATAAGTTGCTTCTGTTAATGTTTCAGCTGATTTGATGCACACTGTATATTATCAAGGGATGAGACGAATTGGGATGATGTCTGGGCTGTTGTCACACGTCTGAACTAAGTTGTGTTCGACTTTTTTTTTCAGTTTGGTTATCAGGTTGCTTTCAACCTGCTAAGAAACAGATGTTTTTGGTGGAGTGTTTCTCAATACGGCCAGAGCTACCTTTAAAAATTTGTTAAACCTTAATGGCCTGTATTGTTTTGTCTGGATCAGGGCTTGCATCATTTGACAAATAAATGTGGTTAATAATTTTGAACTTATGCATCTAAAAAAACATAAAGCTGTAAATCTGTCAAGTTCTGTAGGGTCATTGATTAGAACTTGATAGACAAGCAGAAGATTTCAAACTTACTAAACATTCAAAGAACAGAAAGACTTTGATAACCAGGAATGGAGGAGAGGAAGAAATTTTGAAACATTACTTCATAAAGGCTAAACAAAAGGGGGAAAAAAACCCTTATAATTTGTTCTATGTGATTTTGGATTAAGTATCAGAGACTTAAGTTCTTAAACAAAATGGTGGATGATGTAGCAGCTTGACCAACTTGCCCCCAAATTGTCAAACACTGCAACATAATTAAAACACAGCCAGCAAAGAAAGTAAAAAATGCATCCTGATTTTAAATTCAGCCACTTTAAAGCTGTTTGTGAAACCACAACACTTTGATTCAGAAAAGTGGTTTATAATGCATTTTAAACAATTAATGTTTATATCTTTTTTGGTATGCTCATATGTTTTAGTTGTTGACTGCTTTAGTCACTTTCAGTAAACAAACTCCTAAAAATGGTTTCAGTTGAGTTTATTAAATCTATTTTGAGGAAATTCTGTGTCCATGCTTCTATCCTTTTAAGGGAATCAATGATTTTAACTGAAATGTTGTACTATATAGTAATTAGAGTTATATAATAACTACACAATTGTATATAAATACTTCCACATGAAAAGAAATCATAAAAGGCCTTAATCCAGGTTAACAAAAACCTTTGTGTCGCTTGCTAATATCAGATGACCCTGCCGTCAGCTGACTGTGGGATAATCAAAGGGGGCACTATGGAAGAGTGTTTGTGTGTGTACGTGTCTTTGAATATATCTGTGAGTTTGTGGATGTGTGTTTCTGTGCGTGATTTCCAGGGAAAAGGGAGGAGTGGTTTTGATCTGAACTGTAGAATCTGATCTACTCTAAGCTTAGTGGGACTGCATCCACACAAACTGCTGTCCTTAAGGTTGTTAGAGCCCCCTGTGGGACTCTTTCTCTCTCTTTCTCTCTCTCTCCTTCTCTCTCAGTCTATCTATTCAGTCCTCTCTTGAGGCCAGAATGCGACAGCAGAGAGGATGTTGCAGAACCCATGAGAACACACGTCGTTCCCTATACGAAGCCTTTTTCAAAGTGTATGTGAACCCCTTTTTAAGAATGGGTACCATTTAACATTGAAAATCTTCAGGTTTTGACAGCAGGGCAGAAGTTTAGTGTTAATGCAGCTGTTAATGACTTTTTCTGTCCATTATGTAAGCATTTTAGAGACTGTGTATACCTGTCATTAATGTGTCCTGGATAATCCAGTCACAAATATTAAGTTTTCCCAGTCTCCTTTTAAGATTGGAAAGTTTTTAGAGTTATTGAGTAGAGAGAAAGTAAATAAACCTTGTGAGGAAAGTACAGTCGATTCTTAGTCATTTGTGTGTATTTGTAAATTCAGTTTTAAATGCAATTCATTAAGCTGTTTCTGTATTTGTAAAAACATCAGTTTGTTGCTGTACCGGCTTGTCATTACATTACACAGCACTGTGGAGAGAGAGGTCTGGCTCTGCTTAATATCTGCCAACATGTAGAAGCTGTTTGAATACACTGTTACAGCTTACTTCAGCATTTAAACGAAATTTGTCAAACAACATCATAAATGGTAAACTAGTCAAATTTTATTAATACAGTACACAATAACCAATATGGGCTTAAAAAAATCACTCAATTTGGTGAGTTTGTCATGCTAAGAGAAACTTTGAAAACTCTGTCAAACATTCTTTGAGATTAAGTTCTCATTTATTTTGGCTTTCTTGTGAAATGTCAAGATTCCAAATGTACTTTTTAAGTCATTTCTTTCTTTGAGTAAAAGAAAAAAAGTTCTTCTTGCTGCTAATGTTGGTCCTCTGGTTAAAAAAACAACACAATGGATCTTTACAAACAATATGTAGGTGTATGCATTTTCAATATAGAGGGAGGAAGTGAGATTATTTCACAAGTGGTCACTCCATACGCACGTGGGACGCATTGCTATACCAGGTGTGAACACACCTACCTAGTGCTGTCAAGTTGTGATCAGATCACCCAACATTGAATGTTATTACAAAGTCTGAACAGCCTGTGTAAGCACTGTGGTTGAAAGTCGTGGATGTCGGGTTTAGAAAACTGTCAGCCTGCCTTGGCAATTGGAAACAGTTAAGAGAGCCTAAAGCTGCACAGCATAGCATGCTACATGTCACAAGATTAGACTGCTTGTTTTTTTTAATTTTGTTTCTAAAGACCAGAGGCTCTGATAGACTTTATTTAACAAGAACCATTTTTGAATGAACAAAAAACTTGTGAATAGTTAATCTACATTAAATGACCAGATTTTCCCTTATTTTTCCTGTGAACATGTTGAGTAACTTTCATGTCAGCTTTTGTAAAACATTTTAGTTTAGAGATTTTGTCATGCTCAGGTTTTTAGATTGGAGTTAACTGCTAGTTTTGTCTCTCTGATCTTTAATATGAACAGTGTTGCAGAGAAAACTGGAATTTATGTTCCACTCAAAGAGGGGGAATTGAGTCTATAAATAGATTTTTATTTTTGTGTCAAAATGTGCATCCATTTTAAAGGACAGACAGAGACCGAGCGAGGCTGGTGAATGGCGGATATCTGTGAGTTGTTACTGTGTGTCTACTGCACCCACACACACCAACAAATACACATACCTTTCTCTCTCACTCTCATGCACACACACACACGCACACACGCACACACACACACACACACCCTGCTGTTGACCAGGAGTGTAAAGGCACAGACTGCTGGAGGACAGCAGTGGCGCTGCAGGTTCCCTGCTCAGAGATTGTGGAATGGTTGTCCATAGACCCCCCTCCCTCTTTCTCCTCTCTCCCTCTCTCCCTCTATTTCTCTCTCTCTCTCTCTCTTTACTGAGGCGCCCCCTCCTCTCTCTCCCCTCTCTGTCGCTCCCTTTCTCCCCCCCCCTCCCCTTCCACCCCCCACCCCCCTTAGAGCTTATGTAAACTAGCTGTGGAGCCAGGGCAAGCTGAGGCTATTTTTAGCAGCAGTACTGCAGAGCAGAAACTGGCGGAGGGTCACGTGTGTGCAGCCGAATCAAAGGGAGTATCCCGGCAATGCGCTGTAAACAAAGGGAAGGTCAGTAGCAGAAGGTGACACACAAAACGCCTCTGTGTTGGTTTTGTGTGTGTTTGTGCGTGTGTGAGCGTATGAGCCGACTAGGCACTGCCTGGCCATACCTTATACTCTCTTAATGCCCCGACATAAAACAAATCAGCGCGAGTGTATGAATGCACCCATATGCTTTCCTGCTCTCTCTGTCTCCCCCTACTCCACGCACACACACATACACTCGCACACAGCTCAACCATTTCTGCCACAGAGAGGAGGGAACTGAATTGATCAAAGCAGGGTTTGACACGCGAGGAGACATTTTGCTGTCTAATCATGACAGGGGCTCCCAGCTCCACACTGTCTCCCTGTTGCTGCCACGGTGGCCTATGAGAGCGAGCGGCAGCAGACTTGGAAGCATGCAAAATCCTTCCAAAAGCACATGACCACGTGTGTTTAGCATTGACATTAGTATGTTTTGTATCACATGGGGCTCTCAAGCCCTCAGCGCCTGCTCAGAGTGTGTGCTGTGGCTCAGGTTTTGTGGCCTGTAGGCCTGGCTAGCAGTGAGGCTAGCAGTTAGCAGTGTCCAGCCACACCCAGGCAAAAGGTCTCCCTCCACCTCCACCACTAGTAAAACAAGCCTCAACTTTCACCTCCTGTGGAATGTGGTCAGAAGGGGGCATAAAGCTATTTTTAGAAACCTTTTATATTTTTCTGTCACAGCGGTTTGTTTGCTTGGACATTTTGAGCTGTTGGCTATTTCATCAGGCCAGGCTAAAGGAGGTAGCTTGGTGGCCAACTTAAGTAAACATTTGGCTCAAGCACAAGCCACGGTCGGCGGTTTGGCTGGATGATTTATTGTTGTAGGTATTCTTAACCTGAGACTCTGGAGCTTCTCCGTTCTGCCTAGAAAGATAAGGGCTCCATCTGAAAGTGTCCTGACAAAAGAATATGCTCTGTCAGGGGAACATCCCGTCCCTCTTCGTTTGCAGTTGTGCTTCATTGGAGTTATTCACTTGTACACTAAGGAAATATTTGTTTAGACATTTAATTCCAGTCCAAACCTGGTGTTTTTTTAAAGCTGCAACAAGTCAAACAAAGGCATATTGAACTTTCATGTTCCTTGAATGTACCTTGAGTGATCATAAATGCTACTTGCTAATTTGTTCTTATGAGTGCACTGGAGCATAAAACCATAAATTTTAAATAACTCAGTCAATTAATTGAGTGGTTAAATATGTTAAAAATTTCTTTATTGCATGATCTTGGTTGGGAGGATTTATTGGTTTCTCTGTTGTATGTGATGGTAGAGTAATATTATTTGGCTTTTTGAGTGCTGGTCAGTAAATACAAGAAATCTGCTGATTTTGGACATCAAAATATTGAAAGGATCCTTTTCATTTTTTTTTGACATTTTACAGACTATACAAAAAAAGTCGGATTGATCAGAATGAAATAATACAAACTCAATTTTTTGTTTTTTTAAATTATAAATCTTAAAATGAATAAATCAGCAGCATACAGACTTATTGTCACCTTGTGCTTTCAAAGACATGCAGTTGCTAATTTGGAAGATGTTTCTGCTGATGTTGCTCTCAGTGAACTACACTATCACTTCACTAACACACACAACCTATACTACTTGTGTATAAGAGAAATCTTTGGTGTACTACTTCTAAACCAGTGTATAGAGAAAAAAGAGATGACTTGTTTTTGAGCTGAGAGAAACATAACCCACAAAAGATTTTAATGTGTTTGATATTAGATTTAACTTATCGTAGATATCATCGAGCTGTGTTCTGTTCTAGTAGTTTGGTATCTAATTTCAGATTAAACAAATTTAGATTTCTTTCATGTTTGTTTGATTTTTTTTAACATGCACCACTTGAATAATCTGTAATACCTGTGTGAGTCCTCTTGCCCCGCTGTTCTCACCCATTCATTGGCAAAGTAATGACACTGTACGATCTTAATTCTGTATACATATCCCACTAATCACCAATACATCAAATCCATTACCCCTGATCTGCCAGTATAACACAAATGATAGATGAAATTACCTCGGTAGTTTGTTGAATAGCTGCGTTCCAGTGTATATAAAGTTGCTGTGATTTTTTTTTTTTTTTTAATTATGGGGGCTGCTAAATGTTTGTCTTTTTCTATGAAGGGTTCTGACAAACCCGTCACAACATCAACACAGTTCACAGTTACCACTTGACCATAACGTGTAATTTTCCGGTGTACATTACCGTAGCCAGGCCCATCTCACGGGACTCCTATTGACTGCTCCGTGAATTGTAACATCCTTATCAATTATCCCGACAGTTTAGCCCTCAACTCATATAACCCTGTGCATGTCATTCATCATCTCTGTCTGTCAGGTTGTGACAGAACTCCTGTGTCTTCTCACACTACAAACTACGCCTGACATCCCTCCTCTTCACTGAAAATGACTTAGTTTTGGTTGTGTGCTTGAGATGGTGGCTCTCTAAAGTAATCTGTCTTCACGAGCCTACATTTTCCCACCAAATACACACACAGTGACACGCATGCAGTGTAGAAAAGCTAGCAGAGAGCATGGCTCTGCTCTGTGTTGATGTATGGGAGAGTCTGGGAATGGAAGGATACAAGTGCGACCTGGCTTAGGAAGAGACAGGGGGATAGAGAGAGGAGTGGTATGGACCGACTGGGGTTGCCATGGGAACCCAGCTGCTAAAAGCAGGCAGGGTCAGTGTGGAAGAGAGGCTGTGTGCAGAAGGAGCGAAATGATGCCACGCGGAGGCCAGTTTTTGAACTACACAAACAGCACACAGGCCTTGACTGCTGGACTTTTGGCAGAGTTACATCCAGAACATCTGTATATTTAAAATCAGAATAAGAATGGAAAAAGATGTTTAGTGGCTTTACTTATTTCCTTTTCTGAGGATTACAGTCATTTCAAATCACCACCTGGTTCAGCCAGAACAGCTTTGTTCAGCCAGAACAGCTTTGTTCAGGCTTATGCAATCTGCACTGATACTGTAAACTCTACTGTCTGATATAAGTCATTGGTTATTGACTTTTGATTAGGGGAAAAGAGGAAAAGCTCATTTTCACTGGGTCACTGGTTGACTTGCCAGCGGAACAACTAATTTGACATGGAGGCTGTGGGTGTTCACAGGAGAGAGCATTGAAACCTGCTCGATATTGTTGATTAGACTATTTTTACTTGGTTTTCTATTTTTGGCGCAGACTAATTCAGCAGCTGACAGATAGTGTATCGATGTTGGGCCTCAATATTATTTAGAGAAACCCATAAGTCAATTTCACTGTGAGAACTGTAGTTGAGAGCTCCACATGCGACATGGTTCAGGCCTGACAGAGTCCTTGTGTTCCCGCTGTAGCTTGAATTTTGGGGCCGAGTCTATTTTAAGCAGAGGTAATGTAATGGTCCATGTAGACATTGAGCAGAGACAAAAGGGCAATACAATGTATTTTACATTTTTATACAACACCTTTCAAAACCATGACTTGATGCAGCCCTGGAAGGGGAATTGGAGGCCTTGAGATAAAGCAGGCACTTCTGTTTACACAAGATTTGGTTTGACTTTCAGGAGTGTCTCCGTTCTTGCTCCTATATTTAGGAAGTACCCACTGAGCCGTTGATGGATTTGTCTAGTTTCAGATCCATCTCCCAAACTGCACAGTGTTCCTGTTTGCATGGGTGAGTTGAACCTGGGGCTCAGATCTTTCCACCAGGTGACCAGGATCCTGCACAGCTCCACCTTCACTCTGTCCTGCTGCACATAGCTCTGTGTGCTGCACCCACTCAGTGCCTCCAACAGACTTATGTGATGTGACGAGCTGTGTAGTGCAGCTGGTTTTGTTATGATACCCTGTGTGTTTTGTAAGAGAAGACAGACTAAATATGAAGGAAAACTTCTCAAGTTAAAATATTAGACCACAGTTTGACAGGAATGATCCAAGTGGTGCTTAAAAGTATTGATCATTTTATAGATTAATTAATGTAATTATAAATTGATTCCTTTTCTAGCTTGTCTAATGTGTCTAATGTAAAAAAGTGTGGTCAGTGTGCTGGTACTGTTGCCATGAATTTTGAAATATTTAATTTGGTGAATATGTCACTCATATCTAATTTTTCCTCCATTTATTCCAAATCAATTCCATGGATTGTTATTTTAAATTGCTTTCTTTTGTTGAGGGAAACATCTCATGAAACACAAGTGAGCTACACCAAATATGTAACACAGGAAAATAAGTCCTGTCCCAAACAGATCATTCAGATAAAAGCTTTGACAGCTGCAAACAGTGAGGTGGTGCTGCAGTCGTGTCCAGCAGAGAGTTTTAAAGCGTTGTCACCAGCCAGTTGGAGACTAAAGTGAAAGTCCATTATGCTGGCCTGAGCGGCTCAAAATATGGAAACTATTGATCGGATTCTCTGCACTGCTAATTAAAGATGGTCCACTATTTGTAAAAAGTCAACCCAATTATCAAATGAGCACATGAGGCTGGGCACTGTTGGTTGGTGTGAAGGTTGCTGTCTGTCGGAGGGGAATTTTTTTCCAGTCTTTTTACCAACTTTGTCGCAACTTTTCAGTCTTTATACTTTTCTACATATTCACAACAGACTCTTTGCCTTTGGAGGTGTGTTGTTTAGATACTAGGGTTGCAGTGGTGCACAGGTTTATCTGAAAAAGTTATGACATGGTAAAATAATTGACTGGCATTATACTGCTTATGTATGGTATGCACTTCTACTGTATTAAATATAATTAGAAAATATTCTCTCTGCCAGGGCATATTTGTGAATTTATATTAAAGCATCTTACAAAAAAAAGCACACATTAGGTTTTCATTCCTTTAAGGGTCATTTTAACTACTACTACGACTACTACTAATACTGCTTCCACTATTACTGCTACTACTACACATTATAATAATAATAATAAATGTGTAAAAGTATATATAGTGATAATTGAAACCATGATATTTTCTTTAGAAGTATAAGTTAAATATAATGTAGTTAAAAACCCCTATACACACAATTTTTCTTTGAAAATTTGAATGTTTATAACAGCATTGTTGCAGTTAGTTTCACAACTCTCCAGTTGGTGACTTTAATCTGTTTGTGGCTTTATTTTCGTTTAGGCTTGTTTGTTTGTTTGTTTGTTTGTTGTGGCTCTCCAATAGGGACCTGATAGCTTGTATCATTGCTTTGGTTCAGGGAGACACCACTGTGGAGCTGGGTGACCCCTGTCCCCAAGCCCCGGTAGGAATCCTTTTGTCCCCTCCTCTCCACTACCACCACCATCACCCTCCCTCCACCCCCTTTCCTGCTCAATGGGCAGCAACATGTGACTTGAACCATGTGGAGTTTGTGGGGTTTGAGGCTTAAGCCCGCCCGCATCTACTGTCCCTTAACATATTGATGTGTGTGGGTGAGGTTTTGGCTCTGTGTGTGTGTGTGTGTGTGTATGTGAGTGTGTGTGTGTGTGTGTGTGTGTGTATGTGAGTGTGTGTGGATTCTTGCTTGTATCTGTGTTTTATGGAAAGATGAGGCCACCAACACAGAAAGACCAAGCCAAGTCAAGTGATACTATCCACAACAAAGCCTATACATAGCAACACAGACTGGCCTGCAGGACGAGTACAAGGTGTTTTGGCTAAATACAGAGACAACCCAGCCCTGCAGACAGAGAGGGACTGTTATAGACAAGATAGTCGAGTTTGTTTTTTAATCAGAGCTTGATTAATGTTGTTCCATGGTTTTAAATTGACTTCAAACAGGAAAAAAGAAAGCAAGCTTGTAGCCAATTCAGACCAAATAATGTAATGCATGCATCCCAAAAAGAAAGTTGAAAACTACTTGCTTGTCCATTTAATCTACAAATTTGACAAAATGACCATGTCTCATGTGACTGTGATCACAAACTCTAATGCCAGTAAAGAAAAGCCCCTGGTAAGAAACTGAAGTAATCAAGACAAACCACAGATTTCCACGGATCTGAAACTCAGCTATCTATTTGTAGCACTTGACCAGAGCAGCTGTAGTCACTGAAAACTGCACCCAAACCTTTTGATAAGGTATTATCTGGACCACCACAAGTTAATCAGTGTTATCTTTTTTTGTCGTTTTTTACTGAATCTGGATCCAGGACCCTTGTTTTTTTTTTTTTTTCTTGGTGGATACGAGGACTATATTTGGCTCTCCAGTGCTCTACCAATAGTACTTCTGTCACATGGCAGTCAGAAAGCGTTCAGTAATTATAACCTTGCTAGGTTTCTGTGAGCGAGGCTGACTAAAAATACTCCCACATTGTTGCAATGATGGGGCAAAAGCTGAAGGTTTTTGGTCGTTTTGCTTGTGTTTTTGTGTGTGAGTGAGTGTCTGTGTCTGCTTAGGAGACGAGTGTGTGTGATTCTCAGCTTCACATGCAGTAAAGTGTTTTCTGGTTGTGTTCATCTTGGTTTCTGGGAAGCATTATTGACAAAAAGTTTCAGTTAATTGTGCCTCCTGCTAAATAATTCTAAAATGTGTAACATGACTTCATAGTGAATGTCAAAGCTGCTACATGACTGCATGTTGCTGAGTTTTACATCTTTATTTTTCATTTTCAGCAAACATTAAAATGCACTTTGTCTATTCAAGTACTGAATCAGAAGCTTAGTGTATTAACAGAAAAGTAATAAATTATTTTTCTAATTAAAATCAAGAATAGCAAATGAATGAATTTTTTCGTCATGCAAAAATACGTTTTTTTCCCCATTTTAATCTCAATAATGAGAATCCACTGCCTTCCTTTGTTTTATGTGATGATGAGAAATAATTTTAGATTTTGCCATCAAGGCCTAAAGTTTTAGGAAATGTGAGGGATATTTTTCAAGAGTTTTTAAAAAAAACTTAATAGATTAAATAAAAATCAAAAAATATCGTGATGAAAATGAAAGTGATGAAAATGAAAATTTGTTTTGTTATAGTTCTAATCCAGTAAGGTCAATTTTTAATACACTTCACATCACATATAATATTTTCAGCCTTTTGAGAGCCTTCTATCGGAAACTTCTGTTGTTTACCTCACCTTTGAGTCTTGTTCTATGTTTTTTTCCATCTGTTGCTACTTTTTGGGCTCCTGGGACTGTTTCTAGTTATTGCTGCCCTCTATAGTCAGTAGAAGTAGTTAATGTCGCTACTATCACGGAAGTCCACAGGAGCTACATTTTAAATCCAGCAGTTGGTTCAATTATTTTGATGAGGAAAAAAATTGATTCACATGCAAAACTTTGTGTGAGTTTTTTTAAATTTTAATTTATTTATGACATTTCCCTTATCTCAAGATCTGAAATTTCATACACACTTATACTCTTGAGGCCTTTTTTTAAAAAAGGCGGTGCTCTGTGGTGCTGCAGGTGGTCATAAACTTCTCTTTAGGTTTCAAGTTTAGGTGTTAAAGGTGTTGAAGAAAGTTAACGTTCAAAAAAAGGTCTAAGAGGTCCATCAGTTCAGTTTTTCAGATTTAACAACCATTTGAAGGTCAAGTAAAGAGTAGCAGCAGTAAAGACAAGGTGTAAACCAAAGCCAGAAGATTAATGTGGGAATTTTTCAAACTGTATTAGACCTCTGATCAGACAGAGGAGATGACTTGGCACACATTACTCATCTGGTTAATAAGTACACAGCATAGTGTGCACTAAAATAATAAATAAGTGTATTTTTAGATTTGACTTTTAGCTGTGGCAACATGTGGCATGCATATGTCATTTTTATTATGTTTTTAAAACTTATTACTTACTAATTTATCCACAAGTCAATAAAGTCAATTAATAGATTAATCATTAGGATAATAGTATTCAGTTACAGGTGTTATTTATAGACTCAGTTAAGCCTGACCGATATATTGTTTGGCTGAGAAAATCGACCAATGTTGTCTTGTCATAGAACAGTATTGGCTCATATATTGAACAATATGAGCTGATAATTTACAGGACATAATACAGAAAGAAAAACATACCTGGTGTATTTTTGTAATTGTTTTTGTAAAAAGTGTTACTGCCTAGTAACAGTGTCAGCATCAGCTCAAAAAAAAAAAGCTCATTTTGCACACCATACCCTCATGAAACCTAATCCCCCTCTTTCGTCTATATTGTATGTGCTGTGTGATACTCTATATGTATGTTCTGTATGTAAAACTGTGTGAGAAAGAAACAGCCTTACTTCTCCTTTTGTGTGGACTGTGCGAGACAGAAATAAAGTCAGTGTGATGAAAACATTGTTGTCAGAGCACATGAGCGCTATCTCTGTTATCTCATGGTTCATAATAGAGCATTCATTCATTTAGCTCTACATGGGTGTGTTGGGTGTGCTACTTTTAGTGTTGAATTCTAAATGAACTGTCAGACCGTCCGTGGCTGAAACCTTACAGAAACTCTGACTCTTCACCTTATGTGCATTAGGTTTTTTTTTTTGCGTGCTGACAACCTGTTGACTGTCTTGTGACATCCTGCAGCCACAGACAGTTTGGGTGAAGAATGAGGGATGCTGAGGTGGGCTGTTTTGTCCAAATGTGTCCTACATACAGGATTCACTCACTAACTTAAGCTGTGAGCGAGGAACTCACAAAAATACATGACACACCTTTATGTCCTTTTGTATCTTATAGCACTCCAGTGAAGCCTTATTTGTAGCCTTATTTGCCATCAGCTCAGTTCTGAATTATCAAGGGTAACAAGCTGATGCAAAGAATTTGTGGTCATTATCAGTGAATCTGATCTTTTTTTCTCGAATGATCACTTTATTTAAGTCATGTAACATCACAAAATACTCAAAATGCCCATTACAAATAATCAAAGCAACAAATTTAGGTAGGTTAATTCTCTCCATCAAATGAGGGATACTTAATTGAGGCAAAAATTAATTAAAAATTACAATTATTTTGGTCAATATTTTAAATCTGATTGTTCAACAAGATTACTCATTGACAATAAGCATCATATTTAAACTAAACTTTAAAAAAAAAGTCTATTTACTGTTTTTAAAAAAATGGAAATTTTGAAAAAGAGTATAATAATAATACATATATGTATGCTTGTTTACTCATCACTTTATTTTGATTTTCTTCTTTTAGTAATTGTGAAAAGAAAAATGATTGATTGTAATTGAATTTAACTAAGCCAAAGCATTACAAATCTCTAGAGAGGATAAGCTCTCTTTTAATTTTAGACAAAGAGTTGGTTTGAATTTGAGAGCCCAAACCACAAAACTTTTGGCATTTTTGCTTAAAAATGACAGAAAAGATTAAAGTGAAGTAAAATTGTTTTTTTAGTAATTTCTTATTATATATTATATGATTCATTTTGAGATAGACATAGAGTTGTTTACGCTAACTTTCTGTGACTTAAGAGGATTTTAAGTTGTTTTAAGTAACAAATTTAAATTTCATGCTGTCTCACATATCTGAAACACTAGTATTTTCAAGGCCATTTTTGATCTGGGCCTTGGTGGGTTTTGAATTATTGTGTCATCCACTGTTGCTCCTTTTTTAAGTCAGTTAAGCTAACAGAGAGCTAAATGCTATTGTGCCTTTTTCCACAACAGTCTACATCAATATGCCTTGTGGCCCTTAGCCCATCATTGTTGAGGTCTTTTACTTGTGTGGCCCGGACCATCCAGGGGCCTTTGTGACTGAGTGTCCCCAGCCTCCATGTCCTGAGCCAGCCTCGGTGTCCTGAGTGCTGCTGTGTGGCAGAGAGGCCCAGCTGCTGCTGCTGCTGCTGCTGCTACTGCTGCTGCTGCTGCGTTGCACATGCTGTCTCAGTAGCAAAGAGACGGCAACAGCAAGCTGTCTAACCTCCACAATAGCCGCCTTATGTAATCACTCTGGCTAGAGACAGACCAAAATAGCCCAGACTGAGCAGCCCTGCCCTCTTGTGGCAACTTAGAGTCCTAGCACCTGCTTGCAGAGCCTTTACAGGGAGTCAGACATGGCGGCCACCTTTTGCAGCATCCTGTGTAGCTCACATAAAGGTTTTAATAACAGTTGGAACTGACGCAGCACAAGAGAGGCTCAAATAATGATACAATGGTTATAACAAAAATAAATCAGTCCACATAAATATATTAGATGGTCTTACTATTGGTGTAGCATGAAAATGGCCTTGTCTTTTTTTTTGAGCTCTGGTTCCCTTTTTTGTTATTTGTGTTGAAACATGAAGAGATTAAGTACATCAGTATTCGTGCAAAGTAATGTTATTCATTTCCTACCGTTGATATAAACTGATTTGAAATGTTTTACGGTCAAAGCGTAATAACTTAAATGTTTTTCCGCAGCCTGCAGAAATAAGTGAACTCAGTGCAAAATCTAAGTCTGTTGTGTGTTTTTCTTTGCAGTTTCCTGGACAGAATTGACTCTGTAAGACAGAACGACTACACACCAACGGACCAGGTCAGACATGTGCACAGTTTGTAAATCACCTTCAAAAGCTAGCTTATTAGAATTTTTCTGAGTGGGCTACATCTTCATTTCCTTGATTTACAGGACCTGCTACGCTGCCGAGTGTTAACTTCAGGGATTTTTGAGACGAGGTTCCAAGTAGACAAAGTGAACTTTCAGTGAGTCTCACCCAGTTTTCTCTTGCATATAAACACACATGTTGAAGACACAATCACTCTGTATATTTGTTTATTGATATTAAATAAGATTTTTTGCTAAACATTTAGCATAGTCAAAGACAAGCTGATAATTCTCTGAAATCAAAGTATTCAAAGCACACTTATCTTAATTTGTGACTTAATTGTGTTTATTAATTTTATATAAAGATGCCTGGCGTAATTGTTTCATTTTTTAAATGCTCAACAAATTATAATACACATTTTACTTCTCTATTTTTTTTACTTAATTAGAACTCTGATATTAAAAAATGGGACACTTTAATGTGACAACTTGGTCTTTGTTATTAACGTAGTTGGAAACACTATGAAGACAAAACATTTAATGTTTTAGCTCATCAGCTTCTTTGATTTTTGTAATCACAGGCTTATTCTAAATTTAATGCAACACCTTTTAAACACTTTTGATGTTCTGAAAACACCTGTGTGGTAAACAGGTCTAGTGGTAACAGGCGATAGAATCATTGATTATTAATGATTAGTATTGAAAGGGGCTTCCCTTAACGGTTCAATTATTCACAAGCAAAGAAGGGGCGAGGTACTAACAATTTTAAAAAAGAAAATTATCACACAAGCTCCACAACCATGGTTAGTTAACACATTTGTATGTAAAGTATTGCATTTTCGTTTTTCAGTATTTAATTCTTTTTTGGGGAATTGGGTTAAATCTTTCTGGATCAGGGCGGCTGCTAACCTTTTTTTCATTTTTCCTAACTAACTATTTCCTGGAGTATCATTTAACCGATAAAATGTCCAAAAGCTAGTAAAAAAAAAAATGCACTCCTTTTTCCGAAACCTAAAGGTGATGTCATAAAACTTCTTGTTTTGTCAGAAAAATCCCCAAAATAAATTAAAGCCCTGCTCAAAGAAATATCTTCTTATCCACACAACGTTTCTAACTCCACGTTGCTAGAAGGAGGTTCCCCGGGTGTTTTTCCAATTTCTGCGAATAATTTGCTGCCAGACATTACTGAGGCGACATGCTTTTTAAAAAAATTTGGCCTCTTGGGTGTTGTTGCTAAATTTGCCCTGTCCTCGTGTTAAGAGCCTGAAATGTCATAAGTTTGTACTCCCGTAACAACAAAACACTGAATCCCAACATGCTCAGCTGTGTCGGAAAAACGTCATCTAAGTGCCTGAAACGTAAAATGACTCCTCTGCGGTCGACCGGTGTGATTTCTGAGCCAGCTGAGAGTTATTGACCATTGGTTGCAGTTATAAGAGCAGCCGATAAAAGCTAAAGTAAATGTTTCGTAACTGCTTTGATGATGTCAGATGAGATGACCCAGTTCAGCAGTTGCAGACACAACAGACTTATTCTACCATCTGAAACGGGCCTTTGTATCAAATTATATCATCCTGAATGATTGATATTAAAGCACTGGGACATGACTTCCCTTTGGGTGTGCACTTTTCATTATTTAATTTGCAAACATCCAGCCAGGGTCACACAGGGTACTGAGTACGAACAAATATTCTGTTCTTAACATTATTTATTCATGAATTTATTATTCATGCATCCCGACTTGTACCATTAAGATCAAGGATCTCTTTTTGCCAGCCAGACCAGAGATCAGGATCAGACTTAGCTCAAAACAAAAAAAAAAAACTCTTTTGTAATAAAACAGGAGTCTATATAATTTATATTATGTTTAATATTTTGTCTTATTGTGTCAGAAATCGCACTCTTTACAGCTGTCATTAGTCACTGGTGCAGAATGAGAGACAGAAAGCAGTGCTCGTTAAAGTCAAGCCTTTAATTACATTCAACACAGGCGGAAAGAAACTCAAAAACACAGTAAAATACAGCTGGAGACAGAAAATGTAATGGTTAAAGCTACAAACCAGGACAGAATTGACAAAAAGAAATATGAAGACACATATTGTAAAAAATGACACTTGTATTTAAAAACATTAAATAGCAAATTTAAACTACTTATCTCAGAACCAGGCATGATGGGAAATGTGGGCCAACGCCACAGTATTTTTTCATCGTTCAGACGAGGCTTTGTGCTCTTCTGCACAACACACACACACAGGCAGGAAATTTGCATGACGGCAACACAAACAAGCAAGCCGCAGATTTAACACGAAGCAGAACTGGGTTATCCTGGGTTATCCTGGGTTATCCGACCCGCCAAGACAAAACAACGAGCAAACAGCGACCTAAAAGAGAGGCTACTTCTGTCGTGTGGAAGTGTTTTGGGTGTGAAAAGTCTGACGTGGATCAGAAAAACTGTATGTTGCAGCACACTGAACCCCGAAGCAGAAACAAACACTAAACTCTCTCACCAACTACACAAGAATCGTGTTAGTCAATACTGAGTCGACCAATGAGAGCCAGGACAGAACAAAACAAACCGCAGACTCTGACACCAGGATACTTTTTTAGCACAATAGTTAAAAAATGTTTTCAATGCAGTCTTTTCTATTAATAGGTTATATTCTGTTACATGCTGAATTGAAAATATGCACAAAGGTTCCTAATAAAAGAAGAAAACTAATCAATCTGGAGATGAAATGTCTTGTAGGGAGTTATGAAATTTTAGAAAATAAAACTGGAGCTTAAATGCTCTACTGCCAACCAACTGCATTACAATATGAAGCTGACGAACTCTTTGATTAAAGAGGGCAGCAGCGGGTGTGTTGTTGTTGTTTCTGAGTCTGACCCAGTATTTTGTCTCCTCCATAGCATGTTTGATGTTGGGGGCCAGAGAGATGAAAGGAGAAAATGGATCCAGTGCTTTAACGGTGAGACTTCCAGCCTTTTTTTGTTCTCGTTCTCCTTCAAAGAGCCACAATGTTCATCTGCGACCAGCAGCAGCACCTTCTCCTCCTGTCACATCTTCTCTGTCTTCAAGTATTTTCTGCCAGCTTCAGCATCACCTCACCTCTTATTTTTATTTATTCCTGTACTCATGTGTGATGTCACAGAGCTGTCCTTATGAACTTCCTCTCTTCTCCTTCTAGATGTCACTGCTATCATCTTCGTGGTGGCCAGCAGCAGCTACAACATGGTAATAAGGGAAGACAATAACACCAACAGGCTACGGGAAGCCCTGGACCTCTTCCGCAGTATTTGGAACAACAGGTTAGTCCGAAAAATGAAGTGAAGTGAAGAGTTTTCTGCTGTTACTCCTCATTTGTCTTCTTCACTGGGAGGTCAAATGTTTCACAAACTAAAAATGAACCGAAAATTCCCATTTAATCTCTGATACTCAACATAAAGAGGAACTCAGAACCACTGAGGAACTACTTCACCTGATTTGTGTCGCTATAAAAACTGTCCTGTTGTAACATCTTACTCCTCACTTCTATTGCAGAGATTTAAGAGACGCAGATTCAGGCAAAAATGAGCTAATGAGCTAATGAGGAAAAGAGGCACAAGTCTCCTATAGATGTTTTAAAAATTCACATTTAACAGAAAACTTTTTTGAAGTAAAACATATCCAGAAATGAAAATAAAACCTGAATTTATCTCTTAAATACACCTGTTTAATTCTTCTGCCCTTCCTCACCTCTCACTTTTCTGTCGTTGTTTCACTGTCTAAATCCGTAATGATGACATGAAAGCCCAACCTAAAAGAAAATGTAATTCTCAGAATATAATCAAGACCCCAGTGTCATAGAAACTTAACTGATGTTTGAAAGGATCTGTAGTTTCAGCTCTAAACTTTCTTTGAGCAAATTAAACAAAAGGAGCTGTGATTGTTTTGCTTCCAAAAAGGCCTAAAAAATTTCAATCACATTCGTCTAAATATTACAATTCAGGACCAGAGCTTCAGCTTCCATCATTTGTCTCCTCATGTGTCCGCACACGTGAAAAAAACAGCTCTTAACAGTGTTGTTGTTGTTGTGTGTATTTGTTTTGCAGATGGTTACGCACTATATCGGTCATATTATTCCTGAACAAGCAGGACATGCTGGCTGAGAAAGTATTAGCTGGAAAATCCAAAATTGAAGACTACTTCCCCGAATATGCTCGCTACACCATACCAAATGAAGGTTCGTGCCCCACTGAAACACACAAAGTGCTAAGAAAGTTTCTCATTAACATCAGTCAGTATTTTTAATTTGAGTCGGTTGTTTTTCCAGCAACTCCTGAACCTGGTGAAGACCCGAGAGTGACGAGAGCTAAGTTCTTCATCCGAGACGAGTTTCTTGTAAGTTCATCACTGTGTTTTTGAACTGTTTGAATTGAACTCAAGGTATTTAATGTCCGTGAACAGAGTATATGAGTGCAAACACAAACTGAATATTTTATGGTTTCTTCGATCCCGATAAAACACTTATGCTGATTGTTAACTTCTCACGCAGACGAGCCGTTATATCGCGAACCGTTCAGCCTGTGACTGATAAAGAAGTTATATATTATAAAGAATCCAAACATTTTTAACTCTTTGACTATTTACCAGCTTCTTATGTTGCTTTTAGTTACATTACATGATGTCTCTTTTCGAAAAGAATCAAGAACAAACCTTAACACACAGAAAGCAGGTTTATTCAGATTATTAACATTTTTGTTGCAGAGCTAGCATGTTTAGTAGGCTAACTTTGGAGGTAGCATGTACCTCATTTTCTAAACAAAAAGCTAATAGGACTCTTGTTCTGGCATTTGGATTATTGCTGAAAACAAAATCTGTGGTAAACAAAAGAGAGAGACTGTAAACAAAGTATATCACAGACACATGACCCCTACATCACCTACATTTAACTTTCTACTACACTACACACACTTAACTATAAAATTTGAGTAAGAACAGTTTGTAACAGAGTGTAACCACAACAAAGCTGTAATGTTAAGCAGAATGTCAAAATAAAAAGGTTTAAATGATCAGCATGATGACATTAAGTCTTCCTCAGCAGTCGTACTGTACACACAGTTCAGTCCACTGCAGGGATTCACAGACCAGCTGAAGGAGCTTCAGGGTCAAAAAAAAGTCAAAAAGACGAGCTTGAACCCGTCGCAGAGTGATCGTATTCCCCTCCTCTAACGTCCGTCCCGTCTGTCTGTCTGTCCCCCTCAGCGGATCAGCACTGCGAGTGGCGACGGCAGACACTACTGCTACCCCCACTTCACCTGCGCCGTGGACACAGAGAACATCCGGCGGGTGTTCAACGACTGCCGGGACATCATCCAGAGAATGCACCTGCGGCAGTACGAACTCTTGTGATGGGAGACCGCCTCCGTCAGCCTTCTGTGTTTTTTCTCCACCATTCTGCATCCTTGACGAACCCTTCCTCCTCCTCCTCCTCCTCCTCTTCCTGGCTCCTCACCCCTCCTCCCTCAAAGAAACCCTCAACAACCCCTGACCACCCCTCCTGTCGAGGACTATGAAGTACTACTGAAGTGTGTCAAATCCTCTTAGCTTTTTGTACTTCTTTTTTCTTTTTCTTTTTTTTTTTTCTCTGAGACCGATTCATCCCCATTTCACCGACGTGAAAGGAAGACTGGGGAACAAAAGTTGTTGCGTGCCGCTTATTTTTTTTTTCTTTTTTCTTTTAATCCTTCCTCTTGAATGCCTTGATTTTTGTCATTCCACTAAGCCTTGGGCTACCTCTTTTTTTTCTTTTTTTTTTTTTGCCCCTTCGTGTCCTTCTGTTTTTTGGCTTTGTCATTGGACCTGGACTGGTGGGTGTGCAAACATAAAAACACACCTACAGGACCTCAGTGTGGAGGCAGTGTGTGTGTGTTAACGTGTGTGTGTGTGTTAACGTGTGTGTAAGGGAGAGGAGGAAATGCCATGTGAGCGAGAAAATGTGTGTGTGTTTATGTCTGTGTGTCACCTGCCGGTTAAAGCTGGCATCACCACCATGACCTTTGCCCCCGTTTTCTTTTCTTCTTCTTCTTCTTCTTTTTCTTTTTTTGCCCCATCACCCCCTCTGACCTGCCTCTCTCCTCCGCGTGGACGGCGACTTGACGGCGGCGACACCGGAGAGGAACGGGAGCGGGCGGAGGGGAACCGAGTGGATGAAGAGATAAATGCACTTTGCATCAGGTTCCTTAATAACTTTTTTTTTTTTTTTTTTTTTTTTTTTTTTTTTTGTTGTTGTTTTTTTTTTTTTTTTTTTTGTTTTTTTTACAGAGTGACAAAAAAAAAAAATTA
>JAPZDV010000004.1:19236721-19267804 GCA_029814665.1 Acanthurus lineatus | reverse complement strand
AGACACAGCAATGTATTTGAGGTTAATGGTCTGTCTGAGACATTTTCTGTTCTGTAATCCCTTTTTGAAGAGGAGTACTATTTTGCACTTTTATACTCACAGAAAGCCATGGTGTATTTGAGTTTATTTTATTGACTGAAAATATGGGTTAGAGTTGTTGTTCAGAGTTGATTTAGCACAAAGAAGGAAGTTGAAAATTTGACCACAGTTCTTATTGACATCACTATTTCATTGACATTAACATTTACATTAACCCGCTCCCCGGGCTGCAGATTGGGCCATTTTTAGAGTTTATTTGGCTTTTTTAGCCTTTTATTTCCCCCACATTAAAGGGCCAATCATGATTCCACTTCCACCTTCCACTCCGGCGGTCGACTGTGTCTGGGGCAAGTTTCCACCGGCTCCGAGGGGGCAGGGGTGCGAGGGCCCGTCCAAGGCTGATTGCAGCTTTTATTACATTTTTGTTTTCACTCTAACACTTTTTCTTTTTTTCAATTTTATACATGAAACCCATAACAGACAGTAACAAAATAAATAAACAATATTCATACACACACCACTTGTACCATCTTATCATTTGTACTGTTTGAAGTGCTTCATAATGCCTTATATCTTGTGGTTTATTCCCCTGATGACTTTTTATTTGCTTTTCACCACAGTGATCGATAAATGAGTATCTTCTAGATTAAAATGGGTGTTAGAGCACTGCAGAATTTGCAGGCTCAGCAGGAAACTTTCAAACAACATACTCATTTCCGAGCGACAATCATATTACACCCAGTGCGGGGCCACATGATTGGTTGAAATTTTCATGGCTAATATACAACTCTTAACAAGGTTTGAGCCTTAAATGATGAAAACTAGAATCAGATTAGATGTGCATTAGGTACCGTCAACAGGAACACTAGCTAAATCACTCACCAGCTATTTGTTGTGAGATCCATCTGCACATTGAGGTCTTTTTCCTGATGATGATGATGATGATGTTGATGATGTTGATGATGATGATAATGATGATGAGCTGCTCTGCTCACCAGTAAGAGGAGGATGTTCATGTGTTGATGTCAGTGTGAATGACAGAAGATGGACTGTGATGGGTTCAACTATGGAGACATATATTTAAATTAGGGCTGTCGAAGTTAACGCGTTAACTCAAACTCCTTTTAACGGCACTAATATGTTTTTATGCACGCATGGTCTGTGCTTTGCCAGCTCCCGTAGTTTCAGGAAGTGGCGCTAAAATAACATCGCAAACGGTTACAAAGCAGAAATGAATACAGAAAAGGGACTTTTTAACGGAAAGTTTAGCTTTAAAGTTTTGGTTCTCTGGACAAAACAAGAGTAATTTGTATTTATTGTAAATGTAAAAGGGCAGGGTAAAAAAATTGCAATTAATTTGCGATCAATCGAGAGTTAACTCAGGACACTAATGCGATTAATCGCGATTAAAAATTTTAATCGACTGACAGCCCTAATTTAAATATGTAGATATAAACAACAAATCAAAGTAAAAATATGGTTTTACTCCACTTTTCACAACTTCTAAAAAAAACAGAGTTGAAATCTAACAACACACATTTACTCAATTATCATACTTGAGCACAAGTTTCTGGTATTTTTAATTTACCAGAGTACCTTGTGGTGCCACATTACACGTCTACTCCACTGCAGTGTTGAAGGAAATATTATACTTTTAAATCCACTGTAATTATTTGAGAGCTTTAGTATCTAGTTACTTTGCAAATCCAGATTTTTCATTAAAAACACGAGAAATATGTGTTTTGATTCTAAATTAAAATATCTGACAGCATATACAATGAGACCTGAAATTAATTATTTAAATAATTAACCAACATTTAATTACTAGATACCTTTTTTTTCTCCTAAGTATTAGAATTACCCACTGACTCTTAATATGCCATCACTTTGCTGCTGCTCTTTCCAGCTTCACATTAAACCCACAAATGAAAACAATGTGTTCGGGCAAACGTTGAAGGTCACACTGACAAATGTAGGAAATCTGTGGTCATCGTACAGGTCGTTGGGAGACGCTGAAGTAAACGAGGAACCAAGAACATATAAACAACACTTCATCACAAAGTGAACACTGAATCATCAGCCTGAACTGAAAATTATGATTTATGCGACAGCGAGGACGGGGAGGTCGTTCCCAGAAGGACTCGCTAACCTCAAGTAATTTATTAGTCTGCATTTAAAGCTTTAACAAACAAACTTAACCATGGCCACTTGATGAGAAGTTCAGATAATAACAGAGTAAACCACTATAATCCACTATAAAAAGTGATTAATTTCTAAATTTTATTAAAACTAAAACTGATTTTAATCGCAGAAAAATGTTCCTCCTCCTCATTAAGTCACTTTCTCTGTGTTTTCTCTGAGAGCAGACGTCGCCTGCTCCTCCTCAGAAGTCCATTGTATCATGAAAACACAGAGGCTGCTGTCTGCTGCAAGACCAGAGGAATGAAGTCCCGATGACCTTTGACCTCTTAGGTCATTGCTGCTGAGTTAAAAGCTAAACTCATCTCCGCCTTTAGAAGCACAAAGAGTCCTCAATGGTTCATGGCTTCACAACACAAGGCCGCCCTTTTTAATCTAAGTACTGTAAATCTTTTAGGATGTAGCGTAATGTTGCTAACAGCTCAGAGGAAACACAAGACATCTCAAAGCAAATCAGTCCTTTAAGTTGATGCATTAACATGCACATTAACATGAGCATCCTGTCTGTTAACGTTAATGTTTGCGCCCTGATAAAAATCACCAAACATGCCTTCAGTCATCAGTTCATGAAGGCCATTATCCTCCTTCAATTTGCAGAACGACAGAGCTTCCAAAGCTCATGCACATCCAGACAGATGAAGAGACAATCATGCAGCTGTTGCAGCTAATTGATTTCAGCTCTGTCCGTTTGTCTTGCCCTTTCAAAAGTCTGGTCACAAGTCAGTAATCGATGCAGAGACGCCTCTTTGTGTGTGTGTGGAGTGACAACAGTTTAATAGTAAGAGTTGAAACACACTGGCTTCATGGACAGCAATGAATGTTAGTCAGTCCAGACTGAAATAACTCAACAACTACTGGATCAATAGTTATTAGTTTTTGTGTAGAGTGAATCCCACTAACCTCTGACTTTTTGTTTCTTTTCTTTTGAAATACCACAACATCTTCTCTTTGTAAACTTTGTGCACACATTCATCGACCGCAGACGATGGATCATACTGCTTTGAGTGATCCGGTGACTTTTTCTCTAGTGCCACCAGGTCAGTGTCTCATGGCAGAAACAGTCGTCTCCAAAGAAACACACACACAAAAAACTCCGACTGCATTGATTATTTATCTGCTATAGTGGAAAAATATGATCCGGCTTGTTTGTATTTTTTTAAACTCATCACAATCGTCTCCAGCTGCGAGGACGATACAAAGAATGACACACAAATAGCAAAAAGAGATGAAATAGTCGCCTCAGTGGCTGAGTTACACCCAAAGCATGTTAGCATTTAGTGGAAGTACGAGCTCACAGAGCTGACAGCATGGTTGTAGATTCTTACTTGTTACATAACGACTGCAAAATAATCCTGTATGATGTCAAACTGTCATGATTTACACAGGCCCGATTACCATGTATGAATATGTTTAACAACATTCAGCATTTAAAACGAGTTCACAGATCACAGACTAAACCAGCAGGAGGTTTATTCATCACTTCTTTGCACTTACAACATATTACATTTGAAACTGGAGTTGCAAGGTTTTCATATGATAGTAACGATCCGCAGCCTGTCTGTCTGATTTTAAAAACTGACAATCCGCCCGCAGCCACCACAGAAAGACACTAAAAAGCCTACTTAAGCAAAGGCACCTTTAAAGTGCATGCAGAGTGCATCCATGTAAATATTGAACACACACACACACACACACACACAGAGTTTGGATTTCACTGGCAGATCAATACTGAAGCAATCTGGACGTTAATCTCATTTGCACTTCAGTTTTCTTCTTGGCAAAAGCTGTTTCTGCAGCACTGTGGGATCTCCAGTCAAATTCAGGAGATTTAAAAGCAGAGTTTCATGTCTGAGAGATAATGAAATCTATTTTTCCACATCATTTTCTACTTCTGCAGATGTTTTTCTGACAGACTGCAGAAAGAACGATTTGAGAGGGGAAAAAAAATATGCTGTTAAGGTCTATTTTATGGTGATTAAAGCTCCAGAAAAAGAAAAAATAAGTTGATTTCTAGTTGAAGGCATCAGTGTGCTGATACAACATTATCCACTCTTCTGGTTTTCCAGGCTTTCCATCAGACATCTTTAGGATTTGGGAACATGAGGTTTATCCTGAAGATGTTTGATGAGCTTTAGGTCGATGCTCTGTTCCCACCAAACTGGGAAAAAAACATTTACTTAAGCAATGTAAGATTAAACATTGTGATAATTGCTGACATTAGCATTTACCTCATGCAGCGCTGTGCCTACATGTTAATATAATGCTGACAGTAAAATAAAAGATCCACCTGCTTCTCCAAAAGATGTTTTCCACCTTTTTGCAGTCAATGAAGTCCAGCTTCATTGATCCATTTTGACTTTGGACTCTTGTTTTTGTGTGAATTTAACTAAAAATCATTCTTTCTTTTCCTGCCTGCTGAAATAACTCAGCACTTTTTAAACTCACCTTCACCTTTAAGCTGTTAGAAATGATTTGCAATTTTCTGCCCATTTTTGAAGCTTCAGAAGAACAAGAATTAACATGGAGGCAGGTCGGTCAGGATCGACGGACCTGAAGCTTCGCTGTGTGTTTTACAAAACTGTTGTGTCCATTTGGCCCGAGAGCTTATCAATAACTCCCTCTCAAGAATCGGATGAATAATGGATCAAAGACAGATGTTATAAGGATTCCCATCTATCTGAGGGATTAGATCAGCAGGTCTGGACTTCAAACGGCAGAAACAAAATCGCGAGCTGACATGTTTTGAGGTTAGTTATTGATCACGGCTGGCTGCAGTTCAGAGCCTCGTTGGTGACTCTTCTCCTGCTCCCACGTGATCGCTGCAGCAGAGCATCCAGCCGGTCTGCATTTCCAGGGAAAAGTGACGCCTCAGGGGGCAGAGGGTGGTGGGCTGATGATCTCCCAAAGTCAGCTTTTCCCTCAGCAGCATTTAAATGTTTATTTTTCTTATTTTTTTTGTAGCCTGAATCCATTTTTGGTTGGTCAGGCCAAGCGATGATTCATCACATCACAAGCAGGACCTTTGCTGCTTTAAGTGCCCTGTGTATTAAACGTGGAGGTTGAGGAGGGTCATTTGGCTCGGTGCTGACAACTCCCATCATACCTTGCTCTCCTCTGTCCTAATGCACTTTGGAGGAAACAACAGTATGGATCATTTTCTTGTCAATAAAGTCATTAAACACATTGAAGAATGTATGATTTATTGGTTTTAATCAACCTGTGTGTTAATGCTTCAGTTCAGACTTGGCTGCTCCTCTTTATTGTGTACAAAACAAGTAAACAGCAGGTCAGCGCTCCGTGGTTTGCTCTTTGATGCAGCTGCTTTTCACAGAGGTGATAAATAACCCTAAGTTGAGTTTTAAGTGTTTTTGATATCCAGGCATTAAGGGGAAAACAAGTTAAAGTCATTTCAGCATTTAAATTCATTGGTTTGTGGTTAAAGCTCATTTTATTCTGTTTACAGCGATCAGGACTGTCATAAACATAAAATGTGTTATAAATCAGATAATTTTGTTAGTGGGAAGATGTGTTTGTAGAACAAATAAGCACAAATGCATCTGATATTATGCTACAAAAGAGCTTTATTAGAAAAAGGACTGAGGATAAAACACATTCACACCCTCTGAGAGCCTCCTGTGTGTGTGGGCACACACTTCTTTCCATTATTTTTAAAATTAAACACAAGTAAATGCTAAGTGAGTCAACGCAAGTTTCTCAGCACACAGTGGAGTTTTAAATTTCAGTGACTCATTAATGACTCAGACTAAATGAGAGGGCGGACATGATGAATGCAGGTGTTTCCATACCTGCTCTGAACCCACCGAGACGAGACAAAAAAAAAAGAAAAACTGCAGACTTTCTGTGACCCTAAATTTAAGCACAATCAGTATCCTCAGTGCTTCACTTAAAATTTCAAATGTGAACCTCATGGTGGTGCTAAAGAGTCAGGAGATCACCAGGTACTTTGTGATTAATCATCTGAGAACCATGAATGTTTACAGTGATCATTATTAATCGATAAACATTAAGACATTTCAACACAAGTCAGAAACATCAATCTAATTGCTTCATGGGGCCATAAATTAAAGATATTCATCCTCTGGGGTTAAAACATATATTTAATTCCGTCAATCCCACAGATGTAGAGATTTTTCAGTCTGGATCAAAGTGGTGGATCAGTCAGACGGACCGGTTCATCGTCCCTCGAGCTGCTTATGTGATTTGAAAAGCTGAGCAGAGTTAAGGTGTCCTCGATTTTGGAGCAGGATGAAAAGATCCCATTTATCCTGGGATAAAACTATTCGATGGAAGTGGTCTCATGGCCTTTAACTTTATGTGAATCATAAGAGCTTTACAGTCATCAGATCACAGTCAAGTTGAAAGCCTGTGGGAGATTTAAGACCGATATGAACAGTTACAGCAATGGACTAAAATAAGTTAACGGAAGATACACAAAAAGCATTTTGGTAAAGTATTTTTTGTGTTTCAAAGTAAAATTTGACAGGCCTGTTCTCTGGTGACAGACTGGGGAGGCTGTGCTGATTTGTGCGGAATGATTTCACACCACTAGGCGTCGCTGTTTCTCTCCAATGAGCGGACGGACAGTAGACCTGTGGAGATAAACTGATCAGTAAAAGTCTCTAAACATTTATAAAACTTCCTGAAAGGACCCCCCTTACTTAATATCTATAAACTTAAAGATTAAGATTTAATACTAAAAATGCTATCATATGTTTTTGTAGATTTTGGACATGTTTTCTTGTAAAACTTGTGGTATTTGCATCCTTTTCCACGTCCCACCTCTTGCTTCCAATTATCTCAGAGGGCCGGACCGGTTCCCAGCCGAAGGCATCTGATTGGCTGAGTCCGGTGTCAATCATATACTCGTCCTGTAGCCTCCGGTTGATGAGTGCAATCCGCACCAGAAGTCAGAAAAGTCAAATTTCACCAAGGGGACAGAACGGGAAGAGTAAATTATCCGGTTATTATGAGAGATCCTGCCAAGCCTCACAGTTAAGAAATGACAGGAGACTTTATTTTAATTTAAACATTTCTCTTTAAAAGCGGCTTAGAGGTTTATAAAGGAGGTTAATTGGACTTGAGGACTTGTTGGCTCCTTTCTCCGGCATTTTTACGCGCTGTTCTCGTGCGGCCGTTTGCGCACCTGAGACCGTTGCTCACTTTATGCAGCGTCAGCGTCACTTAAATGCCTCTGAGCGACTAAAACATCATGGTGACGTTACTCACCGGTGACAAGCCAGCTGTGGAGAACCTTGGTGAATGCGCAACCTTTCACTGTGGAATAACCTCCGGGGTCCAGGTGTCATCAGGGGGAGCTGATGTGGCCGTCTGGAGGAGCGCACCAGTCTGATGTCAGCTGGGATTTGACAGAGCGCATGTGTTTGGGGATGCGAGAGAGACCTTAGAGAGACAATCCTCGGCTACTTTTACCTGGATTGAACGCGGGGCTGTCCGGAGCCATGGCCTCTGAGGTGGTGTGCGGGCTGGTCTTCAGGTTACTGCTGCCAATGTGTCTCGCAGCTGGTGAGTTTTTTTTTTCTTAAGTTCCCACTTTTTTACGCAACTAAATTGGACCAAACTGCCATGTGTGCGCCAAGTGGGGTCAGGAGACCGATCAGTAGATATTTTATAAAGTAGTTTATATCATGTTATCCTAAAAATCACTTAATTAGACTTAAATGTAACGTTAAAGGGAGGCTGTAGCTTATATTAAACATTGTGACTCTGTCTTGGTTTTTTTATTTGTCTAAATAAGTTGCCAACTTTTTTGCACCAATAAAAATCTGTGACATTGATTTAAAATCTAAGGTAAATTTACACAGACATAAAATATCGTGAGTTTTATGAGCAGCAGTCACATTTATGATGTGTGTAAATTTAATTGATTTTGTGATGATCTGTGATTGACCTCATGATTGCTGGAGGTCGTTGCTCCTCATCACTGCCGAGCTCGGAGCTCTGAGACTGGGCCCAAACAAGATCAATAAGACTGCATGGAGCCACACACCGGCTATTATATATGAATTACAAGCCGGAGCAGTAATGTATCAGCACTGTTCTTCACCCTGCAGTCACTGTTTCTGGGGTTTTGTAAAGGAAACAGGCACAACTGAGCATCCAGCCACTGCAGAGTGTGTATGAAAAACAACCCCCCCCCCTCCTCACTGTGCTCACTGTTTATGTCTCAGTTTGTATGTTTGGAAACAGATAAATATATAACGTTTCTTTCTTTCCTTTTAAAAGTTCAAGGCTAAAACAATCAAATCAGGAGCCAGTTAACTGTTTTTATTTACTCAGAGAAAAAAGACAGAAGCTTTTTCTTCCTGTTCGATCGCCTGCATGACTCAAAGAGCGAATCACATCAGAGTTAAACTGTAATATGTTGTAAAAGCATTGGATTTTAATTTATGTTGTTTCTAAGATTTGCTTATTGCCTGTTAATGAACCATCACTGTTGTGACTGATCATTTCTCTGCTGGTTGAACATTCAGCATGTCTGTAGTATTAATACTGTTTATGAACATTTACATTACTTTGACATTACAGCCACGTCCTGCAGTGCTGCACGCCCCTCTTAGATTTAGTCAACAAGGACGTTTTTTTGGTTTGTTTACAGCATTTATGACTTTAAAAAAGTGCTCCGCTCTCTAAGTTATTATTGCTGGGTTAGTGAATGTTTTGTTTGATTCACCATTTTGCTATGCAGATTTACAAGATGACTCATAGTCAAACTTGGCAGCTTTTTTTTTGGACTTTGGGGCGACTTTTAGTGGCTTTAAACAGACTGCACAGGTCTCACCTTTTGCAGCTCAGGTGTTGCACATTTTAACGCTGATAATAACTTTGTGCAGCTGGACGATGATCACGCCTTGGATGCAGACTCTTTTAGATGCAGTTTTAATTCTGTGGTAGGTCACAAGTGAAAAATGATTAGCATTTAAACCGCCACTGCGGTTCCTCTGTGGTGTCTGTGTAAGACTTAAGGGCTGAGGTACTTTTAAAACTAACAGCATGCTTTCTATAGATAAGACCCACTCTGTACCACCATAATGCATCACTTGACAGCCCGACGCCCCCTTTATTTCCAAAAGCAATTGTGAGGCCATGCATTGTCTCCATTAATTCGTGGAAAGTCGTTTTAACAGTATGAATTAATAATGCGGTTGTGAGGGAGAGAAGAATTGCCTTCCCCTTTTATCGTAAACATACCTTTAATATTTTATGTTTTTTCAAAGTGCAAAGAGCACTTGTCATTCACTGCAGCTGTACACAGTAACTGACAGGATGAAGGAAATGCAAAGTGGAAAAAGAAGGGAAGGAATATTGGGCCAGACGGCGTTAGGGATCAGAGAAGGTATTTCAGTCATCAGCATCATCCGATCGACGACTGACTTTCCTCTATTACCTCTGTTGGACAGTCAAAGATCTCAGCTTAATTAAAACTAAATGGGTTTGGTGTAAATCAATAACCATCAGCCCATCAGCTCACAATCAGTGTAAAGCAGATTTCTGTTTTTTTCACAGTGTCATTTGTAACCCTTGTGACTGGAAGATCATTTTAGGTTTCATCTCTTGCTTTTCATATTTGCGTATTTTTTGCTTTTGTTATCACATTTTTTGGGGAGAAAAAGAGAATAAAAGAGTACATTTTTTGCCCTCTCAGTGCTGAATGAACAGATGTGAAACACACTCAAAGACAACAACATGTTATCTGACTCTGAACGTCTCTGTTGCCCTCTGTGTTTATGTTCAGTAGAGTAATATGTGTTGCACCCTGTCGCTTTTCTCATGTCCCAGTGAAAGACTCGTCTGCTGACGTTACATAGTCTGTGTTTTCTGTTGGCCATCTGACAGCACCTCTTTTCAAAAAGCACAGAAGTGCTGGGCTCATGTGTACACAGTCCCTTTACCACACACACACACACACACACACACACACACACACTGGCACGCACACACACACACAACACTGGCACACAGGTACAGTTTCGATTATCAAACAGGGTGCTGTTCATGTGTTTACTGGCAGAGTTTGGAGTGTGAACATGATTAATTGCAATACACTTGCGCTTACAGAAAATGTATGATCTGATATCACACTTGTGGTTCGGCCGTGCAGAGAGAGCGGCACACCAGCTGAGCGCAGTCGGGTCGGTTGCAGCAAAGCAGAGCACAATAGTGAAGCAAACAGGGGTGGAGGGTGACATGCAGATGCTCAGCTGCTGGGAGCTTCACTGGATTCATCACAGTGGTGCAGAGCAGAAGTGGATATGTAAAAATAATGCATTAAATTTGCTGAAATCTTCCTTGTTTTGCCTGTTGTAAAATCTATACAGATAGGAACAAAAACGTTCAATCAAAACCTCGTTAAGATGAATCAGAAACAGAAACAGTTTCCTCTAAAAATGTGGAAGAAATTTAGTTCTGGTGTTGTGAGTTTAGTGAGAATAAAAGGTCATGGGAGGAAAAACAGCTCTAGCTATGATTTCAGCCATTGTTAAACATAAAATTAATTAGAAGAATGCTGTCAATGCTGAGTTGAGCACCCAGTAAAACTAAAACTCAGACACGTACAGTGCTAAAAACAGAAATAACACCTTGGGTTGAGTTGTTGAGTCACAACTGCAGTGTGCAATTTTTAAAATGCTGTTATCTTAAGACCATGAGGCAACTATTTCAGTATCTCAAGATTTAAAAATATTTTTTTCGTTAAGGCCAATTTCTCTGAGTTATGTGATAATTTACCACGAAAAAGCAACTGTTTTGTTTTTTTACTCAAAGATCACTCGATAATCAGGAAGAACTCTTAATTTTGTGTCTTGTTCATGAGATCATGTATAATTTTGGCCTGTAAAATAACTGTCACAATTTCCATCTGTGTTAGATATTGATTGAAGTACAGTCTGATGATTTTCATTTGATCAGCAATGAAAAGCTTATCGATCTGACATTTTCAGTGCTGCAGTTGTTAAGATGCTATCTGTCCATGTTGGCAGGCTGCTATTGATCTCTGACAAATTTGTATGCAATACGAGATAATAATCAGGGTTTCTTAGGTTTCTTGTGATAACAGGTTAATTGTCTCGGTATTTCTAGATAACAAAGCTTGTTTTCTTGAGATAATGGTATAATTAAATCGTATTCTCAAGATAGTAGCGTTATAAAACATTGCAAACAAGTCCATCCTTGGCTCCTCCAAAAAATATTTATCAGACTGTAAGAAAAAAAATCATTGTGTTTTAGATATTAAAATAAAATGACAGAGAACAGTCGTTAGGTGAATTTTATCACTCAGTTTTTAAGGTTAACTTATTTTAGTTTGTAAAAACATCAGATTAAATACTACAAATGTTAGAATCAGAGAAGAAGAACAGCCCGGAGTGATGTACAGCTGTAAGTTAAATGTCAAAAAAGGAAATCTGTTTTTAAAATTAAGGTTACTGTGACATAAATGGCTAGAGAAAGTAATACCAACCCTTTCCAAAACACTTGATTAAACACCTGTAAAGTAGCTTAATTAGCGTAAAACTAACTATATTTTGTCCTGTTTTAGCCGTTTGTTAGCTCGTTTGTTAGCAAGTAAGCTAGGGCTAATGTGTAAAAACAGCTGCCATTTATTGTAGCTTACTTTCGTGATTTTCCTTTTTCAAAGTTGAATTTATAAACAATAAAACACCTGCTTGCTCAGTTTATTACACCTGAATGGCCAAGAAAAAACCTAGTTGTTTTAGTATGACCAGTGGTATGACCTTTGCAAGCTAACGTTAGCTAGCGAGTTATTTTAGCAAAATTAAGTTAACTTAATGACTATTCTCTTCTTGTGCTTCTGTCATAATGCTATTTCTGTAGCAAATGAATTATTTCATCATTAAACTGTACTGTTGTGACTGCTGTTAATCAAAGGCCACATAGTTTTATTAAACTAGCAACTAAAAATGGCTATTAGCTAGTCCCTATGCAGATTAGTGTTTGTTAGCTAACACATAGCTAATCAACCGTTAGCTAATGAATTAGCCAATGATGGTAAGCTAGCCAACAAATTTAACAATTTATATTAGATTACATGAATTTAGCGCTTCGTCATATGCTCAGTTTATCAATAAGTCAAGTTTAAGAAAATAATAAGCAACAATTTTTATAAATGATTAATCATTTATGTATTTTTTTCAAGCTAAAAATGCCAAAATGAACAGTCACCACATTATCAAATGTAAATTCTTTAATATTTTCTTTCTCTTATATGAACTTACTGAGCATGTTTGAGTTTGGACTGTTTGTTGATCATATTAAGATATACAATGACACTAACATTGACATTTTGAACTTGAACTTGAACTTGTTTGTTAATATTTTGAACAAAAGAGAATAAAAATTATAGTCATTAGTCACAATCCTGATTAAAATTAGCTGCCCCAAGATGTGTCATGTCATCTGATGGATTATTTGACCTTGTAAGTATTTTGTTAGAATCAGTATTTGGGCTTTACAACCTGCACTTGGTTTGTTATTATGGATGCATCAGCCTTGTTTTTTACGCTTTCATGCACTGATGAAAACCTCTTTACAGTGGTGGTATAGGCTCTGGTATGCTCTTTATTATTTCCTTCAGAGAGATTTAAATTCCTCTGTTATCTTTCAGTGCTCAGTCTGGACAGGCACCACCACCTTATCTTCTTTCATGACATTTATGCTTTTGGGCTCAAACTCTGCAGTCAGTTGGCTTTGATTTTGCATTTAAGAGTGGTTTGCCTCCCTTGTGTTTAAGCTTTGTCTTGCTGTAATAAAAGCTTTTACCGGGAGAGACAAAAGCCTGATTCAGATTTAAATCGGGACTTTTTCAGTAATCTGATGTCTTTAAACAAGGACAGTTTATTTTCATTCCCTGTGTAAAAATCCTCAAATGGTGAGTCATACAGAGAAGGCAAATGGTCAGGAAGACTGTGGTCAAGTGTCTGCAGGCAACAGCGGCAGAGCCATGCAGATAGACCTACAGATAGATTATCTATTCCTCTCACAGTATAGTTACAAAATGACTTCTTTAGATTTATAAGTGAAAATGGGGGGCCAGTAGGCTCCAGACTGGAAAACTTGGGCAAAGTAGCCAGGTTTAGAGCTTATTTGTTGCCACATTAAATGAAGATAAAATGAAGTGGGTGCAGAGAGAAATGGTGTAGAATATGAGACCAAAAAATTAATGATTGTGAGTCATTCCCTCCGCATTCACCACAGCAACTTGCACAGTTGTTTACAAAGTTTGAAAAGGAATCAAGTCATAGTGCACATTTAATGATAAAGTGCTTTTTTATGTCCCATTTATTGATTTTTGGATTGTCTGGCATATCATGTATGTGTGCATACTTTAACTTAATCACACAGATAATTTACAGATGTTGGTGGTTTTCTCAAAGATGAGAGAGCCCCCCACCTCCGGCATTTATTAACTTTTGTTAGTTTTCATTGGTCTGTATCTGAGGATAGGGAAAACAAGGAGGTACACTTACTGTAGGGCTCCAGCAAGGGAAAAGTCAGAGCCAAGTCAAATGTCAATGAATAGGTCCATTGAGTGTGCAAAGATAAATAAAAGCACCATTTTCAGCAGTTAAGTGTAATTTTTCAGAAGTTCAAGACCAGTAGCTGCCCAGACGGGCTGATCTGTGTGACTGAGATGGTAACTCAGGTTGTAAACTGTGTGCCTGTTGATTTAACCGCAAAGAAAATTTTGGGAGGTCAGACTGTGTCCACATTTTGTACAAGGTTACTGTGTACTTCCTCCTGACCTAAAAATTGTTCAAAGAAATGTAAGGCGAGAAAACATTCAGTGCAAACTCAATGAAATCCGGAAAAAATGTGGGTTGTAAATATTAGGTGAAACTATATTTTAATTTATTTTTACAGCTGTGAATGGTACTCAAGTTTGTAAAAAGCTTAAAAATGTGTGTTGTATATATGTATTGTTGGCTTTAGTGGTGAAAAAGTGTTTGCTGTTATGTGGTTCATTTTGGATGCGTTAATTGATGTTTAGTCAGCTGGTGACGTGAACTGTTTAACTGGTAAAAGCCCGGATCAGGGCAGATGGTCAGTCTGACTCGGGGAAATGAGGTGCGTTACAGATCAATACATCAATTAATGGTTTTTGGAAGTGATGTTTGCACTTAAGCGTTTAAACTTTTATCATGAGCTCAAAAGACTTCCTTCATCTACCTCTGTGGGTGTGTTTATACATATGTGTGTGTGTGGGTGTGTTGTGTTTGTGTGTGTGTGTGTGTAGGTGTGTCGGGGGAGTGTTCGGGAAAGAGTGAGTGTGTGGAGTTGCATAATACAGTGTCATGATAGGAGAAACATCCAGAAGAATGAAAATAGTGCATTAAACTCAAGCTAGATTAAACTTTAGGCAGAGTAAATCTGTGACTAACATTTGTTTTTATTATTGACTAATGTGACTACAAGTTAAATGAATAATGTCAATAAAATGTAAGAAAGCATTTAAAAAAGTTATTACACCACAAAACTGAAAACTCCTCAGAAGCTGGAACAAGAAATGAAATAATTAACCAACCATCCAAATAGGTGCTAAATGATTATTTGATTCATAAACTACAATGAGGAAAAAAATGTAGGTTTTTTATTATAACTACATAAAAATGATCATTGGTCTTTAATATGATTTCCTTTTATATTAAACATTCATTATTGATGTAAATCAAGTTAAGCTTAACTTTATTAAAAGGAGAAATGAAGGAAATGCAAGTTATACAATGAAAATATGACAGAAATTAAAAATATTCAACAGTGGCTCTAAATTCTCATTATAATCTTCAAGTAAAAGAACTGAAACCAAATACGAATCCTTTTCAGACACCACTCATGACATTTCACACTGTTCATACTCTACGTGGCAGCATTACAGTTAAACTTTTGGCAAACATTAGCCTTTCTTCCTGATTTAAAACTCAGAGGTAAATCATGCATTATAGGGGGCATCTGGTGCGTAAAACCACAGTGATTTTGTTTTGTAGAGTTTAATCATGAAAAAAATTCAATAATGCTTAGAATCCATGAAATGCTGTGGATTCTTGCAAAACGAAACCTTCACATCTGATATAAAGTTGCTCTTTGTCAGGCACGATAGCACTAAATGGTCTCTCTTAACACCCAACGATTGTCGGGGTTTATTACACTTTAAAACAAACATCAGTCCCCTTAATGATTAAATTAAGCTCAGGCTCTTTTTTTGTGAAGCGGGCCAGATGAACAGATAATGAAACTTGTGAGTGTTAAGTTTAGTTGCAGGAATGTTCTGGCTTTTTATTACTACGAGCAGTTTTTCTACACCAGGAACATTTTAATAGGTTTCACCACATGTTTCTCTGAAATCTTTGTTTAGTTTATCTCAGTGACGACTCCTGACTGGGCAGCTTGTTACCACTGCCAACTTTTGCACTTTATTTACTCTTCAGTGTTATGTAACGCACACAAAGTATTTGGACACCAAATTAGCTGTGTTTAAATGAAGTTTTGTTGTCATCTTTTTAAATCAAAAGGTGGATTTGCTGTTCACTCCTTGTTTTTCTTTGTTTCTGCAGCTTGCCTGTTCAGGTACAATGTCCTGTCCTTCGTCTACCTCATCTACCTCCTGCTTATTCCACTTTTCGCAGAGCCAACAAGCACAACAATGCAGGGTAAGATCGATTGTGTAACACTCTTTAAACTTCACACGCTGGATTGCTTGGGCTTTGTCGATCGCCTGCAGAATCTTGACTGTTTCCCAAAAGCCTCCTGTTTGAATTGCAATATTGTTCTCTGTAATATACACCAGCCCTACTCCATTGGACTTGAATTTCCTTGAGATGAAGATGGATTTGGCACATAGTTCAGTCCATGAAAGGTTATATCGGTTAGCGCGGGCATGAGTCCATCTGTAATAATAAAAATGATCCATGGCTGGTCAGATCTGAGAGAAAGACCAACTTTATTGGGGTCATCTGATGTAAACTTGATGTAAATAAACATTTTAAGCTTAGATTTGGCTTATTTGCAAAGATAATGTCCATATACAGATAAAAACAAAATTAAAAGAGAGGAAAACTAAACACATGAGCTGTGCATTTTCAGGAAAGAAGTAAAAAGATTTAAATATTCAAGGGGCTAAAAAAAGTTTCTCTATAAGCTCCATCAACTCTTTAGATGTATGCAAGAACATTATTATGAATTTTCTTGCATTTGATAAGTTTTATTTAGCCAGTGTGAAGGTGGAGGGGATTGAGCTGCTTGGTGTCTTGATTTAGAAAAGAGTTTTGTTAATTAAAGCCACCAACAGCAGGTGAAGAAGCTCCCACATTGTCCTTCGACAGCTTCGCAGCAGCTAATCATCCTCCAGAGAAAATCTAAATCACTGTAGAGTTTTATGGGAAGTGACCGAGGTGACTGTTCTCCATACAGGTGATGAATGTGGGTTTTGCGGACGCCAGCTTCTGCTGCCCTTTTACGCACCCTCCTCACCGCAAAAATACTAAACATAATGTGAGCTTCTGTCGAAGACCACATGCAGTGTTTAATAATACATAAAGCCATATTAGTGCAGGGAACAACAGCCGGTCCATGAGCTGAAATAACAATCAGGAAGTAAAGGAGGGAAAGGAAGAGGGAGAAGAGAGGAGAGAGTGGACCACTTACTCTTTCATCAATAGTTAAAGAGAAAAGTCTTCTAGTAAAGCTCAATGCTCTCGTCTTCTGATGGCTGTTGACTTCAAACGTGGTTCAACACGTGATAGTTAAGTCAGAATTAAAAAAAAAAAAAATCCTGTGAAGTCAAAAGCATGAAATGGGCCTTTAAAATGTCTTTAGATTATGAAATGTTGCTGAAGTATATGACTGACACTCTATCATCAACTAAAAGTAACAAAGGCATATTAAACATTTTTTTAAAGATGTTTTTAGTGTAATAAATAATGTTTGTTCCTGAGTTTTACAAGATTTATTTTACATTTCTGTTAAATCATTTTGTGTTTAGATCACTAATTTTTTTTCTGTAGTAATTGCAGTTTTTATTGTGTTTATTCTCCCAGTGGAAAGCAATCCCACCACTCAGGACACCATTGCTGCACTATATATTTATACAGCAAATTATTATTTGCTGATATATTTGTGTTCAATATGTAATTTATCTCATTTATATAATCTCATTAAATTATCTTCATTTGTTTTTTTTGTTTTTTTTTTCAGAACACATTCCTCGTCACGTTGATGTGATACATTTTTTCCAGCATAATAACGTCCAACCTGACATTATTTGTATTAACTGTGGAGTGATTATGCACAAAAGCATAAACACAGAAAAATGAATATCACACGTGCAAATTGCAACAGGCTCAGATAGCGCGAGATACTTGTCTTATGTAACACCTGCCACAGCAAACATCTGTCCACCTCACCTGTCTGTCATCAGCGAGGGGAGCTGCAGGCTGAAAGATCCACAGTATGAGGAAGTTTCAGACCTTTTGTAAATTTGTGTTTTGGTTGATTATGAAATGACTGGGAGCTACAATAATCGCAGGAAGGTTGCTTAGGGAAAACATCTGTCTCATTACTGGAGGAAAAAATATTTAGTTTGGGCGACTCCATAAGATTAATATTAAATTGTTCACTTAAATAATGTATGAAAACCTCTTTTAGACATCCATAATACACACTGACAGTACACGTTTTGAAAATACCCATCTTATTGCCATCTTCCCATCTAGAATGAAGCGTTTTCGATTTGTTTTAGAGAGAATATGAAGAGTAACTGAGCTAAATTTAGTGCTTTGTTTTGATGGTCTGCTTCATTTTGTAGGTTGAAACTTGAAGAAAATGTGGCAGTTAAATCAATAAAGTTAATTTAAACCAAATGTTATATGTGAATAATTCATTAGGTGTAATTTGCTTTAAAAAGCCACAGCAGGTTGTTGTGCCCAAGGATATGTCAGAATACGAGCCTCCCATTGTAGCTGGAGCCTGGAAACAATATCTTACGCAACTTGTTGTTGTTTGTGATTTACTCTCCGCTGTCGAGTGTTTGGCTCCACATCCCCTTGAAGGCATTCAATCCTCGGTGGAGGTGAACAAAATCTAAACTGTTGTTCTCGTATGTGTAGCAGGCATTTCAGAGGCTTCACGCTGGTTCCTATATGCCCTGTTGAATTGGCACTGACGTGATAGTTTTCCTTTGAGAGTCTTTGAGTACTGCTGAATGAATTTTTATAAGTATTTAATGTTACGGATAATCTTTCAGGTTTATTTTTTACCCAGTAGACTTCTAATAGAGGTTGTCTGGTTTTAACACCTCTCCTGGTTTGGCTTTTTTATTTTAAAAAAATGAATATTTATTGTAATTTTTAAAGCCTGAGACAATTTTCTCCTCGGTAAAAAATCTTATACCAGGGACGTCTTAAAAAACAAATGATTGCATGGAGGTTTAAAACATTTCATTTGCCCCCACTGACACTTTTATTTGGCAAGACAGCGTGGTAAAATCAGTATTAAATGTTGTCAAATGAACACAGTTCTCTGATTGATTAGGGAAAAAGCTGCAACTGGTAAAACTGAACAATGCCCTCTGTTTTGGAAGCCTGTAAACGGTTCTCTCGGGATGACGGTTTGAGACTGAATAATGAAGCGAAGTGAAATATTAATTCAAGATGAGCGTCAGGCAACAAAGACTGATGGCCGTCACTCAGCAAAAATGCTGTACTACAAATAGCAGAAAAAGGGAGGCAGAGCCAAAGCCGTTGTGTTGTTCTGAGCCTTAGCAATAATTTGGGCGCAGAAGCTCGCTAACAGTCCTCATACCTCATATTTACAAGCATTCCTTTCCCCTCTTTGTGAAAGCCGAGGGAATTGCAATGGGAAATTAGCACAAATTGTTTTCACTTCAACATTTAATTTGCCTGCCATGGTTGCACACATTAGATAAGGTTAGCCCTCGGTCGCCCGAGGCTCCTCAGTAGCATTTCACCTTAGCCAGGATATTGTGCCATACAGAGTAATTAAACTGTTATGTGTTCTCCTGCTAGGCTGCAGTAAATATAATGAGATGGAGATGTTGCCCTGCAGAACCAGTGGACCAAACTGTGCATACAAATGGGACAATCTCATTTTTCAGTGTATTGCTGTCGTTTCTTCCTTTAAAAAGATGAGTCTCATCAAGTTTGATTTTCCCTCAGAGTGAATATTTTCATTTTTTTCAATAAATCTGAGGAATACTACTTCAGAGAGTTATCACCATAACAACTCCCAAAATTATCCCAAATACCTGTAGGTGCTCTATAAAACACCCATGTGTGCAGCAGCTGTGGCAGCTCTTCAGACTTCTCTCATCCTCCTCTCTTAGGATCAGTAATGTCCACTGACAGCTGTATTCTTACAATAAAAAAGGACACGAGGTCGGTCGGCAGCCACAATATATGTTGATCTTATGGTCTTGGACAGTCGAGTTATTTCTTAAGAGCAGGAACAGCCACCAAAACCAGAAACCAGAGAATCAAACGGGATATAGAGGACGCTTTTGCTCCGTTTATGATGAATCAGAGACTAAGAGAGAATTAGAGGTCTTGTGGTGCACCAGAATGTTTATTTGACTTTTGAACAGAAATAAGCTTTGCTCGCTGGTAGTGTCGCCAGTTCTTAACCAGGATATGTATCATGATCTAAAGAAAATCTCTCTTGGGTGCTTTCCCGCTCACCTTTACATTTTTTTTTTCACTAATCCACTCAAAATAGCTTCTGTCTTCACAGCTGATCACACGAATATGAATTGCTATTCTACTTACTGCAGCAAGAATTCAGAAATAACCTGTCACCTTTTAATGTTACACAACTCTAAAAGGATTTAAATTTCACCCTTCTGTTAGACAGACTTCTTTGTGTCTATAAAAAAAAATAACCAGCAAGACTTTTTCTAGGAATAACATGTGGAAATCCTTAAAGTAAGTGCTGGTGGTGGTGCACTGACTGTAACTGTTCTCCTCCTCCTGCAGGCCACACAGGGCGTCTGCTGCAGTCCCTCTGCTTCACCAGTATGTCCTTCCTGCTGCTCCACATCATCTATCAGATTACCGTCAACAGCCTCCTGGCAGGAAACACCATCGCTTCGGACTTCAACTGTGAGTTCACTGCGGCCTTTTTGGGCAAAGCTACAAAGATATTATAATTTTTTTGTGTTTGTTAAAATCAAAAGGACACACAACTCAAGAATCCACGAAGAAAGCACAGAAAAGCTCTGACTTCAAGGTTTTGCTGTCTGCAAAAGATTTAAAAGACCTACAGGAAGACACTTGTACATTAAGAAAATAAAAAAAAGCCACATGAACCCTTTAAACTCAATTTTATCCTCAGTTAAAAAGACTGATGCAACCCTGTCTTCTGAAAAATCAGTTTTTTTGTATTACAAAATAGTTTTGCCAGAAATATTATATGTTGGAAATATAATTGTTGCCTGGATTATGTTTACCAGCATCATTTTTTAAGCCCAATAGTGTAAGATATATCCAATGGTGGGTGGGATGGATGGTGGGTGCACACTGGCACTGGCAATGCTGGAGGGATTTGTAGCCCAAGTGTGTGATTAAAATCACTTTCATTAAAGCAAAATTATGCAGAAATTGGGAGGTTTGGCTTCCCCACAGTTACACTGTTTCACTGTTGTACATTAATTGGACTCTATTGTGTTTCAATTATATTTAGTAAAGAACTGTGTTGACAGTTTTCATTAATGTCATGATGCGAACAATGGTTGGGCTTGTTGCCTCGTTCCAGTTCTGAATGTGAGATTAGATTCTGTGCAGCTGCCATGTTTATGTGGTTTCATCCACTGCGATAGAGAGCAACATGCGTGGCAAGCTGAGTGTTTGTTGTGGAAATGGCTTTGCTGGATGTTTGTTACTGAAAAGGAGAAGAAAATTGACAATTTATTCAATCTTATTCATGTTGCCTCTACTCTTTATATTCTCTGCTGGCATTAGAAGATGTTGGACAACAAACAAGCAGCCCGAACTGATCAATTACAGCTCTTTCAAGTTTCCACAAAGTGTTTCTGTAGCCATGTTGTATTTTTTTAGGAGGTGCAAATCAGCTACAACATAGTCTACAGTGTTTCTCTGGAACCTGTGCATGCAGCTGCTGTAGGTATGGCAGAACACTTAAATGCAAAAGTGTAAATAAGATGTAACCATAACTATTAAAACATTAACTATGCTTCAGTAGCCAATAGTGAAAATTTCCAGCGAAAACTATTAAAGCAGATGTCAGTCTGTTTTTTGCAGATATGTCATAAGAACAATTTGCAGCTTTGGTACAATCTTGAATAATCCATGCTCAGTATGGCAATAAAAAAACATATATTAGTCATAATGTTTTTCTTTCAACTTGAACAGCTATTGCAAGACACAAAGTGCCATTAAAACATATAATTTCAGGTAGTTTTGTGTCTCAAATGCTCTTTTTAAAACAATTTACCCACTCTGAGCACTCATGTAGAACCAAAATGTCCAGATCTCGGCTTATTGGGCCACATGTTCATGACAGACTGTGTGCACACGTGTGTCCCATCCATCACACAGGCCGTGTTGTGTTTAAACTCTGACCTGAGCCACTGATGCCGTGTCACAGCGTTGTATATCACCACAGACGATGTAGTTTTTTCACTGCCAGACGGAAAGTTTCCACCCAGAAAAACTAAGTGAAGACATACTCCAGTACACTCTCTAATAATAAATTCACAATTTCTAGAAATATCCTCACTCTTATTGCATTTTGTCACATCATGAAGATTTATGAATCTAATAAAATTGCTTAATGTAATTAGCTTCCTCGTGCCATATGGCGACGTAGAAAAAAAAAGAGAACATTTTGCCAGTAAAGCAAACATTGTAGGCTACTGACTCAGTGTCGGGAAGGTGTTAATAGTTGGCCTTGGGCTTCTCACAAACCTCTGTATCAAACAGTAAAATTTAAATGTGTCTAGACGGGACAGACCCTGACCTTGTGTTTCTAATGACTTGTTCTTTCTATTGGAGGCAAGTCGCTTTCCAAAGTCGAAGTACAGCCAACTTTCTCAGATGGCAGAACGGACCTTATCGCCTCAGGCAGGAACACATAGAGCCGTTCAGAGAGGGTAGACTAAATATTCACTCAAGGAGATCTTTATTACTGAGGTCTCAAGGGCTGCAGTTTTTGGCAGATCAAACCCTGCTGTGATGAGACTATAAATTTTGCCCATCTGCTGCTTTTATCTATCTGTCTATTGATATGTCTGTTTATTTAAATAGTCACTTGCAGTAGTGGGATTATAAACTGTGCAAGAAATTATTAATCTTTGCAGTATGATTTGACAGTTTAACACCAGACCGTCAACAAAATGATTGATTGGTTGTATCACTTATTAGTTTAATTTATTATGTGTCATTTAATATGTGGGTGATAATATCAATGGTCAACACGTTAAAATTAAAACCACTTGTTATATAATTGTTCAAAGATATAAAAACCATAACAAATATGGTACATTACATAATATTACGTAGATTTTCAAGAGAAAAGGTACAATAAACAACTTTTATGCAGTAGTATTTTGAAATATATAGATTTTTTATCATTAGCAACTAATTACAAGACCTAAACTGTATTGATCCTACTAATATGTAATATCTGCAGTCAAACCTCTTTGCCACTGAGCTCCATTGTTAAATACTATAAAAAAATATCAATGAGCCACATTGTTGCACTGGATGACATGTTCCTTCATTACCATGAACACACACTATAGTTTATTTTGAGTCAGTCCCGCATACACAATCCTGTTGCTGTAAATACTCACTAGAGCATAAATGTGTATGAATCTGCGGCTGAAAATAGTCCCTCAAAATACACTATTTACTCCCCACTACAAACTACAGTGCCCGGCTGGTTTTTGGGAAATTATTCTGCATTTTTGAAAATGTGAGTGTACTGTATATTTATAAGCTGTTTTTAGCCATACTAACAGTGTGGCTGTAGGAATGCCACAGCTAGTCAGTAAGTCCACTTCTTTAGTCCAGATTTAAATATGACAACAGCAGCTGTATGGATTGTTATTAAACATTGCACAGACCTTCATGCAAGAGGATCAATGCTACAGGTTAGTTATCCCTCGAGGGTTGAATATTTTGCCTCATTCAAGGGGATTTTTTAGTTCTGACTAATTTTTGAGGAGTCCCAGGTTTTTAACCTCCTTATGGTTGTGTTCAAGGTCACTTGGTTGATTAATGTTCCTGGCTGTTGTATTGGCCCCCATGAGAGAAGCTTGACTCATCTGAGGCTCCTCCTTTGATAACTGAGACTCTTCAAAGACATTATCAAGGTCTTTAATACTCCTGTTTCATTCATGCATCAAACCAGAGGTTTCAGTGACCTTGATAAAGACCTCACAGAAGATGAAGACCTAAAAATTCACAACAAGTGAGTTAGAACAGAAGAGGGTCCTTCGAATATGGTTTTCAAGCCAAGTCCATTTGGCCTAAATTTAACCCTTACAGATGTACTGACTACTTCCTGTAGTTCTTCCATGAGATTGACATTTGACCATAAAATACAAACTAGTAGCCATAAAATGAGGTACATATATGTGCCACCCTCAGGATGAACTGTAATAATAATAACATCACCTGAAAAACCAATGACTTTCAGCTGTTCTTCCTGTTGCTAACATGCTTAACTTTGATGGTGAACATTATACCATCGCCATTGTCCTGGTGTCGTAAACATGCCGAGTGTGTGGGAAGACATCTGGTGAGCATAAACTACGGTTGTCCGTAAGTCAAAGAATGCGGGATGTTATTTCAGACTATATATCAAAAAGCTACATTTGCACTGGAACAAGTACCATCTTGAGACATTATCTGCGACATTTAACAGCAAAGTCCTTGCGTTAGCATGGGGCTGCTCGGGAATTACATTATAGTGAACATCTGGTGGATTCTGTCTTTAAGTTTCTCAATTAATGAGGCACTGGGTGGAGAAATACACCAGTACACACTCCTGATGACAAACTTTATATAGAGTAACAAGAGACTAAAGAAAAGAGTAATTTTAAATTACAAAATGTTAGTATTAAGTTGTAAAATTACAATTTTTCAACAGCTCATTGCTTCTTTTGACTTTTGTGATGATTTGTGTACATGTTGTCAGAATTTATGCTTCCTGAAGTTAATGTCATCCTATTCCTATATTTATTTTTGGCCTATATATGCAACAGGAAGTCAAGCATTAGTCTTTGTTCCCTTGATCCATTGCCTACATACTCAGTAAATACCTTATCTCGAGTTTCTATATCTGGAATTTATCCCCTTTACACCCTTTTCCTTTTGGCAGCCAAGTATAAACAAGGAGTCCTCCGTTGCGGTGACGCGGTTATCCTCCCTAACTTTATATAATTTCCTCTGTTCGCCTTGGCCAAATACACCATTAGGGCAGTAAACTGAGTTGAGTATGAATGAGAAAACCTTTCCAAAAAGCTAACACCTCCAGCTGTTAGAGCAGGTCAGTGCCTGGTCACCAGATGAGCCGGTGCCGGTGTCCTTCGGAGTCATCTGTCATTCTTCTGATCTGACCCGACATGGTGTGAACTGCATTTACAAACAGTCACAAGCATTTGTATTAACTCTCAAAAGAGCGCCAGGTGGATTGAGCTCACTTTGTTTCAGATCAAATCAACAGAATTTTTCGGATGGTGACCATAAAACAATACACTTTGTTGACTTTCAAAATACTTTCCTGTGATTGTCTAAACTTTCTGGCAGTTATTGAACAACCACCCATGTAGGGACTAAGTAGGATTTAACAAACTGTTAAAACAGGATTTCCAAGTATGATTTGGCTCATATCTAATGGCAAAAGATGTTTCATCAGCTCATAGGAAGTAAATGGCCTGTTGAATGGCTCTTTTGTGGCTGGTTCCTCAGGAATAATCTCCATTAAGCCTCATAGACAGAGTTGTTGACCTTTACAGCCTTCAGTATTCACACGTGTCCAGGTTTGTTACCCAAATGTGAGACATTTACTGGTTTCTCTCTCTGCTTACTCATTGTGCAATTGTGGTTATGACATGCTGAAATGTTGACGCTGCATATCACCAGTCTCTGTGGAAAAGGACAACTGGCATTAAGGCCCCCTGAGATAGAAGAGAGAGTGCAAAAAGAAATGCTGTGCTGAGAGTTTAACGGCCCTGCAAGTACAAAGGGTGTTTTATGATGTTCGCATTAAGTCTGAGGACAGGTATTTTTGGTGCTCAGCCTGGGATGGAAAGCGGCCTCGCCTCCACGGGCAGAAACTCTCACTCCCAATGCTGAGTTCAGACTGTATTACACACAATTCCTGTCTTCATCCGGCTGTATGGATAAGAATGGCCTGACTTTACCCCTGGCATTCCTCGGATATGATATCACTCACAGGATTTGTTTCCTCTTACACCTGTGGGCTCAGTTTGGGCTGAGTGAAGTTAGGTGTTGCAGATGTTAGGACTTGGGTATTACAGAAATGGATTCTGTTTTGCCTCTGGTCAGTGGACTGACATTTTAAGATGAAGAGTGTCTATGAACTTTACTGACTTTCGTGGCTGATTCTTAGGGTTTGTTTAGACTTTAGACTCTGTTTCAATAAATTCTTTTCCCGAAAAGTGTTTTTTTTAATGCATAGATATGAAAACATGCACCATGAATCCTTTTGGAAAAATACCCCACTCCTGCTAACTAAGATCAAGTTTGTTTTTAAGCAAAAAACGCAGTGCAGCCTAGCTTTTACCAATAAGCAATAAATATCTGTGCTGATAGAAAAATGTTGCAGCAGGGCTTAAAGAAATTTGTGGCATCATCTAGCTCCCACTGCAGAGCTGTACCCACAGAATAAAAACTGAATGCTATGTTGTTTTTGTGGTTTGGTCAGTCTGTCCTCCTTTAGTTTAAAATGGGAGTAGATGTGTGTTGATTGGCAGACTCCTCCAGTGTTTGGTTGGAGGTGGACTCTGGGTGAAGTGTTTGATGTCAGAGGTTATGTCAGAGGTTAGTAATGTGAGCTCCGCCCATGACAGATGATGCCCACTGACCACCGGACCTCCATGCTCTTCTTCTCCTCCTCCACCTAGACCACGTAAACACACATAACATAGCGCACAACACACACGTGTGTGACAGAGAAGCTGCTCTTGCAACTATTTTTGTTAGTGATGAGTAATAAAGAAACACCAGGTCTTGTGCTCACAGTCCATTACTGTTTTATTCACCTTGAGTGGAATTTAGAGTCTGTTTCCTGTTTCTGACAAAATGCCTGTTAGAGTGACTCATTCCTTTACTGGACTCTTGTTGTGTGGCTCATTTATGAGAAAACTGTAAACATCATTTATCTTATTTTTTGACTGTCATTATCTGTCTGACGCTGAATTATCCTCTATTTGCAAATGAAGCTTTTCAAAATGACATCTACCATTGTGAAACATTTTATGGAACTTTTTAAAAGTGAAAAAGGTCATTAAAGATATTTTTTATGGCATTTATGGAATCCTCTATATTTTATGGACATTGAACCATCATTACAAAGTAATGGGTTTACTTTCTTTATTTCTTTTAAATGAAACTTTTGAATTGAAAGTTTAATCTACTGTTTTAGCAAAAAAAACATTTGTCAAGCTCAATAAGCTCCTAAAAGCAGTGCATACGGGCAGATAAAGTCATGCTGACGAAGCTCTTTGCCTGCTGTCTGTTTTGAGTTATGCTCGTCTGACTCCCTGAAGTGTGTTTAACATCTTCTCTCTCCTCACTGCGCCCCATAAACCAGAAACCTTAGCACCGCGGCAGCTCAGCACCTTATTAGTTGCTTAATACACTGGCAAAACAGCCGGATATATCGATATGTCATTGAGTCAAGATCCTCAAGTCCCTAGCTGATGTGTTTTCTCTGGCAGTAGAACAAAGGCCCATCAACCTTCAGCAGCTCTTCTGTGCCAGTTGAATACCTGGAAATCTCTCTTTTGAGCCTGAAGTGACGTTCAGGAACTCTTCAACCAGTCCAAGCTGTGGAAACAAAGAATTTTATTTTCTTGTTTTTTTTCTGTGTAGGTTATATCAACAGTAAAGCACAGAAAGATTAATTATTTTCCCTCACTTTCCTTCATAAATGGCTTCGTCACGGCCTCTTTTGCAGGATAGATCTTCATTCTTTTTTTATTACAGTAATTGTGAATAATAAACAGGAGTTATTGGCTCTATATATTCTGGATACATGGAAATCATTTCCTCAACAGCTGCTTGACCACCTGTAAAAACACCATTTGTTTTTAATGACTCTGATATAAAAGTGTTATTAAAGGTGTTAAGGTGTATTTCTTTGCCAAACAATATTAATATTTATTAACTGACTTCATGTTTTCTGTCCAGGTTCTGCGTGGGAGAAATCTATAAGACAAATTGGCTTTGAGAGGTAAGACTGAGATATATTTAGCACTTTCAAAAAGAATGCATACACTGTAGCAACATCTGCACCTAATAATGCTACTGTTTTACATTTTAGCATTTTATTGTCTTTGTTTGTATTATTTATAAGCAAGATTGCTGAGATCTAGAATATAAATCTTTTCAATAATCTATCAAAAAAAAACTCTTTCTAAGTCAGATTTGCACAATCATGCAGCAGCGTAAAATACAAAAGTGTGGCTTTTATTTAACTGAGCATGGACCTTTCCTTCCAGTTTGGTAATCCAGGGGCTTTTCCAGGAAATGATAAGATTCAGCTCAGTGTCTGTTTTCTGATGAAAAAGAGGGTCAACACTAAGACCACCTTTACACCATTCAAAACAATGTCATTCTTGCTTTTTTCAAGGGTGTGCTGTTATTTAGAGAGCCTTAAAAATTCAAAAAAAATTAACTCACCTGTCAAAAATCATACATCTGCTTCTCCTCCACAGTATTAACAAGTGAAAGGTTGCATTTTCTGTGCAAAGTGCCCTGAATATAGCAACCGCACAATAACATTAAACACCACTTTTTGCATTTAGCCAAGCCGGCTCTTCATCTGTCGAGGTTTATAAATGCTCCCAACCTGTCCCCGTGTGGATTCTTGATGAACGCTAAACCCAGTTATGTCTGACAATCAGTTGACGGGCCAATTTTTCAAAGCTTTTGCCGTTGTGTCTGTCTCCTCTCACACCCCTATGATCGTGTTAGATGTGGTTTCCTAAGTACGGGAATGTCCAAACTCAGCCACATCCTTTTTCCAGTACTCAACAGCCCTCAGTGGATAGTATACTGTAAGTAGCGGAAGTACAGCCATAAACATTTTATCCCACCAGCATTTACCTGTTTGTGTTGAGGATCATGTACAGCATATACAATATTTACAGCTGCATCTGCTGCACAGGCAGATGCTTTTTTCACTTTTACTGTCTGTGTAGCGGAAAATGTGGCGCTCCAGTCAGATGTAAGAAGTCCAAAGAGAATTCACAGCTGTTCTGTGTCTTTTCACTCAAAAAGATCCTTCAGTTTCCTCAAGGTTGACCTTTACAAATCCCTTATAAATACCAAATATTTATATGGTTTAGAAGAGATTTTTGCTGTCTTAATCTTTGTAGTTTTTCTCTGAAGCCTCATGAGTAATCACCCCTGCCGCCTGAGGGAGTGAGGACAGGTTTCAGCACCGTTAATGTTATTGTAATTCTCTCACATGATAATCAGGGGAAAGCGGGAGTCATTATAATTGCTGGCTCAGTCTTGTCTGGCTCTGAAGGTTTCCATCTCTTTCATCCATACGAGGATGCACGAAGCTTCACAACAATAAAGCACATGGAAACAAACGTCCTTGATTAAACTGAACTCGCCAACAGCAGCCAGAAAGCCCAACTATTTATCCGAGTATGCGTTTTCCACCGTGTTGATTAGCACTCTCTTTTCAACTTGTTAACTTTAATAAGCTTTATATCAATACAAGGCCAGGGTTAGATCGCTTCTTTGAAATGACCAGTTGCTTCATAAGTCGATCCAAACATTTGGTCAGCTCTTTCTCGGCACAGCAGAATCACCACTGTGTTTTTTTTTTATGTTGATTGTAAACAGTTTAATTACACTTGGTGCTCAGCATGAAATGTAAAGAAAATACTTTGGTGGCCACACACAGGATGCAGTGTGATTGTTGTAAAACTAAAACAGAAATTGGTTTGGATGATTAAAGTGAGTTTTAAGGGTTTTGAAACCTGTTAGCCATTTCAAGGACATTTTTTATTTGCTTTAATTGTACATGCAATCATGACACCTCGTAAAACTTGTCCTCAGGCTGCACAAATACATCTCACTTGATCATTTGAAGCCTGATGTTACTGTAGCTGTCATGGCAACAGTCGGCCGCCACTGTTTAGCTTCCTGTTTAAACAGCTCTTGGGGTATTTAGTTAGAGGTGAGCAGACTAATCAAATAACAAATGTTACAAAAGCTTTGTTTGCTTACAGGAATATAACCCCAACATTTCAAATAGTACCATATTTTAGTGTATTAAAGCAAAACAAACCAGGAGAAATGTTTTTTTTACATTTTAAATGATCTCTATCATCTGCACACAGTGATGTTTGTTAAGATAATTCAGATAGTGTCATCATTGTGTTTTAAATAACACATTAAATCTAACAAATCTAAAGTGCTTTCCATCATTATCTCTTTATTTTATTTAGTTTATGGAAAATAAGCAGGACTTATTGTTTACACTCTATTACTATGAACAAAGGATGCAATTTTCAAGGGAGTAAACATGTTTTTAACAGTTTAGTTAAAGAAAAATACCACCCTCCCTCATGGCCTTTCTTTTTGAATGGAATTTCACTCACTTGTTAACAGCAATACATTAAAAACCAGCAAGCCGGTTTCATTAAAGTGGGTGGTACTCCATATAAAAGCTGAAGCATTCAACACAACACATATTAACAGAACAGTTGAGTCATGGAAAAATCCAGATTCCCATGTGTCCATGAGAACCTGTAGAGGTTTCTGAAAGATATAATTACCATAATAATGCCTTCATATGAGTGCATGCAGTTCCAGTCTGTGTAAACGCTGATTGCATGAAAATAATGCAATGCTCAGTGACCAAATTGTGATTATTTTGATGTTCTGGGATTTCTAAACAGTCAGAGAGACATAAAGGATATAGAGAAACAGGGAGAGGTGATATGTGACAAATATCTCGGGCCAGATTCAAATACACCACAACACAGCTATTTGTGAAAAAAAGAGCAACCACAAGTCCCTGAAATTCTCAGAAAAACTGTTTCTCATTAGGATTCATTGTCAATACGCAGTTAAGTTCGTTCTACTCTGCTCCATTTTCCATCGTTCGGCTTCGATCTCAGCCCTGAAAGATTGTTCCAAATCACAATTTTTTGGGAGAAATTAGGATTGGTCTTTACTTCAAGTAAAAAAAAAAACCAAAAAACAAGCATCTGGTTCCTGTCAGTGTGTGTCTTCTATTTTCTGTTCGTTTTTTAGTGTGATTGGTGCAGATGCAGGGAACGGCATCCGTGTGTTCATCCCTGACATCGGCATGTTCGTAGTAGGCTTGGCCATCTGGCTGCTGTGTCGCAGTCTGGTCCAGAAGAGGCCGCCTGAGGACATGGCCCAGTACAACGCCGACTTCGAAGCAGAGGAACAAGTGGGTTTCATTTGTGCTGATACACACACATGCTAACGGTGTCACAGTCCCTGACTGTTATCTATCTATCTATCTATCTATCTATCTATCTATCTATCTATCTATCTATCTATCTATCTATCTATCTATCTA
>JAPZDV010000004.1:19172103-19236334 GCA_029814665.1 Acanthurus lineatus | reverse complement strand
TAAACTCCTTTTTAAATAAGCATGTTGCTGTGGGTTGGTCAGGGACATGACAGCTCATGGTTGGTGGTTGGCTGTAACGTTTCACATCTCCGGCATGGGAGTTTTCCAGGTGCACACCTGTCAAAAAATAGCGCCTGCCAGAGAAAATGTTGGAAAGAAAAGGGGGATGCCAAAAAAAATCTGATGTGGGGGTATTGTGGTTTTTAAAAGTTTGGAAATCGTTGGACTAATTGATGTAGAAATAGTCCAGTGAAGAAACTGAAGAAATTGGTTAGAAAGTGTAGTAATGAAAACATTGAAACTCATCTACAGTTAAAACTGTGTGCAAACAGACTTTAATGTCCATAAAACTAAACTGAAGACGTACAAACCGTCTTGATGAGAATGTTCACGTAAATATAAAGAGGAAACGTCTCCGCTTGTTTGGGCTAACTTTCTCTGACACACCTCAGATGACCACAAATTCACAGAAACTTATTTCCTGCTACTGTTTAGGTCTCTGACACTTCATTTTTAATGGATTGCGTCAGAAAAAGGTACCACCCTCTAAGAGTCATAAGTGATAAGAGAAATAAAATGTAACTCCCTGAAGTGTCCAGTAAAATGGACACTGGTTCCTCCTGTGAGGTGCATAATGCCCACATTGAGCTTAATAAGCTGGTAGCAGGAGTTTAAATAGAGAGTTCCCTGTATGTGTGTTGATGAGCTGGAATATAGCCCCCAATCCCCTGGCAGGTCCTCCCTCCTCTTTATGACTCAGTGTTAATTAAATCCACATTCACTTTCACCTCAACTGTGCTGCTCACGCTGGCACAGATGGCATTGCTCCCCATTACTGAGAAACACCAGGAATTCATCTGCAGAGCCTGCGTTGTGTTCAGGCTCGTGTTTCCTTCAGTGAGCCATCTGAGGTGAAACTGGTATTTGATTCAGAATAAGGTTTATAACACCTGCTACTTTTCTTTCCCTTGTGCCATATGTGTTCTGTATAAATGGCAGCAAACCGCTCTTTTTGTTGTTATGTCTCTATTTTATTTAGGCTGAAGGAAAGAGAGGGACACGTAGTTGGTTAGAGCCAAAGAAGAACAGACTTGATCAGATCTGAAGCCAACATGTGGTCCCAGATGAAAACATCTGCCGAGGGTCATTAAATTGTCTCAAGCAGCCTCACAGACCACACATATGTTCAAACATGCAATGCTACATGCTAAACAGGCTCAAAACACACTCCCAGCTGGGATTGTTATGCAAGTGCTACCTGTAGGAAACAGTTTTCAGCACCATGGAGAGCTCTGACCTCCAGACTGCACCATTCATCACTCAATACTGAAATATGTCACTGTGATCCACCTGCAAGGAGGAAGAGGAGAAGCTCAGCCTCGAGGACAACATCCTGCTAGAGGAGGACTTTGAAGCAGGGTACGAGGCCGAGGAGGACGAGGAGCTGGACGAGGAGGAAGAGGAGGAGGAGGAGGAAGAAGAGGAGGCGAAGGAGAGCACAAAGAGTAAAATCCTGCGGCTCGTGGCGGAGGCTGCATCCAAAGTGAAGGAGATTATTGGGAACTTGATCACCACTGCTGGGAAGGTGGTGGTCACCATCTTATTGGGACTGACAGGTGAGCAGCTTTGCTTGCTGTGCAGTGAATCTGTATCCTGATCGTATACTGTTACTAAAAAATATGAGAGTTTTTCTTTAATAACAAGAAAACTTTAGATTTAAGTTTAGAATGTGTCAGTACACTATGAAACTGGTAACAACTTGCTTCAGAAAGGAGATCTTTTACAGTGAATACTGCAGTGAGTCTGATTTACAGTGTTTGGAAGTTTTAGATTGGGTTTGAATTCATTTCTGCTGTATGAAGACCCTTTTGCTTAATCCAGTAATGTAAACTGTGTGTTATCTGGATGTTGTTGATCTCATGGTTCACAGAGAGTGATGTTGTTTTGTTCTATTGTTTTTGATTAAAAAAGACCCAATAAAATGTCAAAAAACATGATAACTACACAAGATGTTGCTCTCTGACTGTGTGTCCGGTGTGTTTACAGGCATCATGCTGCCTTCACTGACCTCGGCTGTTTACTTCTTCATCTTTTTGTTCCTGTGCACCTGGTGGTCCCTCTGCCGGACCTTCGACACACTCATCTTCAGCTGCATGTGTGTCCTTATGACCATCTTCAGCGCTGGACACCTCATCGTCCTCTACCTCTACCAGTTCCAGTTCTTCCAGGAGTCCATCTCACCAAACGACGACTACATAAGGTTTGACACACATACACACACACACGCACACACACACACACACAGTTAATATCCAGCAAAACAGACAGAGAATCCAAGTAATGATGCTGTCAAAATCCTTTAAGTTTTACTTGTGTAGTTATGTATTTTTTCAGAAAAGGTGCAAGGTTCAAATATTGAACATCTTTTTTGTTCATCATTCTGAATCAAAAGATGTTTTAATTTGAAGTTGATCTCTGCTTAATAGAAGGCGTCAGATTTGGATTATTGTCCTGATTTAACCTTTGTTGATGCACTTGACTTCAGTTCTGCCCACTGTCAAATAGAAGGGATAAATAGATATTTAAGAGCCAAACACAAACCTTCTCTCAGTGAGAAATGCCTCTGAAAAAAGTTATCTATCTCTTTGATTAATTGTTAATATCCAATGTCTGTATTTGAACAACACACACCCAAACCAAAGCCGTCTGTTTCCGTAATAATGGGAAAATACATGATGTGGTGACAGAGCTCAGCAGCCAGAGCTCCTTTGACTCGGTTATATTTACAGCGCCCGGGGCAAGTTTGTTTAAACGATAATAAATATTTACTACAAGTTACAAACAAGAAGGCAAAGGAAAAGGCAAACCAAGCTGGAGAGGAGGTATATTCAACTCCTACTCACAGCACATCAATATCAGAGGCAGAGCTTTTACTGCAGGCTCCTCACTACAACCAGTGTTGTTTCATTATGCATGAGGAGACAATCAGCTGTCTGTGGCTGCAGCGGTGAAACGTTGTGGTTGGAGTAAAGCCACACTGTTGCACATCTTGCCAACATACGTTAGTCACACTTGCAGTGAATACAGACTTTGTTACAGAGAGTAATTTAAGTCACTGAGCCCAATGTGAATGACTGACAAGCTGGATTGCAAAGAATGCTGTTTATTTACTCATTACTCAATATTACAAACAAAGGCTACCACTTCAGATGTTTAACAAAAGCAAAGTTTTGCTAAAGCATCACAAAAGGAACATTTAGCCACATTAGATTCTACAGAATTCTCATCATTTAATAATACATTTTTGGTTAATACCAATATTTTTTTGCCTTTATTTTACTAAGATTCTCACTGAGACTCCATGGCACCAAAATGAGTTATAAAACCTGAGCTAATAACAATCCTCTGAATTTATATATTTTTTTAATAGCAGATAATGTTAGAATAAATACTTAACCTTCATTTGGATCTAAATCTTTATAAAAAAACACAATAAACAAAAGCTCACATCTATGTTGTACAAAAATGTACAATATAAAAGAATCCTTACATAAAGATGTATTTTTGACCTGTTCAGTAGTTTTGTATCTGTTGTCTCGCTGTAGCTGTTGTGTCAGTGTCCTTGGTGTTGCAGAGTTTTATTGATCTCACAGTTTCTCATTTTAAAGCCGTTCTGCTGTGCGTCAGGACCGAGGCTATTTACAGCTATGTATAGCTGAAACTGCCTTGGACAAACCTTGTGTCCTCGTCATCCTTCTCCTTGTTCGGACGGCAGATAAGGTGTGATTACAGTCCTGCATTGACTGGCTCCTCGTTACGATTAGTGGTTCACTCTCATACCATCAGCACAGTCAATAATAGTCTAATCAAACTGTGAATGCTGCAGGAATTATACAGTACCATTTAAGTTAGCGGCCAGGACCCTCTATAGGTCATAAACAAATTTGAAGGCTCACAAAAATTATTAAAGAGATTTTAAAAAAAAAATCTTGCAATAAAATTTACAGTTTTTATACTTCTTTTTTCTCTTTTTTTACTAAGACTCTAAAGAACCTGAAAGTTAGTAAAACACTGGATACTCTGATCTCTTTGGACCTCAAAAAATATTTTTAGCTTGGAAACTACCAGATCCTTCCACCTCTTCCTGCCTTTAACAGTTCCTCAAATCAGTAAAAACACCGGTAAACCTTTTACCCTTTCAGCCCCTGGAAATCCTTGAAATTATCAAAGGAAAAAATGGATCTTTTGGTCAAATCCGGGTATCCGGGCTGAGAAATGAGAAATTTCAAGTAAACATTATTTCATTTAAACTAGTGTTAACAATAAGTTCACCAAAAAAGCTTTTGGCTTGTATGGTCAATTTTAACTTTTAAAACTTGGTTCATTTAGTTTCTAGCAGTAAATATGGCAGCCATTTTTTAAACAATGAACTTCTCATTTTTTAAAAGAAGCTCTCTATTTGTGTATTTGAAGTCCCAAATTTGGAAAGTTTACAGCGGCACAGATTCTTCTTTGATAGCTCTTTACATGAACAGGCCAACTATTTCATCATCTGCCATCACAGCTTCGCATCCATGTCGACTTTCCACAGCACTGAAGTATTTCTGTCTGCAGCCGCATGAAAACAGCGGCCCAATGTGATGATAAAAGGAACACATTTCTCTCTGATCCAGCCTGTTTCCTCTCCGCACACCCGCAGGCCTTCAGAGAGAAACTCCCATGGCTGTAAATATGTGCAGCCCCCATTGGACAATAGACCACCGTAGTGTTTGGCCTAATTGTGCTTGTTGACAGTGACTCGGCCTTGCTGTCAGACGGCTGTTGAGTGAGACCGTTGAGAGACTTCCACTCCACTTCCTGCCTCCCCTCCTTACAATGGAAGTCCCAAGTCATGTGACCAGCGGGCCTTCCCCAGCTGCAACAAGAAACCGTACAGGAAGTGAGATGGGGTCAGAGGGGAGGGGTGTTCACTCCTCCACATGGCACAGAGTGAAAAAGACTCAGGAGGCATCTAAATCTGTGTGGTTGTCACTGGAATACGTCAGCGCACTTCCTGTGGAGTATATGACCCTTTATCCTGCTCAGAGGAAAAGGAGTGAATCATATGGCATCCTTTGTTTGATAAACAGACTCTCAGCCTCGGTGCATTTTTCAGATTCCAAGGTTTGGGTGTAGAAGGAGATTTTCTTCACAGGAATGTCAGCTTGCAGAAAGTCAGAGACTACACTTAATTTCTGAGGCAGGTTAAATGAGGGCAAGTCAGCCGTAAAATACTTCAACACTGTAATTGATGTAATTTCCCCTCTCTAAACTTATTTAGTCTGTTGAGGGTGTAAATTTCCTATTGATATCTCCAGTGTCTGGTGAACATGGTTTGATCAGGTTAGTGTACCACATATTAAGAACATTCATCAAACATGTCAGAATAACACTTAAGAAGGCTCTAAAGAGGCACTTGTCAAAGTAGATGCAGGATAACTGAGGAAGTCTGGACTTCCCACTTCCCTATAACATTCTCAAGTTTCTCTTGAGGGATCCGTAAGCATTCCCAGGCCAAATTATGGTGATACATAATCACTCCAGCTTGTCCAGATAGTCCGCTGGTTCCCCTACCAGTTGGAGTTGGATTCTACCAGATTGCATCCTTGTCGGGTACCTGAACCACCTAAACAGGCTTCTTTCAAAACAAATTAAAAGAGAAAAAAACCCTGCAGAAATGTAATTGTTCCTACAAGGAAATTCAACTCATGTCAGCTGTCGAAAGGCATTGTTACGTCTTTCTAAAAAACTGAAATGGACACGCTGACAGATGTGCTGTAGTGTTCTGGAGGTGCATGTTGAATGGAAATGGTGTCACAGACTTGCCATGGCCATGTCAAAATATATATGTTAAATCAATATATTGAATAGTGTAATTTTATTAATATGGTGTATTTTTTGTTATCCCTTTAATTGTCTCTGCAACTGAGACCCACTGACAGTTTAAAGCATAAGGACCACACAGCACAGACAGCATGACTCTGCACTTCCTGCAGTCTTTTTTTAAAATTTATTTCACTTATCCATTCTGGCTCTTTCTTCTGGACTCAATCATTCGTTTAAAAGGTGGAGAACCCAGGGCCTCCCATGCTAAATTGAGTATAATAAAAATAACAGTAATTAAGTTAAATGATTAAATGATCATCAAAATATCTGTCTCTGAATAAAGTTGCGTGAGCTTACATACAGTGACACTCTTATGCCAGAATGATGTTGACAACCATATTATTGAAATTTCAAGCTTTGTTTATTGTCAGTATCTGCGTTTATCTCTATACAATTTTGTCTTTTTCCTAATTTAAATTTAAAGCTCTTGATTTTAAAACAAAACTCTTTTCTGTCTTGTCCCTCCCTGTCTGTCTCTGCAGTGTATTTGGCATCTCCCCCATCGTTCAGAGCAACTGCTCCTACACATGGAAGCTCATAATGCACCCGGAGCGAAAGTGGAACCACTTTGTCAATCCCATCATGCTGCTGATCCTCTACTACACCCTGGCTACGCTCATCCGCCTCTGGCTGCAGGAGCCTATTGACCAGCTGACGGTGAGGACAGCAGGCAGAGATGCAGTAAAAAAAAACACAAGAGTAGACCTTTTAAGTTCAGACTGTGACATTTACAGTATAATACATCAATAATTGGACAGTGCAGGTTCATTTTGTTATGTAACTTTGACTCAAAAGCAATTATTTGTTTACCGTGAAAAAAAGAACTGCAAAAGTTTAACCAGAATTTCATACAAGTGAGGGGTCTTAAAGGGAGAGGCGTACTCTAAACACTTGATAAGTTTGTAATGAGCTGTAAATTAAATAATAATCTCGATACTATAATAAAAAATTAAGAACAAAAAAATGAATATGACAGAGCACTTCAGGTTGGATTTTTGTTTAACTGCATCTCTGAAGTTGCAGTTGAAACAGAAGAATAAAATGCAGAGAATAAATATAAATTATCACCCTCAGATAGAAAAACTTGCCTTTCTGTCTGTTTAGATTTAACTTATTATTTATGCTGTCAGACTTGAAAAGCTCCTCTATTTGCAGTTAATGTAAAACTTGGTGAATACGAGATGTCAGTGTGTGTTTAGTTGAATTTGGTACACAACACCTTCAGTATGGCTCCTCAGTAAATTCCAGACAGCAAACTGAAATAGAAAACAGATTGAATTAAGATTCCAGGACGATTGATTGTTGGATGGATCTGTCCGCCGTAGCCTCAGGTGTTATCTGAGACACTGTTCGTCTAATTTTGACACTCATGACTGTAACAAAGCAGTCTCACAGAGCTCTGTTGGGTTAAACAATATGCAAATGTTGCAGTCACAGTGTTTGAAAAAAAGAAAACCTACTTAACTTTTCAACGTCGTGTGGAAAATCCATTTATTTTCATCAGTAGATCTCTGATACTATTAAATCAAAACTTGGATAAATAAAACCAAAATTGCCTGCATGGATAAATACCACAGTGGCAAATTGTGTCCTTGCAGATCTCAATAAAACATCATACAATGTGGGAAGAGGTGGACCATTGTCTAATTAATGTCACGAAGACCCCGACTCCAGACCTCAGTTCATCCCCTCAGAGCTCGACGCTCAGCTCCTCTGTCCTGTAATGGAGTTATAGATTAGTGTTTTTATAGAGGGGTCAATACTTCCCTGTAAACCTGTGGGACTCTATGCATTATTGATCTCTCCATGCAGAAAACTGTGCGTGTGTGTGTGTGTGTCTGTTTTCACCTACACATACACTTTAGATGACACTAATAATAAAACGTAATTTTGTGATAAATCAGCAGCTGACAAGTTTATTTGATAGTAAAGATGCTTGATTATGAGCCTCATCTTCACGTTAAAGACGGGAAAGTTTTGATGCACTGTTTTTTATTTCTCAGTTGATTCACTCGTAGATCATAATCTGTGTTTATTCAGGAGTGGTTCATCAGGCAGTAAAAAAAAATTAACAAAATTTAAGTTATAGTATAAAAGAAATTAGAAATAAAGAATTTATATAAAACTCCACACTGAGTCACACAGTAGCATCAGTTTATATGATCTAGTTAAGCAGCAAACGTCCTGACTCTGCAGTCTGAGCTAGTTTTTGGTTTCATTAGCAAACCATTGTGTTAGACCCACATGTGAGCAAGAGACATGTTTTAATGTATTTAATAATATTCACATTATTAACGCCATAACAAGCACTAGAAACAAAATCATAAATTAGCTTTTAGCCAACATTGAAACTGAGATTATGATTTAAGGATTTGCAGCAGAAAAAAACTTGATTTATCTGATTTATCAAATTCTGATTTAAATGAAAAAATTAATTGTTCAATGCCAAAAATTCACAGGGTTGACAAATACTATTATGAACTCTAATAATGTACTCTTTATTCCATTTAAATAATGCTTGGAAATAATGATTCAGTTACAGCATCATTTGTTCTTGCTGAAACATATGACACTAAAACCTCCTGAATCACAGGAAATTTCACTGATAAAACTCTTCAGCAAAAGTAAAACAGTGAATTACTTTTTGTGCTTTTTTAAAGTATTTTGTGATTTTTTTAGCCATCTAAATCCTTCTCTTTTTGTTATGAATAAAATTTAGTGAAACGAAATGCCAATGTTTTTCTATAGAGCGGCATCGTTTCCTCTTTCAAAAGGTCGTTCAGATATTCTACTCCCACACTGTGAAACAGGGTTCAATAGCAACTGATTAAAACTGTGAGTCTTCAGAGTATCTTCTCTGCTGCACACCAGCGGTCTGACTTTAAAGTCCGTTGATCTGAGATATATACCATCCACACAATCTATCTGTGTTTTTACAGGACGAGAAGGACGGCGATATGTGTGAGGAGGAAGATCTGGACGGAAACAGAACAAATAACTCGGCCAACAGGAAGCGGCAGCTGTGGTGGGAATCGCGTCAAGGCACAGATGAGAAAAACGTACGTCGGGTTAATACGCACGTGATTAACAAAGTATTGATTATTGAACTGGTCACAAAGTAATCATCTTTTGATTAGCAGCCTGCTTTTGTTGAATATATATGCTGGATCCCGTTGTAAAAATCATAAATACATGCTTAAGGTGTTTTTTTTTCCATTTTTAATAAGGGAAAAACTTGAAAAAAACAGGAAGATCTGTTTGGAATATTTTTTGAATGAATTTCCTCAACTTATGAAGAGCCTCACAACACACTTAGTAAAATCCCAGTAACTCATTTCCTTTTTGAATTCTTACAAATGATTATTATTGTTGGCCTGGAAATATTTGATTCAGTTTAGCCCCCAAATGAAAAACAAGCAGTGTGGAAAAGTCTCGTAGTATTTCAGTGCAACAATAGTAAAAATAAACAGGAAACCGACTGTTTGTTCGCAGTAGATGTTGATTGTTTTCACAAGCTTGCGTCTTGTTTTACACAAGCTTTCACCTTTGTAATAAACTAATCCTTGGAAAGATTTCAGCTGAAAATGCTCACACACACACTCTCTCTCTCTCAAACACACACACTCTGACCTTGTTCCCACATCAAGGTCTGTCTCCACCGGCCACCTCCTGAGGTTTAAAAGCTTTTAGGTTGTGCAGACACTGATGAGTGATGGGCTCGATTTACAGAGTAGCGCTGCCCGACTTTGTTCCTGCTTATCAGCGACTATAAAGAACAAGGAGGCCTTTGACTTCAGCAGCTCGTCGATAACACACCTTGCCTTGTATGCTCTTTTCTCCCCCCCCTAGCTGCTCTCCACCCAGGATGGCATCAGTACAACTGAGGTGGGGTCTGCTCTGGATTACATCTGTGCATCTTAACCTCCTCCTCCTCCTCCTCCCCCTCTGTGCTACCACTGCAAAGTGCTTTTCACACTGCATCCTCTCAGAGCAGAGTTATTGTTTATGTGCTTATCAGCCCACATGTACTGTGTATGCTGCACTGCATCTGTGGGAAATACTCATTCCCACCACAAAATAATTTAAGAGAATGTGCGCTGATATAGATTAAAACTGACTTTGAATTGGGGAAAAAAAGGTCATTCTGCCATGTTTAAAACTCCCAGATTTCCTGGAGCATGCAGAGCTTGTAAATACCAAAGTAACTCCCTCTAGATTTTTTATTTAATGAAATGCTTTTTAGCTCTGGGTCACCAAGAAGGAGGTGCCTGATGAAATATAAGAATGTGTTGTGTGAAAAGCAGAAACTCCCTCTTCTGCCCCACAAAGCCAAAGTGTGGTACCATAACAGCTAAAAGACCAACTGAAACTAACAAAATCCATATCAGTCTATATTTGTCTACTGATGCAAAAAGCAAAATATCCAGCTAGTAAATCATTGCTCCTTTTTGTCTTTGTGGGGCAGAAGTTTGTGCAGGCGTGTGATCCCATGACATATCTGTGCCTCAGTAGTAGAAATGTATTTGTAATTTATGATGATGGTTTGCAGGCTGTGCCCAATTTGAACGGGACGTCATTCGACTTTGTAACAATTGAGAATGGACCAGTCTGTCTGGACTTGTACGCCACCCCCCAGTATAAAATGGACCAGCCCAGTGTTGGTACAGGTGAGCTGTTTACACTCTCTACAGTCTTCTGTTTAACTTTCCTTAAAAAGTTCACACTGAATGATGTGAAAATGGAGTGGGATTACTGCAGAAAGAGTACCTTACTAAAGTGCTGTAAAACGGTAAAATCACAGGTTACAAATGGTGTTACATTGCAGTTGAAAAACAGTTTTATGCTCTTTTGTATCATATATTTGGATACCAAGTAGAGAAACTTAAAACGGTGCTTTATAGAGTGAAATACACAGTGTAAAGAAACTAAAGGAACGTTTTGAAATCACTGAATTTGTTTGATAAGGATGCTGAGACAGTTCTTTTCTGTTGTTTGCACAACACTTCCTGTCTTTACTTTTTCTTTGCAGTTTTAATTTGCATTTAATTACCTGATTAATTCACAGAATAGTCTTATTGGGGCACTTCACTGATTTTACATGTCACAGTCAGTTTATTCTTCATGGTTGGTACACGACGGCCTGTGAAGACAGCTGTTTAATGTCTTCTGTGACTCTGAGGGGACTTCATTAAATCTGAAAAAGTAACTCATGTTGTTTTGGTCCTGGAGACAATGAATTTTTAGTTACGCTAGCAGCTTTCACTTTATTAGTCGTCCAGTTCAGTCCTGACTAAAATATCTCAACAATCACAGCTGCAAAGAAGGGTCAAATCTGCACAAATCTGCTAGATGGGTTGTGTTTGGTGCTAATAATCACATATTAACATGCTAATGTCCTGAACTAAAATGTTGAACATGTAAACATTTTACCTGTTTAACAACAGCATGTTAGCATCATCGTTGTAAGCCTGTTAGCATGCCGAAGTTAGCATTTAGCTAATTAAAGCTGTGCAAAAGTATGGCCTCAACAGAGCTGCTAGCTTGACTGTAGACTCTTAGTCTTTGCAAACATAAATCCTAAGTCACAAACTGGGACACTGATTATGAAAGATGTGGATGGAATCTGTTGTGTTGCATTGTGGGAAGTAAAGTCAGGATGTCTTGGCTTTTCTGATTCTGTTTTGCGTCTTGTAATCATCCCCAGCTTTATTGGAAGCTGAACACTAAATCACTGGAGTGCCTTATTTAAGTCAGTCATACCTCAGAGTACTGTAACTATCAGTAACTGTGATGTTGTGTTTCTGTGGCCAACCAGAGAAGAAGGATGAGTGTGTGTATGAAGTGTGTTTGCCCCCGGAGGATTCGGTGTTGGACGGAGGAGAGCAGAAGTCTGAGGAAGGGGAGGATGGGATGAAGAAAAGAGGAGTCGGTGCGATGGTCAAAATCTTCCACTTCATCATGAAACAAAGCTACATCTGTGCTCTCATAGCCATGATGGTGAGTAATACGCAGATGGTGTTTCAGAGTCACAGGAACTGGCTTTCACCGAATTTGTGTCACATATTTGGATGTTAGAGAGGAAAACATCCCAAATCACTTTCAAATGTGAATTTAAAATTGACCATAATCATAGAAATTACTCTCTTAAGGTTAAATCTGTCAATATAAAAACAAAGGTGTGACTGTTGTTTTCCAGCTTGCATTTCATACTTATAGTTTGATGTGACAAGATATGAACGCAGCGTTTTCGCCAGAGAGTCACAATATTGAACGGGCAGATCTGCTGGAAACATGTGGTTGTGGTTAGCAAATGTCAAACACTTCTGCCTCCTTGATTGACTTCGATTAAGAGACCCTTGAGCAAGGCACTCTGCTCCAGTGGAACAGCTGGCTGACCAACAGGGGGAAACTGTGGTTGAACTGGGCAGCATCTTAAGTGGAATGTGTGGCTGAAAAAAAGAGCATCTGTTTTCAGTTTCAAAATTCCTGGATGAGTCACAGTTAAATAAATTTGAATATACGTCACTCAGTTTGATTACGACTTTGTGATGCACAGACAGGAATGTTAATTTATTCAATTGCATATCAACACTGAATTTTTCATTTAATGCAGCACAGAAATGCATGTAAAATTTAAAAGTGTGGGTCAATTTGAAAATAAAGACAGTAACAGTGTTCAAAGCATAAAATGAGATAAGACAAAATTTACTTTTTGCACCAATTTCCGCCTTAAAAAATAATGCATTGCTTTTTTTCAGGGTTACACACACAAACTGCTGGAAGAAGGTGACCTTTTCAATGGCAGCAGTTTCTCCTTCCTCTCTTCCCTACTGGGACAAATGTCCATAAATCTGTTTTGAAATCATATAAACAAAGGAAATTGGTAATAACAAAAAAAAGCAAGAAAATAGTTTAAAAAGAAATAAAACCTACTGTTGAGGACACTGACATCATGTTTTTGGCTTTTTTTCTGGAAAGGCTGATTCCAGTATTTTAAGACCCAAATATTTTTCCACCTGTATTCTGTATTTCTGCAACTGGATTTTGTACTTTGCATCATGGAGAGGATTCAGACATTTAGACCCTGATTTTGAGAAATGTAACAGTCACGCATAATTTAACAGGTAGCTGTTATTTTCCAAAAGATTAATCAAGCACCAGCTTATTTAAGGAGGACTTCTTTTAGGCTTAGACTTTTAGACTTTCTTTAGAGTTGGAGTTTTTCTGCATGCAGTTGATAATAAAAGAATTGCAGTGAAACAACTGCATAATTTAAATAAAAAAACACAGTTACACAGAGCAGAAAATGTCACAAATTCAGAATTTGGCACAATATATAAAACAAATGTCAATTAATTAAGATTTTTGGCTTTGTTTCATATGAAAAGTATTCCAGGTCATAATTATCTGTACATTCATGACTATACTAACAGCTAACCTTCTGACAGTTTCACCCAAAGCATGTTGGGAAATACAGTGTCCAAATTCACTGCATAAACAACTCAAAATGATGGAAAACCAGAACAATATGACTGAACAAATCCATCAAACTCTCTCTTGTTTTAGACAACATGTGTTTCTCTGTCCATTCATTTGCACATATTTACTGTTTCTCATGAACAAATAGAGTCAAGAAAAGAATACTTATTTATTGCATAAAACTTTATCTTACTTATCCTGAAATTTCTTGTGATTTCGTCTCTTTAGGCGTGGAGCATCACGTACGTCAGCTGGCTGACGTTTGTCTTCCTCATCTGGTCCTGCATGCTGTGGATGGTGAGGGATCGGAGGCGGTACTCCATGCTGTCCTCCCCCTTCATGGTGGCCTACGGAAACCTGCTGATAGTCCTGCAGTACATTTACAGTTTTGAAAATGTGAAAGGAGTCCCAGGTTTTTTTCTCAAGAAGGACAACCCTTTCCACTCACTTTCATCCAAGGTTTGGGAGTTAAAATAAACATTCAGTGAATTTAATTGACTTTGACATCGCTATATATTTTTGTTTATTATAAATCCATATAAAACTTAAATCTGACCTTCAGATTGAGTTCAAACCTGGAATCAAATAACACCAATGTCTTTTCATATGTACAAAGTTTTTTTTATGCATCTGGTATGCAGCTAATGGAAGAGAGTCTTTAAATTGTGAAACTTAACATTTTAAAACTGTATATCCTTAGTAGACAATTGCTTGAATAAAATAAGACAGTCTCACTGTGTCCTCCTGCAGGAGAAGGTCAAGTTTGCAGTGTTTTGACATGTTTCTGAACAGCTCAAAGACTCTCATGTTGGCAGCTGCTGAGTCTCACCTAATTGCGTCAAGACTTCAAGAATGCCACCACAGATTTGCAGCCTTAATGTGTTCATTTTCACTCATGCTACTGTTTCGTTTAATAATGTTTGTGTTCGTCCCTTCAGAGAGTGGAGGAGTGATTTTGTTTTACACCTGAGTCAAACACTATTTTAAAAGTTTACTTTAAATGCCAGATCAACGCCAGAAAGTTTAGACTAACCAATTCAGGCTTAAAAACTCTATATATATACTGTATATTTCCCTTTGTGCTTTTTTTAAACTCCCATTTCATGCTCTTAGCAACTTAAAGTAAATGCAACTGATTCTTTAGTTCATTTTTTCTTGCTGGTCACTTGTGTGACTAAACATTTTATTTATTGTGTTCAGATCCTGTGTCTGCTGAGTTTCTGGCTGCTGCTGAGACAAACGCTCACCGAGAGACGAGAAAAACAGAAAGAGGACAGCGCCAGTCTCTCAGACGTTCATGTGGAGGACCAGAAGAAAAAGGGTAAGTCATGGACTCTTGTTTTAGATTAAAAGAGAAATACACTATAATAGATGCTACAGCAAAAAGTTTTGCAAATTATTTTTAACTTCTAGCAGCACTCATAAATAAAAAATGGTAAATTCCAGCAGCCACAGCGGAGGATGTGAACAAACTATCATTTCTGGAAATAAAGCTGTTTTAATTCTGTGAACAGCAAATTATATGTAAGTCATTATTACATATGTGGTAACAACAACAGTAGAAATATTTCAGCTTGCACCGTGAAGTGGAGGCTGGTATATAAACAGATTAAAAAAAACATAGTTAAAATAATAAATTCTATATTTTTTGTAATAATATAACCATATACATGTTGCTTCAAGTGTCTGTTTCCCAGTATGTGTGTATACATGTGCATATTCGCAGTAAATCGTCAGTTTTTCCTGAGTTCCTGCACAGTTTTCTGATTCACTGCTGTGTTTTATAGAGGAAGAGGACTCCGAGGAGGGAGGAGAGCAGGACATCATGCAGGTTCTGGGCAACATGGTCATGGCTCTGCTGGTTAAATACTGGATCTACATCTGTGGTGGCATGTTCTTCTTCGTCAGCTTCGAGGGAACCATCGTCATGTACAAGATCATCTACATGATGATGTTCCTCTTCTGTGTGGCGCTTTATCAGGTACCAAAACACACCTGATTTTGACTGTGAGGGTTTATCAGGTATATATATGTAAGCACAAACACGCTGACATTTGTAGTTACATGTGATGTTGTGTATGTGTGTGCACAATTAAATGTCTTCCCCCTTATTTTCACATTTATTCACATTCCTTACATATATTTTATATCCCCTTGTTCAAGCCAAGACTGAAATCCTGAATGCTTTTTATGCTCTAGTGTGTTTAATCTATACAAATCTTCTACACCACACATTTACGTGACATTCAGACACAGATATTTAATGTTTATGGAATATTTTGGATCTTGACTTGATTTAAAATGTGCTGTGATCACTTAAATCAGGATGTTCACTTAGCGGGTCTGTAGGTGTGTATTATTCTAGGATGCTGTAAAGTTTCCGAATTCAATTTCCCAAAGACAGAAGGTGTTGACATGTTTAATATGTCATAAAGTTTGTGTACAGCAGGCTCAAGGTCCGCAGTGTGTTATCCCCTGTTTTATAACCTCGTCCACAATAAAACACAGCAGTCATCCTAAATCCAGATGTCCTCTCAGCACCATGTTAAATTTAATGCATCTCACCTCCTAATGTTAGAGCATTCACAACCCCTGAAACACAATGATCACAATCATTCCTGTCTAGGTGCACTTTGAGTGGTGGCGAAGGATCCTGAAGTACTTCTGGATGTCGGTGGTGGTTTACACCATGCTCGTCCTCACCCTGGTTTACACCTTCCAGTTTGACAGCTCGTTGCCCGCCTGGAGCAACGCCACGGGCCTGGACGAAAAGAGGTGAGCTGCACTGAGCACATCTGAGAGCGAGATCACTGACTCACTCTGACTTTTCAAACTGGCATCAAGGACAGAATCAATCTTCTCTTTTCTGAAGCAGCTGCACACATTCAAACCTGAGAGCTTCCTCTTTCACAAGTACCTCAAAAAGATTCAATCTAAAGTGTAACTTTTTTTCTGTTTTCTCTTATTTTTTCCATCTGTGAAGCCTGGGGGACCTCGGCCTGCAGCGCTTCGATGTCCCCAAGCTGTTCACCAGGATTTTCATCCCCACTTCCTTTCTGCTGGTTTGCATCCTCCACCTGCATTACTTCCACGACCGCTTCCTGGAGCTCACTGACCTCCAGGCTGTAGTGGCCAAAGAGGAGAGCACCATTTACAGGTGAGACACCTTCTGTTTGTTTCCTTTCATCCAGATCACCATGGATAACTGTTATGTTCTTTTGCATTTGGTTAGTTCATTACAAACAGACTGAGTATTTTGAACAAAAGTAACATGTTTTTGGAAAAACCTGTCAGATCTCGCCGCATTTTTTTCTTTGCAACAATATTTGTCATGTTAAAAATTCTGAGAAATTAATGATTTAACTTGTGAGACACAGTGCAGCTTCTGTTTTGACTTTGTGCTGAGTACTTTATCTAACAAGTCAAATCAATAAACTTATCAGGTTTTTAACAGCCCCCCATCATTCTTAGATCACTGTTTTGATCCCCTGCTGTCCACCGCAATATCACACTCCAACATCCTGTTACAAAAAAACAAACAAAAAAAACATCACATCTGAGAAGTGATAATATTCCTTTATTGGATCTTCAGGGACATAAAAGCTAAAAGTCATCTTCTGTTCAGTCCACAGTTTTCCATCATATCTGTGATTTAAGGTGCTTGTGCTGCCAGCTTAGGTCCCCTCGCCCATAAAACACAATATTCTGTGTTCTTCCCCCACATTTCCTCCAATCACTGTAAAAATGTAAAGAGAAATATCTGTTTTCTTGGGGGGTTAAATCCCTGGGGATCTTGGTTGTGTACAATAAGACATTTTCTATCCATAAAATACAGAAAGATCTTTGACAAACTTGCTTAAGTTTAAAAGGGATTTATACAACCGTCAAATCTGGAATTATTAATGGATCTGGAAAAAAATGTTCTGTCTGATGGATAATAAAAAGATGTTGAACTCACTTTTCTACTCTATATCTTATTTCCTTGTTTAACATCATTCTAAGCTTTTCAACAATCCAAAACTATTATTTTCATTATTATGAAATCTCGCAACATCAAAAACACAGTTAAGTGTATAAATGAGCATCTTCCAGAAAAACAGCTGCTTCCTCCTGTGACTGAGAGGCACAAAGTGAAGCTTCATCAGCACACGATTCCTCAACGATACCGAATGACTTTATAAACATGTTAAACCTGGTGACCTCAGTTTAGCACGATGTGGTAACATTCATCCCTTTTCATCCCACTCAAACACCTTGTTAAACGCTCTTTGTAACCACTGTTCTCATCACGCGTCAGTCATTGCTGAATGTTACATATAACATCCACGTTCTCACGGTCTTTGCTGTCGTGTCTTGAACTTTACTGTCGTGTTATTGTGGGTTTTTTCATCGTCACGCTGCCGTTCTCTTGGCTCGTCTTCGCTCTGCTTCTCTCTGTGACCTGCTGCCATCTCTCCTCTGCCACCCTTTTTTTTCCACACAGCCATGCTAAAGTCAGTGGGCGTGTCTATCTGATCATGGATAGGTGGGTATCTGCTCGCTTTCTGTGGTGTCCACCACCGTCCCGTTTGACCTTCTAAGTCTCAACTTCCTCTTCCTGTTGCAATACATCCTGTACCCCACACTGACTTGTCCTTGTTACTCTGTTTTTGCCAACAATGATACATTTATGACTTTCTGCAACATCTTTGTCCTGAAATTTAGGTATTTTTTTCCTGACATGAATGGTTTTTTCGGGTTTTATATTTTATTATTTTGCCTGTAGCCTTTCCTCATAAGTTCTCTGTTATTGTTATGGATATTTAATCCACCTTCAAACCCGGCCCAGCTCTTTTCTTAATAAAACCCTTTCACTTCTCTCCAATGGTTTCACAATCTGTCAAACAAGCATGTCTTAATCTGAAAGATCTGTTCTTCCCTCACAGTATCTTGCCAATGATCCACACCCCCTTTTTCTGCACTGAACCTCAGAAAATAACCCCCTTCCTGAAAAAGCTCGCCTACCCCAAACCACAGGAGCCTTCTGGCCAGTTTTCATGCATTTTAATCAAAATATGTGGATATTTTTTAAGTGATTTCAAGTGTCAGTTTCAGCCTGACTTTGTTGGTTTCTCTCTCCTCACTGTTCATTTTGATTTCTGTGTAACTTTATTGTTCTGAGCAGCATCAAGCAAAAAATTCCCACTCAGCCGAGCAAGTAAGTCCGACCACGGGATGATAAACTGTTTGCCTTGATATGCGGCCAGATCATGCAAGCCAAACCCGACCTTTGACCTCACCCCATTGCCTGAGAAGACTTTAAAGGGTTGATGCCTCCTTTCAGCTGCTACCATTTATCTGCTGCAAGAAGAAAATCCCTCAGACACAGAAATTAACTAGATGAAACGAAACAGTAAAGATTATTTTAGGGAATGCAGAAGGAATGTGCATATCAGCTAAAATGCCTGATGAAACTTTGCTCTGCTGTTTAGTGATCGGATACCCACTTATGATTCCCATCCAAACATTTTGCACCGGAGCCCGTTTGAGAATCACCCGGACCATGTGTATGAGCTAGTGCTGTATTTATATGCTTATGAGGACAGTGTGTCTTTAGATATGTGAGTTATTTTCCCTGGTGTAATTTTTTTTAAATCACTTTTTTAAGTTTTAGCATAAACATCAGATTCAGACTGCTTTCTTGTAAGGTTAATGTTAAGGTTTCTTCAGTGCCGTGTATATAATATATGATATAGATGTCAGAATGATGAAAGACTAGTACACATATAAAAACGAGCACAACATCCAGACTGCCTGAAGAGCTTTGAGACATATCGTCTCTTTGTTGTCTCTGATAAATGATTAAACAGCTCTAAACTGTCTCTAATAAAGTATTAAGGAGCCCAAAGCTTTATTTAAACATGCAAAAAGTGGTGATTAGGTGTTCATAGATGCTTAAAGCATTAAAGCCCTTAAAAGTTAATGAAATAATCTTAAAAGTTAGAAACTAGAGGAACTAAATCAGTTTTATTCATTCGGAGCTCAGTCCCATGGGGGCTTCACAGTTCATGAATGAGAGTCTCTGAATGTTTCTCGAACAGTTTGAAGGGAATGAAATAAAAATGAAAGCAGGCAGCAGAAGGAAAAAGGCCACAAATACGAACATCTGCATCAGCAAAACATTCGTCAGCAGGAAGCCAGGCTGCTCATGAATGAGCCACTGAGGTCAAAACATGACTGAAGCTGCTCAAACCAACCAGCTTATGAGACTGCAGTGTTCAATGCTATGTGACACGTTGTCATTAAGTAAATACAGTGTGCAAATGCAAAATACAGACTTAATTTGTACTTTTTTTCAGAGCAGATATGGCATGTACATATGTTACTTCCTTGCTGACACTGAATTTCATCCCTCATCTTAAGCAGACTCAGATGAGAAATCTTTGATGTGCTCAAAAATATGAAGATTCAAACAATTTATATTCTATGATAACTTAGCTAACTGCCTTTGCTGAGACAGATTGTGTGATAAGATAACAGGGTTTAGAACAGCTACTACATGCGCCTGTGTGTTAAGGTGTTTTGTCAGCGGTCCTCATAAGTATAGAAATACAGATGTGTGTGTGTGAGTCTACTGCATGTGTTTCTGTGTGTAAAAACTTCTCACATGTCTTCAGGCTGGTGCACCAGGATGGCAGCCTGGCTGACCTCACCATGCTCAGCACCAGCTCCGCAGAGGCAACGCTGCCCAGGGAGGAGCCGGACGGGCAGGAGGAGCAGGAGGAGCAGGAGGAGCAGGGGGAGCAGGGCGAGTGGCGGGTGGAGGAAAAGGACAGGGAGAAGGAGCAGACACTGGTGGTGGTGATGAACGACACCGACAAGATTGGCGAGAAGCCCAGGAGCTTCTCCGACCCGCGGCAGTCCAGCACAGAGGAGAGCCACCACTGCAGCGCCAGGACGGAGCCGGAGCCGAGCACTGAGCAGAGCTCAGGTACGAGGTGGAGGTCAACCAGAACAGACAGGAAATTACATGAGGGCTCACATTAAAGATGCTTAAAAAAAATTCAAAGCTAAAGGAAATATTTAAACAAATAAATATTATGATGCAAAACATAAAAATCGACAATTCTTACATTCAAGAATATATCAAACTAGTAAATATTTGACATTTCTGCTTGATAAATGACTCAAATGATCAATAACTCATTAAAATTTCTTTCTATAATAATCATCTGTCTACTAATTGATTATCATTTGATAATATAAGCACAAAATGATTAAATTTCAGCAGCAGTAGTTCCCCCACAAACCAAAAAAAAACAAACACAAGCATTAAAAAGTGAGAGAACTGGAGTCACACTTGGTTCTGCTTCCATGTTGCAGATCTGTTGTGTTATAAAAGCTGCAACTTAGACAGGAAGTTTGAGTAGAAAGAAGTTTGAGTCTAATGGTAATGTGACGCTTTTATGTACATTCACTAGTGAGATTTACAGCTGTAATATTCATGACATTAGAAACTTAACTTGCCAGCCAATGCGTCCTCTTCAGTTGATACAGAGTCATGTTTAGCACCTCCTTCTGATGAACAAGCAGAGTGTAAATGAAATGACATAAACAACGCTCATGCACTGTGGTTTTTAATTGGATTTTTGCTGCACTTTTTAGCTTTATTGTCCTCCTTTTGTCCTTGAACTTTTGATTATCACACTGTGAACTGCTTTAGGAAATCACACCAACCTTTTGTTTATTGGGTGGCATATCATTACTCCATCTTCATTTTTCTGTCTTTGTGTTTAAGGTGCCTGAGGAAAACACATATCAAAACAAAGTAATCACTGAGCTGAACGTCTTAGAGGCTGTGTGGTCGGCCACTTTTGGCAGAGTTGTATTGAAACACTTTGTGAGTGAGCTTTTGTGCGTGAAGATGCTCAGCCGGTCGTTTTCCTCCAAAGTGTATTAAAGCTTCCCACACTATTTGCCATGTTTACCTTTCTAACTGTGTTAACAGCTGAGACTTATGTGCAGTTATGTAGCTGCAGCAGAGCGCTTTCAGCCATGAGTGGAGAAACCTTTTCTCTCAGATCTCTTTCTCTCTTCGGTTTGCTCAAAAGACATGTGCTGCAAACAGTTTTTTAAAAGCCAGAGTTCTGTTAAAGGAGCTCAGTTTGCTGCCTGCACTCAACCAGCCACTCATTAATCATCCATAGCAAAGCTGTAAGAATCTGTCAGACTGCAGATTTTTGGGTTCAGCAAGATTTACCTCCAGTTTTTGTTCTGACACGGTGCATAGCTCAACTGCCTTCTCTCTCTTTTTTTTTTTTTTAACCCACTACATCGTCCTGCACAGCAGTGTTAGCATATTTACACTGACACCCGCACCGGTCTTAAATTAAAATGATGTTTATATACACAGAAAATAAAATAGGTGATAAAACTCAACCCTGCATGGCCTCGTACTTAATAATGAATTGCAAGCTATATGAGCTATATGCTCTCACAGTTTCTTATCCAAACAAAAAGGCCTCTCTTCACCCAGCACCAAACGGAGGCTGGAGTTTTAGCTCTCTGAGAGCAAAATACCAAATATTAAGAAACATTCTCAGGTAATTAAAGCATCTGTTTTGTTTCTTTATGCAGATTTTATAAGTGTTTCCATGCATCATGACACCTATACTTTGTACTGCATATAGAAAAAAGTACATAAGCAAGTATTTACAGTTTCAGATTCAATGTAAAACACATGATTACACCAGTGATTACAATATAATACATGATAAATTCTTTTCTACACAAAGTTTTGTGTACTTTTTCTTAAAAAATATCTCTTGAAATACAATCTAACCACCAATTAAAAGGGAAATGCTGGCAAAAACAGACAACATATCACATTTGTTGGGGTCTATTTTCACATGTGGATTAATACACATTTATGGCAGCTGGACAGAAAACTCTGTGTGATTGATTCAGTATACATGCTGTTTTATGGTGATAATCTGTAAGATGTTTTAGCTTTGATTACAAAGAAAATACTTCTTACTAGATATTTTCATGTGATTTGAAGAATAAGATCTCCAGATTTATTTCTGAAGGGTAAAAAATCATATTATTGGTTTGTTCCAGCTTGAGTTTGTGTGTGAAAAGAGGGATAACAGTGTTTAAACTGTATTTAAACAGTGTGGAATTGCATACTTTTGTAGTGAAACACTCTCTGTTCACACCTCTTTAGTCTGGTTGTTTTTCTCATTTAAGTGTATCTGGTTTTTATCTCTTGGTCTTCAGATCTGAAGAATAAATGGCACCTGGTGGTGGACCGTCTGACTGTGCTGTTCCTCAAGTTCCTGGAGTACTTCCACAAGCTGCAGCTATTTATCTGGTGGCTGCTGGAGATCCACATCATCAAGATCGTGTCCTGCTACATCGTCCTGGTTTCTGTCAGAGAGGTATGAAAGGCTGAGGTTCAGTTAAAGACCGACATCACCAAACTCCACTTCTGCAAGAACAGGTAGTCATGTCCGCCTTCAGGACTGTATCTGAGCCTGATCGAGTGGTTTACAGTAGCTCCTCATCACAGGGGGGAACAGTTAAGACTTCCAGATGTTCCTGCGGTTAATATTCTCAAATCAGAAAGGAAATCTAATCCATGAGTTGTGTAGAGGAGCTTTTCAAACTAAAATACTCTTTGCTGATAATGTGTGCAGAAAATATACATGTTAGAGAGTTAAAACTCATTTCAAATCCACACTGGAAGTGCAGGCTCATCTTTTTTCTTCTTTGTGCAACTTAAAACAATAAAAAAGACAATAACAGATGAATTTGAATAATTTTTACTTTGTATATCAGTTGTTGCTTGTTTTGCCTGCCTGTTGCTTTTCACTTGGTAGATGCTGAATGTAATGAAGGTCATTTTAACATTGTTTTTCATGGTTCTAAGATTTTCCCAGTTGGTTTCATGTTGGTCTGAGAAAAGGTTAATCCTATTCTGGATACCAGAGAAACTGGATAAGTTTCTCTTTTCCGAGGAGAAGCTGCGCCACAAAGCCAGACTCTGCAGAGTGGATTTTATCCAAAAAATCAAGCTCTTGAGTGTTTTCTCATTGTTGTCACATGCTCCACTGGCACAACATAAACCAGACATGGTTTTCATTGTTTTCAGCAGGCTGATGTCAGACGCAGCATGTAAAATGAAAAACAGCAGCATCCTGGATCATCGATCCAGCTCTATTTATTTGTTTATACTTAAAAGACAGTAATGTCACTGTCTCCCACTTTTAAGGAACAAACTACTGAGTGCAGTCACATTATTAAATCACAATAATCCTCAGTTAAATTGATTGGACGTAAGTTGATCTATTGCCATACATCTTGAAATAGATAGAACTGGACAGACGTGCTGCAGTTAAATCAGCCAGATGATAGTCTGGTCTGTCTGGGAAAATTGGAGAAGCTGCTACAGTTTATGTTTATGTTTCTAAAAGGAAAAAAAGGGCCTGATCTTAGTTTTCTTGCCATCGGTGCTCCTTGTGTTTGTACTGATGGTTGTAGCCTTGATAAGTTTCTCAGGCTTAAACTGTCAGATTCATAAATTAAGATGGATTAAAAATCACTTTTATAAACTCAGATTTTTATTTATGGTACGTCACCTCGAGTTTGATGTGTGTTTTTGTTAATTTGTTTTTATTTGCCTCCCATTGTGACTTTATTCTTTCCCTTATTTTTTCACTCCAAGTGCTTTTAAAAGATGTTTGAAACATGATTAGTTATAAGACAAACATTGATGTGTGGAAAAAGGAGAATTTCAGTGGAAAAAATGATTCATTTTAAGTGTTTTTCTTTGTCTTATCTCCTTTATTGTCTCCTGGGCAGGTTTCTTTGTTCAACTATGTGTTTCTGGCCTCCTGGGCCTTCGCGCTGCCCTACAGCCAGTATCGTCCCCTGGCCTCCAGTATTTGCACTGTGTGGACGTGTGTCATCATTGTATGCAAAATGTTGTACCAGTTAAAGTCTATAAACCCGCAATCGTACTCCAAGAACTGCTCCATGGTAAATATGATTAAAAGAACATTTTTGACTGCTTCACAACTTGATATCCTTAATTATCTAAATCCCATCGAAGACAAACATACAGTATACATTACACAACACCTACATACATGCAAAACGTACAAACCACACAGCTGATTGCATCCAGATTCAGATGATTTTATTCCATGGTAAATATCACAGTACGGAGGTTGTGTAACAGCAAATACCAATAAAACAAGTTCACATTTGGTCACAGCCAGCAACATATTTTTCTGTCTGCAGCCAAGAAATTACCCAGAGAACCAGGCGGATGATCTGAAGGAGTCTCTGCTGTATAAGGAACCTGTGGAACCTGCACACTGGGTGGGCCTGAAGAAGTCCAACGACCTGCTGGATTATCTCAGGGTGAGAAGTGAAAAGTGAAAGGATGTTTAAAAATTTGGAAAAATCACCTTTATGTTAAACCAGCAACCAGTTAGCTTAGCTTAGCACTAAGACTGAAAACAAGGACCAAAACTTAGCCCACCAGCATCCTTAAACCTCATTTATCATTATGTTATTCCAATATTGTGTTAATAAATTTAAAATTCTAACAGAGCAAGTAACTTTTGAATAGTTATACTGTTGTTTTACTTTGATAAAAACACCAAAATTATATGTGATAAGATAATGTCAACATCTGTCAACTGTAAACTGTTTTTTTAAAGTATCTACATGTGATTTTAATAAGAGGAATTTACATTAAAAATAATCTCTCTGTGCAGAACAACCTCTTGATGCTAGCTCTGTTAGCATTCGAGGTGACCATCTACCGCCATCAGAAATACTACAGACTGAGGAACAAACTGTCGCCTCCTGCTGCCAGAATCATCTTCCATGACATCACGCGGCAGCATCTGGACATCGGCATCATCAGCTTCATCAAATATTTCATCAATTACTTCTTCTACAAGTTCGGACTTGAGGTAGAAACCAAAGAAAAGAGCTTTGAATGTACTTTTGATGTGAAAACTCCATCACTTCATGTGTATCTTCCTCGTGTGTGTCCCTGTTAGACGTGTCTGCTGTTGGTGGTCAATGTAATCGGGCAGCGGATGGACTTCTACGCGATGCTGCACGCCTTCGCCTTGATAGCGGTCATGTATAAACGCAGGAGGAAAGCTATCGCTGAGATCTGGCCCAAGTACTGCTGCTTCCTGGCCTGCATGCTGACTTTCCAGTACTTCATCTGCATCGGGATCCCACCTGCAGCCTGTAAAGGTTTGTGTGATCGACTCAGTGTGATTGTCCTCACGATGACCAGACAGCCACAGGAAAGTGATCGACAGACAGTTATTGTTTTGATTCCAGTGACTGTTTTTGTTATTAACTCACTTGCTTTTTCAGTCAACTGAGGAATCATTTTGGATATTAAATCCCACTTCTCAAATAGTCAAAAAATACATTATGATTGTCCAAAGAAAACAGGGTGACATTTTTACATTTCTTGTTTTAGTCCCAAAGCCAAAGTATTGAATTTGTAATGATAAAAAAAACAAAAAACAGAATCTCACGACAATTTATTTTTAATATTTTAATGGATTATTAAAATTGATGTGCATTAACTTTTTGACAACTATTTAGCTACTTTAGACTGACAAATGAAATACTCTGTACTCAGACCTGTTTTTTTTGTTTTTATGGTTTTGACAGTTTTAGTTTTTTTCTACCTGCATATTTGTGTGTGTGTATGTGTGTGTTTCAGTGTGTTTTAGCTATGCATTATTTATTTATTGTTGAGCTTTATTTTATGAAACTTTGTGACAGGGCAGTAAAGAAATCTTTATTATGATGTAGGATGTTTATTTACATAATAAATGTCTGTGTTCAACCTCGATGTCTTTGTCCAAACAAACATCGAGACCTTGAATTGTTTCACATAATTGTAAAAATACTTTGCACATAAAAGCTTTTGTCTTTTTTTTGTCTTCATGATTTTCTTTTCTGGTTTTATTTGTCAGTATGTCACAAACAAACCCGACATGTTCATGCTCATGTTGTTTAAACGTTTGTCTTGGTGCATGTTTGAATTTCAGACTATCCCTGGAGGTTTCCCAACTCGACTACAGACTCCAATGTGGTCAAGTGGCTTTATGTCCCAGATTTCCGCACCAAACCAAATCCATCGTTCCTCATCTGTATGTGTCTCTGTGTAACTGTTTTAGATGAGTTTGTACCATGTTTGTAAAACAGCAGATATGCTGTCGTTATGATGCTGATGATCACCGTCACAGTTTCTAAAGAGGATTTCTTCTCTCCTCTTTTGTAGACGACTTCATGTTGCTGCTGTGCGCCTCCTTTCAGAGGCAGGTCTTCGACGATGAGAACAAGGCGGCAGTTCGCCTCATGGCCGGAGATAACGTGGAGATCTGCAGAGACCTGGACGCAGCCTCTTTCAGCGTCCACAACCCCGTCCCCGACTTCATCTACTGCAGGTTCGGCTTACACTGACACCGTGCTGCGTTCACACTGCAGCAGGAAGTGGCCTAAATATGTATTTCTATTAGGGCCAGATGGATACAGCAAGTGGCCACAGATCCCAAACCTGTATTAACTTACATCAGAGTCACTTCAAACAGTTGTAATTTCAGAGGAGAAAACTGTGTTGCACATATGCCAGTTTAAATAAAGCTGCTTAAAATGGTCTCAGAAATTCTGAAAATAACAATCCTGAAATCAGATTTGTTTTTAGATCTACTTTACTCTGCATGAACATGCCAAAACACATTTGATTCTTGACTTGTGCCACTAAAAGTGTAACAGAATAACCACTCTGGTATTTTGCCCTGTTAGATTTAAATTTTCTTTCATAATTGTTCTTTTAAAATGAGATAAAGGTATTTATGAAATGTTTAAATCAGCCATGAAAAACATAGTTGTAATAACAGTGTCTGAAATGACAGTGTCACCGTCACAAACCTACAGAGATTTACTGCATCAGCTGTATGTGCAGCTACTTTCTCAGCTTTATGGAGTTTTATATTGAGTGTCAGCTCATTTTTTTAGCCGTCTGGTCACCATGTTCCAGCTTTAAGGGTTAAAAAGTGAAATCAGACTGATTATTTGCAGGTTTAAATCCCCTCACTGGTTGGATTGGTTTGGATTTGAAGGTTAAAAAAACGTTCAACATCATTCTTCCCAATTTTAGCATCAACCACCAAAGTACAGCAAAGTAAGACGCTTGCTGTGTAACCCAGCCGCTGCAGTCGAGCCGCTCTGAGGGAACTTAGCAGAAAACTGTTGTTGTACTTGGCTGCTAACTGTGTAACTGTAGAAATCTTAAGTGGGGTGGTGCTGAATAAGAACATACTGGCTCAGCAAATCTCTTATCCCAGATAAATAAAGGTAAAAAAAAAAACCTGACAGATGACAGTAGCTCATGTCAGTAGCTTAGCGAAAGCTGTTATTGAATACCCACTGTATACATAATTCAGAATTTTGGCTGTCGTCCGATATTGGAATCTAGAGCTAGATACTGACATTGCACATTAAAAAAAAAGAGTAAGAGAAGGATTTTAGAGGCGGGGAGGCAGAGTTAGGAGGACAGCGAGAGCATCCTGACCTGTCCACAGTCATTGATTATGTGCTCTTCACATTCCACTGTTTTGATGCGCAAAGTGGACAAGTCTTTTATTAACGCACTCTGTGTCCATCAACAAGCCCTCGCAGAGAGAAAGAGAGCTGCACAGCCCGTCTGTTCACGCCACAGCAGCTCTGCACTTATTCCATCGTTTCCCTCCAGGATCGAATTACGGATACGGGGTGGGGGGGGTGGGATCCATAATCCACAAAAACACTCTGTCCGTCACTCCGCGACTCAGACGCTTTTGCCCTGTACTCTAACTCAATAAATAGCTTTTAAGTATGGAAAAGGTATTTCTGCCCCCCCTCCTCTGATGAAGAAGGACACTCACTCAGCTATTCCGGCCCATCAACGCATCGTCCGATCCAAACCCACTTCATCAGAGCCGCTTCCTAAACCGTGCAGCTGTTGTTGTGGTTCTTTGTTTTCCATCAAATGAATGCACTTTACTTCCTATGTTTTCACTTCACACGCAGCATTAACGGCCTCTCACATGATAACACGGGGTCAATACGCATGCTTTTTGGCGTGATAGACACACACACACACACACCGAGCATGCAGAAGTGTACCTGCGCTGTGTGACAGGAGTCGGGTTTCAGCTCTGGTTCACATTCATTGATCAGACTCTTACCGGTATCCTGACACTAAGTGATACACTAAGTGTGATTGATGTGCGTATTATGCACGCAGCAGCAGAATGAACTGAAATGTTGTTTTGACTTTTATTATGTGGTAAACATGCATCCTTAGCAACTTAGCTCAGCTGGCCGAGGTCCATGCTGTTGTTGTTTTTGTAAATGAACTTGTCCCATCTTAAGTCTTTCTCGTCACTTCAGTGCGGACGAAGAAAAATATTATTGTACTTAAACAATTAAGACGCATTTAACCTGTTTTTCTAATTGAGAATAGGAATGAAAGTTTACTCTTGACCTCCTGACTGTAGCTTTATATCCATCCACTAAATCTTTTTAGGGTTTTCAACTACGTCTTCTAATCAAAAAGTGGAGTCATGGAGTTGTTTGTGTTGTCATCAGGTGACTGGAGCTCTGGTCATGTAATAACAGGTCACCTGTGAAAAAGAGAGAGATGCCTGAAATGTTTGCAAAAAGCAGCAACCTTGAGTAAAGATAATTTGGTTGGACTAACTTATATGCTCTTATATTAAAATGAGATTTTTGGAATTGGATACAGGCACATCTCTTCTTTCAGGAGTTTAAAAATCCATTTAAAAGTGTGTTTTTCTTATGTTTGTGTCTCCCAAATTGTCAAACCTTGATGTGTATCTGTGCAGTGTTTGTCACTAGAGAGATGTTTTCACAGTCCTCTACTGAAAAAAAAAAGTGAGAACAAGCTGGATTTGTTCTGTCACAGCAGATTTGTCAGTACAGAGAGTGACAGTTTGTTTTAGCACAACCGCTCACACTGTGTCAGCTACAAACTAACAAGCCAACAAACAACGTAAACAAAAGATGGTTACTACTATTATCATTCTGATACCTCTGCTTGACACCAACAACAGATTCTTCTGTGCAAACACCAGCCGTCTCAATGTGTCCTGTTTCCAAAAAAACATGTTATTATTTGTTAAATTTGGAAACCTTCTCTAAAAATGGTGTTGATTCATTGGTTTCACCGCTGTTGTTCAGGTCCTACCTGGACATGCTGAAGGTCATCATGTTCAGCTACATGTTCTGGTTCGTCCTCACCATCATCTTCATCACGGGAACGACACGCATCAGCATCTTCTGTATGGGCTACCTGGTGGCCTGCTTCTACTTCCTGCTCTTTGGCGGCGAGCTGCTGCTTAAACCAATCAAAAAGATCCTTCACTACTGGGACTTCCTGATCGCCTACAACATCTTTGTAATCACCATGAAAAACATTTTGTCTGTGAGTGTTTAATTCTAATTTTATAACTTCATGATGGACAAAGTTTGTATGAGACAATATAATCGCACAGGTTGCAAATGATTGTATTCTGTTTTTATTTATTGGATTCACAGCATCTCAACCTTTTTTAGGAACTGAGGTTGTAAAATAAGTTCTTGTGTTTAAGTATTTAATGCAGGATATTTGTTCTCAGATTCTGGCGTGTGGATACATCAACTCTTTGATGGTGAATCACTGCTGGTTGATCCAGTTACTCAGTCTGGCCTGCACCATCAAAGAGTACAAGATCGAGCAAGAAAAATGTGAGTGAACTCAACATTCGACTACTTTGTGTCTCTTATGATCTTCATCTTTTATTTTGAATGAAATAAATTTCACCAGATTGTCAGTAGCACCACATAAATCCTAATTATAGCTACAACTGTTTGTCAAAACACAGCATTTGTGAGCCAGATTGTGTGTCTAAGAGTGTTTTTCAAGATGCTAAAATTTAACTTGCATGCAGTCTGTATCTCAATCTTATTAATCCCTACTGATTTACAATGAACACAGAACTCTGATTTCAGAAAATACCAATAGCTGGCCAGAAAAATATCCTTTTAAGTCTGCAGTTTAGTCGTAAATGTCTTCACTTTGATTTGAGATAATCCTGCTCAGACTCACAATAAATAAAATTAATTGCAAATCAATGACTTTTATTGCTCAAATTAATCACTGTGGTGTGAACAGGTCAAATTTATGTGCGTAAATTTCAATTAATCAGATCAGATTGTGTCTGACTGTGCTCTGTTTGTTTTCCAGCCACTGAACATAACTGCGAGCTGCCAAAGAACGAGGCCGGGATCATCTGGGACAGCATCTGCTTCGCCTTCCTGCTGCTGCAGAGACGAGTCTTCATGAGCTACTACTTCCTCCATGTGGTGGCTGATATCAGGGCGTCACAGATCCTGGCGTCCAGGTACAAAACTGAGGCCGAGGCCCAGGAGTGCTTCACTAGTGCAGGGCACCGGGGCTGAACAGGATGAACCAGCTTTTCTCAGATAAACTCTGGTGTCAGTTTATCAGGAAAGCTTTGTGTCTGTTCTGTGTGAAAGCTCTCAAAGTTTTGTGGAAGTTTAACTTGAATTCCAACAATAATGAGAAACGTGTGTGTGGAGAAATGTGGAGTTCATGATGATGGTATTTCAGTAAAATTCAGCTTGGCTTCTTATTGTGATTGTCTTCCCCAGTAAAGTTAAATCAAAGTCAGATAAAAATGAAATCGATGCTGATCTGTCAGAGCAGATTGTGTGAAATTTCCTAGAAAAAATGGAAGGCATGAGAAGATAATATTTACTGTTTTAAGTAGCATCAAACCTTCACGCACTAACGTGACGTTTGATTGGTGACTGATGTGACTGTGTGTTTCAGAGGGGCGGAGCTTTTCCAGGCCACTATAGTGAAGGCGGTGCGAGCCAGACTGGAGGAGGAGCGCAAATCTGTGGAGCAGCTGAAGAGACAGTGAGAATATTTGACTCACTCTGTGATGTGCAATGCTGTAGTTTTGGTGTATAATAATAATGTAATGTAGGGCATATTTTTAAAGTCATTTTTAATGTAAGAAACTTGAAATTATATGTTAAATATATATATTTACATAGACAAAGCTTGCAGACAAAAGGACTCTGGATTAGAGTTGACACTACTCCCAAACCAATTAAGATACAACAGTGGTGTCTGAAAGAAAACAAATACAGTGCGCAAAACCCTGATTTTAGTAGGTCAGAAAATTAAAAATACATGTATATGTTTAGGATTTTTTTTCTTTATCAGACAATTTCAATACACCTTTGAAAAAAAATTATATTTTAAGCCCAGGGAAAAAGTATAAACATAGTTTTTTTGTTGAAATTCGAAATTTGAAATTAATTTTTAAAATGCTGCCTTATTTTGTCTTATGATTTCTTTTTCTTTAGTATAAAGGAGTCATCAGGTTGATATTGAAAGGACCAAGATCAACTATTTTTTAAGTCTTTTTAACTGTCAGTTGCACATTGATCCATATTGGGTATAGAAATCTTTAAAAACAAATATATTTTAATAAATATTTAGAATTTTCTAAACTTGTTCGACACTTTAGCTTTTAGCAAATGTCACTCTAACTGATGGCAGCAATGTAATCGTTGGAAACTATTTTTAGTGGCGGATTAACATACATTAAGCTGAGTTTAATGTATAGTAAATAAACATGATTTAGGAAGCCGTGAATTAAAAGCAGCTTCTGGCTCCGTCTTTTCTGTTTCCAGGAAGGCGCCTCGCAGTAAATCACACTACATAAAGTCATTGTATTTCCACCACTTACCAGGAGTTATTCATAAGCTCTGATAAAATCCACTCACCAGCTCCACCGAGCACTCCGCTGTTACATAACGTACACTAATTTCCATATGAAGCCTGGAGATGTTTATGGTCGGTCTGTTGGGCCGTCAGTGATGTTCCTCTGCGTCGATACTTCGTGTCTCTTCACTGTCTCTCTGATCTAATCAGGATGGAGCGCATTAAGGTGAGGCAGCAAAAGTTTAAACGGGGCAAAGAGAAGATGCTGAGCCTGGCGCAGGAGTCTGGAGAAGGGCAGACGCTCGTCCAGCCCGAGGAGGAGGATGATGATGATGGTATGACGAAGGCTGCCAGAGGCCTTGCTCTGTTGGGGTTGAGATCGTACGATTTCTGTTAGAGCTTTGGATGAGAGTGTATTGATGCATAATCAACTTAATTCAGTGAAACATGTTGTGTATTGATGCATTTTTTACTGTACTTGATCTAAAAGACAAGCTTTAAATGGTGAAAATATGCCTTGAAGTTTGCAGAAAAATTGATTTTTCTTACGAATTGTTGCATTGCTGTATTTGTGAAATTTTAGGAGCACAGCGAACGAAAGCCAAGACCAAAAAAAAGCAGTGGTGGAGGCCGTGGGTTGACCATGCTTCCAGTAGGTTGACCACCAACAACCCCCTTTTTTCTCTTCCTCCACTCTAAATGGCCCTTGTGTCCTTGACCAGAACACTGAGGATTCCCATACTGCCCCTGGGCTCTGAAGGCGCCACACAGTAGCCTGGATTCATCCAGACTTTAGTCCTTTTCTGTCTCTATTTAAGGACCCTTGTTAGCTATAGCTCTCATCTAACTTGTACACTGTGTGCGAAGAGACCCTTTAAGATGAGCTGTTAAACTGTGTCAGCGTTGGTGCAGAGCGGGGTCGCCTTAAATAGACACGATGAAGACAGAGAAAATGCCTAATGGCTGGATGTCTGTTTCCGACTTTGTTTAAAGCATAAACGTCATCATTGGTTTCACCTAAAGAGCCCACAGTAGAGAATCACTCTGTTATAAAACATGTTCACATGTTCGCAAAGATATGAAAGTCGACTCGCCTTTATTCTCAGTACTGGAATAAAGGATGGAGGGTTTGTTCATTCTTTGCCTGTAGACATGATCACCAAACAGGTGAAACGAGACAAAACAGCAAGAACAACAAGCCAGCGATTAAATATATAAAATGACGAGTTACAGTCTCTTTGTGGTAAATAAAAAAAATAGCAGCAACTTTTCTGATTCAACCCAGTTTTTTGCCTGTTTGGTTTGAACTCATGTCTCATTTCGTCCTCCACCCCCACACGACATTTTCAAATCGTTTCTCCATTTTTATCTCTTTGTCATTTGATGTTTCGTCTCCATATCCCAGCATCCTCCCTCACCTCCCGCCCGCCGTGGTTCTGTTCAAGGACATAAGTCAGCCTCGTCTATCTCATTGCTTCTAACACTGAACTGCTGCAGACGGGAGTCACTCGCTCCGTCAGATAGCTCAAAGGCAACTGTGCTAACTGGAGGGAGAGTCTCTAAGAGTAAATTCTTCATTGTGCTAACATTTTTGAAGCGTTGTGTGTTTTTCTGTTTAGTGCTCTCATGTTTCTGATGTTTTAAAAAACTGTGTCTGTATCTTAACTTACCGTAGAGTTGGTTTAATGTTCGATTTTTAGTAAATTATATAGAGTTTAACAGGTAAGTGGCTTGATTTTCCTGCATCTTCCCTTCAGAGAGGGAACCTTCTCTTTGAACCTTGTTTTAATGTTGAGGAAACGATGAATGACTCCAGATTTTGATTGTAATGACACTTTAACCATCTGCACCCTCAGTGGTTCGAAGTGGAGACTATTACTTGTTTGAAACTGACAGTGAGGAGGAAGAGGAGGAGGAGGAGAAAAAAGAGGACGAAGCTCCAAAGAAGTCGGCATTTCAGGTGACCTCAAGTTGTGGCTAATATCACTGTCAGTTTCAGTGTAAAAAGGACATTTTGAATTCCATCTCCTCCAAATCAACTACAAGATCACACAACTTAACTATTGACGAGGATGTTTTATTCAGCAGATGCAACAAATAGAAAATATCAGAGAACTGATTTTATCTGTAAATGTCTGACTGTATCTGGTGATTATGGTAAGGAATTTAATGCAGGTTGAAATTTAAATGTTAAAAAATTAATGCATCATAAAACAGACCAATAGATGAGGATGTCACTGCTCAGAAAGTAGAAAATATCTCTCGCAGAACATAACAACATTTCTTGTGTAAACACAGTACATTTTACTGTTAATACCAGTGTTTTTGAGTAAATTGTGTGACTTTTTATGGATTGTTTTTACTTCATATTAATGCTGTTGTTATAATATATTAATTGTTTTAAATACTAACACTTTGTACATTCACCTCTCTGCACTGCAGGAGTCTGTCATGTTCACTGTCTCCTGACAAATTGAACGTCTGTTGTTTGTGATAACATAAAATCATTTTCCACTAATCTTCTCCCACTCTGATGTCTCTCTGTAGCGAGCTATTGGGAAGTTTGTCTCTGCTGTTCTGGCTTTGCCCAAGTCTATCATTAAGCTGCCTAAAACTATACTGCAGTATGTAGTCAAGGCAGGAAAGGTACTTACCACCGGCACTAACACAGCTTGCTTTCTGTATGAGATCACACGCTCAAAGTGACGACTATCACCCAAGCAAACTGCATTCTCAGCTCATGTTTGGTGTTCTGTTCCAGAAAAAAACGAATATTACACAGATTATATCTATTTAATTACCCAAATGCTAATCATCAAACATAAACTGGAATGAAAGTGTTTTCTCCGTGCATGTTGTTGTCTGGCTGATTCATTAAAAGTGGGTTGCATGAAGTTGAGCTTTGTTCTGACATGTTTTTGGTTTTTATTTCCTGTCTGTTTGAACCTTGTTCACATGGTCTGCTGCTCTGAGCCGAGAGCATGTGTAAGTTATCACGATCAGTGGAGCGACAACAGTATTAGCGGCTGGTGTTTGGGCCTCGTCTCTGATGAATGACGTTGTTTGTGTGTTTGGTGTTTCAGTGCATTTACTTACTTATTCTGAAGTGTTAATTTTTAGCAACACTGAGGACTGAGGAGGCATTAAATTGAAAGGCTGCAGAGTTCACAGACTTGCTTAAGATGTGCAGCAGATTAAGGGAAATGTTTGGTCTTTGTTTTTTAATTGAAGTTTTTAAGGGCTTTCTGAATGAACTGTTTCTGAATAAGCTTTGAAGGAAATGAGTCTGCATTGCATTCACAGGTTTTATTTAAAATTTCCCGTTGAAATCATTTGAAAAGTATAAAATGTTTATGATTTGCAAGCAGTGGTCTAAAATATGCACAACAACTTTGGGTTTGTTTTTAACTTTTTGCTTGATTTGCTTCCTCTTCTTCACATCCTCTCATTGATACTAAACATCTTCCTTCTGTTCTCCAGTTTCTTTATCACGCCTGGATCACAGATCCCAAAGCTGCTCTGAGAGCACGAGGCAAAGAGAAACGCAAATTTTGGAAAAAATACACCAAAGGAGTCAGACACAGAAAAAGCAAGAAAAATGGTGAGCAAGTTCTTGAAACAAAAAAACTCTAAAAACACATTTTAAATTAGTCACAAATAAATAAGTTAATCTGAGCTACTTTTAACAGTGAGTTGTCTTTCCTGTACTACAGCAGGTCATGTGGCCATAGAGGTTGGTGAGCTCTCCGATGGGCAGGAAAAAGGAGAAGAGAACAAGAAGTCCGGTGGTCCAGGTGAGTTTTTCCTCAAGAAACCTGCTTTCAGAGATCTGGAAAGAAAAGATTAACTTGAATGTTGTTTTGAGTTTCTAATGAAATATAACAACTTCTGAGTCATGTTGTGTTTCTTCCCTCAGACAACATCATCAAGCGAGTGTTCAACATCATAAAGTTCACCTGGGTGCTTTTCCAGACGACCATCGACAGCTTCACCAAGTGGATGAACGACATGTGCAGAGAATACATCGACATCTCCACCGTGCTGCGAATAGAGCGCTGCATGCTGACCAGAGAGGTCAAAAAGGTACAGAAAACCTCCACATCAACTTTTAATTTGTATAAAAGAAGATTTCCTTAGTTTTAAAAGCAGTTTTTAATTTAAAACAAACTCTTCTCTCCTCCTATCAGGGTAACGTGCCGTCCAGAGAGAGCATCCACGTCTATTACCAGAAGGCCATGAGGCTCAACATGTCCAGACAGGCCAGCATGGATCCGCTGAGTGAGGACGGCTCGGTCTCAAGCTCCGCCAGGGGAGGCCGAAGAAGGCGAGGAGGCTACCGCATGGAGAGCCAGGACTCCACAGCCTCCAGAGACAGCATGTCCAGGTACACAGAGGCGATGGTGCCTCCGTCAGAAATGCAACATGGAGTGTTTACCAGGGCTGAGAGAGACAACAAGAGAATATGTTCTTGCAGGAATCAGATATTTGGTCCGTTTTTTAAATCTTAAACTAGATAAATGTGAAATATAAGACATTAAAACCCACATAATTAAATTATTCAGTTTAATGTAACTTAAAAAAAAAGGGTAAAAAAGTTTGACTGGGCAGGATTTCAATATGGACAAGTTGTAACCCTGTTCAACCATGCAAAAGCAAAGATTTGCTAAGCTATATAGCAATATAGCCTGCAAATGTAATGACTGAATCCAGGCAGATACTGAGGTCATGCATGTGAGATCAAAAACGAGACAGAAGCTAATAGATGGAAGCTAATTACTTTGCTCGCTTGCCTCCATCAGGACAGGGGCGTCCTCTACAGGTGGCCTACTTATGGTTTGTGACAGTGTTGCAGTCTTCAGATTTTTCCACCATCATGTAAAAGTATTCAGTCAATAATGGAAAATAGTCCGTTAACATCACTCCAACTGCGAACAGTCGACCGTTCACTTGCAATTTATGGGTGCGGATGCAAAAACACTGAGACAGATTTTTTTCAAACAGCCAATGAAACCAAAACTCTCTGCACAGAGAGATGAGTAAGAAATGAAAGAGTTTTTGACTTTTTGAGTGAACTCCTTTGAAGTGGCAGCCATTGGCAGCACTGAGGTCAATGAGTTTTTATTTCATGGTTATCATCACATTAAGTCATGTCATCCTTATTTTATTCTGTTATTCTTATTCTTTTATTCTCCTGTCTGTGTAACAAGGCATGAATCCCATCTCATCCTCCTCATCACTGATCATTACATCTGTCACTCTCATCACCTCTCAGTGCCTTCACCGAGGCAACCACTCTGTTTTCTCGCCAATCCACCCTGGAAGACCTCGACGGTATGCCAGAGCACATTCCCACAACCAGCGAGCGAGCCAGGCCCAAACTGCGAAAGATGTACGGCCTCGACATGTCCAATTCATCGATGGACAGTGGCAGCAGCTTCATATCCAGGTGCCTCATCTGCATCACCTTCATACTCACCTGTGTCACTCTTCATTGTCACTCACACTGAGCAAGAAACTTCACCCGATTCCTGTTTGTGCCTCTTTAACACATTCACACAGTGATTTCTGACTTCACATGAACATCTGACTTTTCTGTAACTTTTTTGTTTATTACATGCTGTCAAAAGTGGGAAAATGTCCTTTTTTTTATTCTAAAGATACAAGATTTCACCCAATAACTGTTACATTAGAAGCAATTTTAGAGTGTATGCCACTTCCTCCTCAAAAATAGTCTTTTCTGTTATTATCTGTTAGGGTTAGAAATAGCACAAAAAAGTACCTCAGTTTTTATGTGGTTTCAAGAAAACACAACTATTAAACAGTGGTTTAGTAAATCAACAAAAAACAATCTCAGCTAAGTCAATTTTTTTCATCCCAAACTGCTTTTAATTCCTAAATCTAAATTTCATAAATTAAAAAAAATATTGTGAACTGCTCATAAATGCATCCTTATTTAAAGGGAAAATACAATGAAGTGGATTAAAAATAAATAAGCTGTAAAAAATATTAATTTGTGAATTGTGAATAAACATCAATGTTTGTTTGCACATCTGGCATCAGAGAAAGTGTGCAACTTTTATTCCGTTTATTCTGTGAGAAAGATTCAATTTCAGACTTCCAGTTTTTAGTTTTTGGATCAATCTGAACTTAGACTGATGTTGTCTTTGTGTTTTTTTTGACTCCTGCAGTGAAGCGACCCAGTGCATCACGCTGTACTCCCGGCAGGGCACCACAGACACCATAGAAGAAGTGGAGGATGAGCAGGATCAAGGGGAGGAGAAGCAGCAGGGTCCCTGGGAGTCCCAGAAGCTGGATGAGAGTCAGGGGGCGGAGGGGGGTCCGTGGAGTGATGAGGAGCTTAGGGAGCAAGAGAGAAAGGAGGAGGAGGAGCAAGAGGAGAAGGAGGTGCAGGGTGAGGAGGAGGATAAGGATCAGGAGGGACTGGAGGCTGAGAAGGGTGAGGAGGGTGAGGAGGGAATTGAAGTATCAAAGGATCTGGAGAGCAGAGAGGGAGAAGAGGGGGCTCCCTGGGAGTCATTCGGCCCAGATGAGGGCACCTCCCTTCAGCCAGAGGAGCAAGAGTCTGCCCCCTCTGCCCAGGAGGGGGACTTCTGCACTGAGAGCGAGGACGGGGGAGGACAGCAGGACTTCATGCAGACAGAGGGGAGAGCAGGACTTCTCTACACCCCCGACACAGACGCCTCTAAAACATCGGACGCCGACGTGCCTCCGAGCTACAGCAAGGCGGTGAGCTTCGACCGCCTGGAGGTGAGCGATGACGAGAGCGACATGGACAGGAAGAGGCGAATGATTCTGACGTCTGACAGCCGCTCAGACAGCAGGTCGGACATCATGTTGCCCTCGATGACCACGGAGCTGACGGCCAGCGAACTGCTGCTCAACAAGTGAGTCCAACAACAAGCAAAACCTGTTTCAATGCTGTTTGTCTCAGATGCTCTGCTGCAGATCCACCTTGATAGTTTTTGTTTTAAAGTGTGTGTTTTATTTCATCCACAGGTCTGCGTTTTGACCTACGTACTTTTTGATTCATTTCCAAGATGTTAAATAATTTTTTAGGAAAAAAAATCCATTTATTTATGTTTTAGAGTATGAAAATAATCAAACACTGAATCAATCCTTCTCTCTGTTTCCTTCCAGGATGTTTTATGATGAAGAACTGGAGCAGTCGGATAAATTCTACCAAAAGCAGCCTCTGATCCTCCAGCTCTGCTACGCCCTCTACAACATGCTGGTGGCCCACTCAGAGATGGTGTGCTACCTGGTCATCATCATCAACCACATGGTGTCGGCCTCCTGTGCCACCCTCGTCCTCCCCATCACCATCTTCCTGTGGGCGATGCTGTCGGTGCCGCGGCCCAGCAAGCGCTACTGGATGACGGCTATAATCTACACTGAGGTACAGACGGACGCAGAGATGTCACCTCTGACATCTCACAAAATGAGTCAAATCAGAGAACATCTTTTTGTCATTTTTTTATTGTTTAAGTGTTAATTACAATGTTTTTATATTTGGGAAAAAAAAGCTGAGATGGACATTGAATTAAATGTTTCTACTGTTCGTAATGAATGACAGAAACCTTGTTAAATATCAATTTATTGTATTTTTTATTGTATTTTAAAGCACTTTTTCTGTTTCTAATTGCTGCACTGATCAGTTACAAGCTTGAATGAACATACAAAAGAAAAATAACTGCATCATAATCCAAAGGAAGATCACATTTAACTTTGATTTTCTACAACATTCTTTATTATGTTTAAATGGAAATCTCTGACATTGTTCTGATTCATTTTCTTTCCCCTCCAGATCACCATTGTCGTCAAGTACTTCTTCCAGTTTGGCTTCTTCCCCTTTAATCAGAACAAAATCGATAAGAATAAACCATATCACCCTCCAAACATCATCGGCGTGGAGAAGAAGGACGGTTACGTTCACTACGACCTGATCCAGTTACTGGCTCTCTTCTTCCACAGATCCATTCTGAAGGTGCCTGCAAACACACAATGTTTGGACAATTTTAACCTGAATTTAAATTAAAGGATAAATGCACATATTCAGGTTAATGGGGAAAAAAGATAGGAAGAAATTTTTTTTTTGAGAACATCGTTGCACCAAATGAGACCGCAGATTTCATTTTTTTCTAAATCAAAGTGATATTATTGCACAGTCAGCACCCTCTACTCCGAAGATTTATCAAAAACTATGTCACAAAATCACATGAATTCTGTGACTGATAATGGGACATTTTTTCAAAGTGTTTCATCTGTTTAATTGAAGTGAATCTCTGTAACACAGTGCTCCCTTAAGAAGTAAAATAAATAAATTCACAGTCATCAGAAAACCATGAAGAAAATATGCACAATGCAAAGAAAATGACTTTTCTCTGAAGCATTATAAATTTGTGGTCATTAAAAGCTGCTACTAGCTTTTAGCAGCACAGACCAGTATTGACCAGATGTTTGTCTCTGCTGCACAGACACTGAATCCTGCAGGGAGATTTGTCTCCGTCTGTTCCTTGAACTTTGTTCATCTTTAACGACAAATAAAAGAAAGTGTCCGTGTGTGATTGTTTTGGATGCACCATGAAACGTTTGCTATCAGACTCTCAGTGCATTTAGACATTAAATATGAAACTGTCTTCACAAATCCCTGCATTTCTCCGTTTCTAGTGCCATGGTCTGTGGGACGAGGACGACCCTAAAGAAAAGAGGGCGCCCTCTCGTCAGAGCGAGTCAGAGGACGAAGGAAAAGACAGGAATGACCCCGACAAGGAGTCTGAACCCACCTCCTCGCTGATCAGCGAGAGGAGAGGCTCCAATCAGACCTTGAGATCCATAAACTTCGGTACCTCCGTTGATTCAGGACACGTCCAGGTGCATTACCCGCAACAGCAGACCTACCAGCGTCGCAAGAGCTCCAGCGGAGGTTCGCACATTTCCCACCGATCCCTCCACTCCTCTGCGAGGTCCAAGAGAGGTGAGGATCTTTGTCTGTCGTCTGTTTCCTTTTTTCAAACAGCTGGTTTTTAAAATGTGAGACTGAACGGTCACAAAATGACACACACTTCTCTTAAAACAAAACCCTCAGAGTGAAGTGCCCCTCTCACAATAATAATCATAACAGCATTATGAAAACAGACGAGAGTCCTCTGGGTCTGTAACTCATTTTCCTGTGGTCTCCGGCTTTGCCTCTTGGATTTGATCTCTGTGCTTGTGGATCTGTGGCTGTATCGGTGACTCAGTGCCTCGTCACGGTTCATTTACTACTCGAAATGTAAATTGTTTTCCACAGGAAGCACCGCTTCCAAAAACAGCAGCCACAAGGATGGCAGCGAGGCCAGTGTCCATCAGAAGACCCGCAAACAGATGATTATGGAGAAGCTGAGGGAGCAGCTCTTCAAAGGGAAAGCTTTCATCATAAAGCGGTACAGTGCACCATAGCTGGGTCATAAAAACATACTGAGGCAGCTGTGTTTTTTTGTGTCTGTTAATCTCCACCCATGGCTGCTTACCGACTGTAATTATACAAGAAAGTGTGTAACTTAATGAGGCCATTGATGAGAACTGGGCTCAGGAAGTATTCTAGACCAATAATGGATGATGCACTTTGGAAAATCATATCAGTAATACAGCAGCTAAAACCTTTCAGAGATCCAATTTTAGATCTTTAATTACAGCGTTCCCGTTAGGACGGACAGTCAGAGTAATTTTTGTAAATGCTGTTATTATTATTGGTCTAAATATAATCACAGTGGAACAAGTGATTTCTCTGATATTACATCCTGGATAATAACTGAAACACAAGATATTTTAAACATTCATGTTTTCTCAAAATGAGATCAGTCGTGTCTGAAAACTCATGTTTTCATTTAACATTTATTTAACTTTATATTATGTACATTTTTTATTAATAAGATTTCAAATCTATTTTTCAAGAAGGTTGTTGACAAGATCAGCAGCAATAACAGCCAGTTTTAGATATCATTAGATGGAGAGCACAGAATATTCCATAAAATCAGATTATGTCCTTGATTAGTGTCACATAGCCAGCCGTATCTCCACGCCGGTAGAAGATCTGGCTGCACCTGTTATCATTCTGCTGCAGGGGAAAAAATCACTCTGGCTTGTTTGTATTTCTGTAAACCAATCATAATCTCCACAGGCAGAGCTGAGCTCAGGATGCTGACCAAAATAGTTGCCAAGAGGCAAACTTTTACCACATCTGATGAGTCACACTATCCTAAAAAAGACTGAAACTGCATCTTAAAACAACCAAAAGCTGTTGAGAACCTTAAAAATAACCACACAAGCCTTAAAAAAACTAACTTTAAACTTGAAAATACCCAAAAATGAAGCCGTGAGAAAAGACAGAAACCAAATTTGTTAACAAATAACTAAGCAAGGACCAAAATTTGCATGTCAGATCCACTGCAGGAGGTTTCAGGGAGAAAAAGCAGCAAACTGAGTGTAGCAGCTCTGTAATGGAGCTCAGACTTGAGCAACTCCTGGGAACAAAGAGCATATCTGGACAACTTTTTACAGTCTATTTTATTGTTGAGGATGACAGCAGCAGCAGAAAAGCCACCTGGAACATTTTACTTGTTTCTTTGCTCATTCTTACATTCTTTTGTTTATCTCTCCGTAGGTTCATGGAGATCTACCTCCCTATGAGGCAGTTCTTCCATAACTTGATCCACCCAGAGTACAGCGCAGTCACGGACGTCTACGTGATGATGTTCCTCGCTGACACTGTCGACTTCATCATCATTGTGTTTGGATTCTGGGCATTTGGTGTAGGTTTTACCTTTAGATTTAGATTAAAGCGATTATTCTCACCTGAAAACATAAAGAAAACCACTTTTAAAAGTGTTGACGTTCATGCTTATCTGTTCCAGAAACACTCGGCAGCAGACATCACATCGTCTCTGTCGGAGGATCAGGTGCCGGGACCTTTCCTGGTCATGGTCTTGATCCAGTTTGGGACCATGGTGGTGGACCGAGCCCTCTACCTCAGAAAGTCTGTAATGGGCAAGGTCATCTTCCAGGTCATCCTGCTTTTTGGCATCCACTTCTGGATGTTCTTTATCCTGCCAGGAGTCACAGAAAAGTAAGAGTTTACTCACATTTCACATTAGATACATCCTGTATTCATCTAAATATTAAGCATCCTGATTCTTTAGTTTTTTTGATTAAAGTTAAGGTGCTGCAACATGTTTGTCGCAGGGTTTAAAATGTGGCTTTGGATCTTTGGTGCATTTGCTTCTCTATTTAATCTGTCACAATTTAAATAAAGAAACACGTGTTTAAAAGATTTTCTGCATTATTACCAGGTTTGATTCTGAATGTTTGACAGATGAAATGAATTTGTTTAGTCCTGCTGTGATTTGCAATCAAGTTGTTTTGTTTGCAAAGCTTGAAAAAAAATCCAGAGACCCAGATGAAAACTAAAAATACAGGTTGGTCAGTTTGATGCCAGACGCACAAAGAGCAAAACTTATAAATGATTTTAATTAAAGACAGAGTCCCTTGGCTTTTTTCAGTGATTGCCTGACCCACTTTACATAAACATCACTTCCTGGATTTTATTTTCCTTGTGCCTGATCCTTCACTTTTGGCCTCATGTCTCTCTTCTTTTGACCTTTTCAGACGTTTCAGTGAGAACACAGTCGCTCAGATGTGGTATTTTGTCAAGTGCATCTACTTCGGACTGTCAGCCTATCAGATCCGCTGTGGTTACCCCACCCGCGTTTTGGGAAACTTCCTCACCAAGAGCTACAACTACGTCAACCTCTTCCTGTTTCAAGGGTGAGTCACGCTGGGAAAGTATCGCTCCTCTCAGCTTCTCTCAGCTTCTCTCGGCTCCTTTCAGCTGGGAAAACAGGTCACGTCCACGTTGACAACCAGCTGCTGTTGCAGAAGGAACAGAAGGAGACAGACGAGATCACAGCTGCAGTAAACTGTTTTCAAAAATGTGCAAACAAGATGTTTGCTGGGACATTTTATTTATTGTCAGTCTTGAAATCTTTAATGTGACATCTGGTGCTGAAATGATTTCACAGATATGAAGATTTGCTACTTTTCTCTGGTTTTAGTAATGTTAATTATAAAAGTTCTTTTTTTTTGGTTTTTGTCTGCTACTTAGATAAAACAGACTTGTCGTAACATTTTTTATCTAATGAAATCTGAATTGAATTTAATTAAGTTTTTATATCGAGATCATTCTCATAGTTATTCAATTATATTTCCCACAAAATTCTACTTTATATTTTATCAGGAATATGAAACTATAATGTCAAACCTGTGCAGCAGTGACCAAAAAACGGGGATAGATTTCATTTTAATTTTATTCAAATTCATATTAAATCTGTTTTTATTTCAGTGTCATATTTTGCTTGTCTGTGGTTTGTAGTTTCCGCCTGGTGCCGTTCCTGACGGAGCTGCGAGCGGTGATGGACTGGGTTTGGACGGACACCTCGCTGTCTCTGTCCAGCTGGATCTGTGTGGAGGACATTTACGCTCACATCTTCATCCTCAAATGCTGGAGGGAGTCTGAGAAGGTGTTTATCACTGTGTGTCAGAATCCATTTCAGAGCCAAAGTCTGTCATGTTGAAATTCATGCTCAGGTTTATTTTTGTGATTTCTGCAAGTAAAATTGTTTGTTTTGTTTTTTTTCATGTGTCTCACTTTCTGTAGTGTAACTGTCAGTGAGATGTTTTGTCTGTGGCGCCACGTATTAACATGCATGAAAACATTTTATTTCCATATTCAAACATGCAACTGATCATGTGTAAATGAGATTAGGGATCATTATCCAGACAAATCCAGACTGCAAACCCCAAATCTAGTAACATTTCAGACAAATGCTGGTCTGGCTGAGTCCTGATTTACAGCAGCAACATTGCAGCATGTAAATGATTCAGTCTGACTAAAGAGACTTTGACACAGAGCAAATGAACCAATCACAACTCTGCTGATGAAGGATTTGATTCTGTGACTTGTTTACTGTTACTTCGTCAATGCTTAATTTGATTTGATGACTAACAAATAGTTTGTTAGTTTGAACACAAGCTCATTTGTTTAAAAACTGTCAAATTCAGAAATAGAGGAGCATGTCCTCCTTTCACCGCATGCATGAACGTCAGACTTTACCTCACTTTCTTCTGTGTTGTTTCATGTAATTTGGCACCCATAAGTGTTGCAGTATCGCCATCTTCTGGACTGTCCCCTCCCCTAACTATCCTGGCATTGACTTTGCATATGTGAAAAAGGTGCAGGAAGGAAATGTTCCTAAATTTAACTCACTGAACAGTGAAAATCACCAGCAGTGCCTGAAAGTTTGCCAGTAATTAACAGGAAACACGCAAAAGTGAAGCCTATGTCTCACTGTAGAAAATAAGCACTCTTAAAGTCTTTATGGGGTCAGACTGAAGGTTCCTGTTGTTTGTCATGGAAGTTTTTTGTTCCATCTTTAATTTTATGACTTCCACCAGTCCAGACATAAAAGACATGCTAATGGAGCAAAGTTTTATGAGGACTTCTACCGAAATCCTGCAGTATGTAGAACAATGGCTGTTTTACCCAGCAAGTCAAATATTACATCTGACTTTTTATCTCTTCAATCTGCAGAGGTATCCTCAGCCACGAGGCCAGAAGAAGAAGAAGGTGGTGAAGTACGGAATGGGAGGGATGATTGTGATGCTGCTGATCTGTATCGTCTGGTTCCCGCTGCTCTTCATGTCTCTCGTGAAGTCTGTGGCCGGAGTCGTCAACCCGCCGCTGGATGTTTCCTTTGAAATCACTCTGGCTGGCTTTCAGGTGTGGACACAGCTTCTTCTTATCACATTATTTGAGCTAAAACGAGCTTGCCAAGGACTTTACTGAAAAACAAGAGCAGAGTCCTTTCAAAATAAGATGAAATCCAGCCTCCTCTGGGAAGAAGTAAGTGTGAGTGTCTTACATTGGCACTTTTTGATCAGTTTGTGTGATCAGTGGTGGTGACAGATGACAGATGTGTGCGATCGTATTTCCTGGGTTGTGTAAGTTTTCAGCAGGGTTTAATGTCTGTGCATCGGGGCAGATTCACATATTAAAGCAACAGAACTGAAAAAAACAAGAAGCTAATTTACACAAACACTGCAAGACTTTTGTTAATTAAAAAATAAAAACACTCCTCTTCTCACAGCCCATCTTCACCATGAGCGCTCAGCAAAACCAACTGCAGAACGTGACACCAGCAGAATTTCATGAATTTCAGGATAAATACAAAAATGATGTAAGTATAAGAATTACAAAACAAACATGTCATTTGTTGTGTTAAAAATGTTACATAATTCACTGTACATTTAAAAAGAACAGTTGAAATTGCATCAGTTACATAATCAAAGTTGTAAACGTCTCAATATTTGAAACTTGCCACGAAATTCGGTCACATTCTTGTGCTGATGTGTGCCTTTGTCCCTCGGTTAGGAGGCCTTGCAGTGGTTAGAGAGCTACACGTACGAAGACCTGATCATCGCACATCTGAAAGGCAGCTCCAACTCTCTGTGGACCATCAGCCCACCCAGCAGAGACAACCTGATCCAGATGCTGAACTCTGAGGACGAGTTCCTCATCACTGTGTCCTGGTCTGTGCAGAGGTACGTAATGACCCGTTGTTGTCGGTTCACTCCATCAACATGCATGTAAGTGTAAAACTTCGTCATAGTGAAAGATCAGTGATTTCTAAATGCATTAAACAAAAACTAAACATCTGTGCCTCTCAGTGTAAGCAGACTGATCAGCTAATAAATAAGAGTAGCCGTGTGGCAGACAAGCTAACAGCAGCCTGTAGCTGCTAGAGATTGAGCTGCAGTAAGAATAACAGTGTGAGGTATTTAGGGGTTACCATGGTGATATGCTACCTCCCATTTTACAACTTGTCCCAAGTGTTTTATAGGTGAATACTTCAGTCTTTGTGCATCCTAAAAGTGGGAAAAAATATATTCTTTTAAGTTGTGATCTCATGTTGATAAATGATAAATATATCATGGCCTTTTTAAAATGGGTTGCTTGCACAGAGTGGTTTACGATCTGATCAAACAAATAAATAAAATAAGCAATCTGTTACAATTTTTAAAAATATACAGCCAAAGTTTCATCAGGAGAACATTTCTTGAATTTATTTGTGTGTGTTCCCTCTTGTTGTGATCTCAGAAACCTGACCTTCGGTGCCAAGTCTGAGATAGCGTCTGGAAAACGAGTGACGAAGCTCGACCCAACCACGAAGCACGAGCTCGCAGCGCTCCTCAACAAGAAAGGAAGCGGCTCGCAAGTGTGAGTATACCAGCTGCTTCCTGTCCGTTCTGCATTTTTCCACTGTGATGTGTCATCAGGAGCTTCATTCCCACATCGGAGATACAACTCCCAACATTTCCACAAGCTGTCCGATAATGAAAGAAATTACTGAGTGTGAAAACATGAATATTTATAGTTTGGTTTAGTATAAATACAAACTATCCCTGTCATAGATCTTTATTCAAGCTGCCTTTGTTCACACATAGGAGAACTTTGACTTTTGTATATTTGGAATAAACAGCAACAAAGTCCAGTTCAGAACTGCAGTGGTGCAGTTTTAGAGATTTTTTTAATTGTCAGTATTTAGAGTGTATAAAGCTGCTAAGTGCTGACGAGGCCCCTTCATGGTTGAGTCATAATCTATGATCAGTGGGACGGCCCTGAAAAGCGTCGGGCTGATGGACTGAAACATATCTGACATCATTAAAACTATTTTCATCATCTAAATGTTTGCCCGGATGCTCTGCTGTCTCACTGCAGGACCCTGACGGACATCTTCCCTCGTTATATTCGAGCCCCCAGTGACTCGGACGCCAAGCCTGTTGAGCAGCTTTACAAAGGTGAGCATCTTATTTCTGCAGGCATCAGACTGACCGGGACTTCCTGTGTAGTTGTTACTTGATTTGGTAAAAGCAAAGGAAAGTGTATTAAAGGTGAAAATTTCCCTTTTAAATTGACTGAAACCTTTTCTTAAAGTCACTGGAGGAAAAAATGTTCATAGTTTTGAAACGTCTTACTTTGCTGCATCTGACACTGAGTGATCTGAAAGATGCTTCAATGAATATAAAATTCTATGTATAGTTACTAAAAGAAATATTTGTTTTCTAAATATTTTCATATGTTTTTTAAATGTGTTTTTTTCCAAAATAAACTCAAGTTTAAACGTGCTGTTTTTTTTAAATGAACATAAGTCTGACAGCACTTTCATTTTTTACCAGTTTCAATCTGATGAATTTACATTACGTCCCTCTTTATCTGTGTAGGTAACACGATGCATAACATAACCTTGACTTTAAACCGAACTGAGAGTGGCTTGAGTCAGATTCAGGAGTGGTGGATCGTCAACCAGACGAAGCTCGGCCCAATATCCAGGTTGGCTCATAAAGCCAGGGTTGAAGCAGGACTAGAGGTCTACGTATTCAGCGACCAAGTCAGCCCGCCCAGTTTGGGCTTCCTGGCCGGATATGGGTACGTGCTGATCAGTTCTGTTCCAGTGTTTAAGTAAACTTAACCTGACCGTAGAAAACTGTGAAGTGACACTCAGAAATAACAGGTAAAGTCTGCAGAGGCCCGTCTGATTTCCTCTCTCCTTTCTGTTTAGCATCATGGGCCTGTACGCCTCTGTGGTTCTGGTCATCGGCAAGTTCGTACGTGAGTTTTTCAGCGGCATTTCCCACACCATCATGTTTGAGGAGCTGCCAAACGTGGACCGCATCCTCAAGCTGTGCACCGACATCTTCCTGGTCCGAGAGACGGGGGAGCTGGACCTGGAGGAGGACATGTACGCCAAACTCATCTTCCTCTACCGCTCTCCAGAGACCATGATCAAGTGGACCAGAGAGAAAACTCAGTGAAACTCAGCGAGAGGACGTTGACTAATGACGGCGAGTCGGAGCTTTTTGGACACGAGCTGCTCATTAAGAGTAACCGGGTGGTCGCTCTGCTGGTGTGAGCAGCTCTTTCACCCGCTGATGGAGCACAAAGCATCAGAGGACCAACTCTGCCCGCCTCACCTGAGCTCTGACGGCAGTGATACAGTGTCAGCTCCACACTGACACACTTGTTTGAGTTAAAAACTGGTATTTTATACTATTTACTGGTGAAAAGCAGCAATTGCAGTCATATTATTAACAATTGAGGACAAAATTTTCCGGAGCTTCGTTTATCTTGTGAGACCTGGCTCATTTTGGCTTCCAGTGGATGAAACAAGCAGCTGGGGTTCAGCTGGAGACGGAGAAAAACCTTAAGGACGATTTTCCTAAGTTATAAAATGTGCTATCCTTGTTATTAAGGCAGGTTTTTAATCCCAAATGTCCAGAAGCCTCATCGCTCCTCACGTCTGCCTTTAACATTTTCACAACTGCACGGCAGGCAAAGAGACGCTCGAACTGAACGCAGCATTTACCTTTAAAGGGCTTCCCACCAACAAACAAGTGCACAATAACAACCACATGAGCACAATCTCATATTTTCTCCAACTGGAACGCTTCGATTGTGGGACTGTGCAATACTGAGCTCTCGTTCATCTTAGTACCAAGGAAAAGGGACCGGTTCTGACATAAAAAAAAATTAAGACGACCCTTTTTTTTTTTTTTTTTTTTAAAATGTCAGCAACTTCTCCAGAGACACAACAAACAAAACATGACCAGACAATCTTTACTTGCCTTATTTTGTTTGTATGAGAAGAACTGAAACTCTTATCAACTACACATCTTTCTCAGGAAGAGCTGTTTTCACAGATATTCATTGTATGAGTTATACGTTACAACATGTAGGCTTCTGACGGATCTAAAAGAAAATGAGATTGTAGAAAAGATGAAAACTATTTAAATGGCATGAAATTTAATGTGGATGTTGTTCAGATGGACTGAAACCAAATATGTTTACTGCACAGGCAAACAGTACGAAAGGCCGCGTTAAGGAAGCGAATGCATCACTGTGGACTGTTTTCCTCACAGAGAATGAGATTATTTGCCAATCATCCACCGTTCTGAATCATCTACCAGTTGGCTCGAGTCGAGACCAGCAGAGGGCTGTTTCTGAATCAGGGTAACGTGCATCAGGTGGTAGACCCTTGCACATCACTTTTCAACCTCTCGCTGTTTTTAAAGATTTACACTCTTGAACGCCGCGGCGCCCACAGCCGTGCAGTTGGTCATCGAAAGAAGAGACGAGCAGACACAAAAAGATTCCTCACTTGAAGGGCTTAAAACACGAAGCCTTTTGGTCCAAACTATGCATTAGAGGACATTGTAGCATGATAGAAAAAACTTCATTATTGTCATGACTAATGTTCATTACATTTACAAACAAGTTGGAGGGCAGAGGTCAAGGTGGAATGAAATGTGAAACTGTACCTGTATGTTAAGGTAATGTGGAATGATAGAGGTCCAGAGATCTGCAAATAAAACATCTGGAAAGGTGTCGAGTTTTGCATCCAGCTGCTGTTCGCTTATGCAACAGGACGGTGGGTGAACAGGTGGAGAACAGGTGGAGAACACATGACCGTCACGAGTGTTTGAACGGGATTTCGACAGAAAACAGCCGCAGCTGATTAAACCTGGGACCCTCTGGTTTGAAGATGGCTTCAACTGTCTTCATTTTTCTAACTTTTCTTTTGATTTCTCATAGCATTTAATATCATTTGAACACATTTTAACATCAATTTTCTCTTTTTTTTTCAATTTTTTTTGGAGTGGTGAAAGAGAGTACAAGGAAAGTCCATCAGAAAAAATAAGTAAACAATGAAAAAGGTACAAAAGTAATGGAAACAAGTGGACTAATCACAGAAATGCTAAGTGCACTGTAGGTACATTAAACAGGCCTGTAACCACGCTGCCTGAAAAAAGTGTGAAGGTCCAATGTGTGCGATAGTGGCATCTAGTGGTGAAGTTGCAGATTGCACCTGACTGGGTATTCCCTCACTCACCCAACCCCTCTGTATGAAGGATAAACTACAGTGTCTCGAACCCTAAAGAGAAATGCAAAAGCTTCTCTTTTGAGCCCATATTTGGTTTGTCCTTTCTGGGCTTCTGTAGAAACATGGCGATGCATCCTGACTTTGTGGAAGACGTCCTGCTCCTTTTGTAGGAATAAAAGTCTCATGCTAAGACAATGAAAACACAACAATTCTAATATTCAAGTGATCATGCACTAATTAAAATATATTCATGATTCATGATGAATTTCTGCCGTATTTTAAAAATATATCTCCCTAAATCCGACACAGTGGACCTATTGTGCCCCCCCTTTACAGCCCCCTGAAAAGGACACCTTCATTCTTTATTATACAACTATAATCAGTCGTAAAGTAGTGAACTGCTGTACAGCGTCAGCTCACACATTGCTTAATCACATGATATCACCATGTACGCATCACAGCCAATCAGAAATGAGGAGCACAGAAGTAGCATGAGTGTGTGTGGTTTTAAAATTGGTCATGAACTTCATCAGAGAAAACTTACTTCGTGTCTCAGTTCGGTGTAAACTGGCTTAAGAAACTGCACAGAGTCTGTAAAAATGCCACACAATGGAAATGTTTATTGATGCATGTGCAACTTTTGGAAATACAGTATCCTTTTTTTTTTTAGGAACACAGACAAGTGGCCAACAGCAAAAATAAAAAAAAAAAAATGTAAACAATCCCTTTATTACCTTAAGATATGTGGTATCAGAATATTTTCAGTTGGCATGTAAATTATCTTGTCCTATAAGTGAACCTCTCACATTTACATTATGAGCAAAAAAAGCTAAATCACAATTCACAATTCCAGCATTAAGATCAGTGGGGGAAAAATGCACTGCAAACATCACTTAAAGGTCCCTTTTTCATATTTGAGTTGCTTTGATTTGTCGATTTTACTATGAAAACTGGAAATAAAGACACAGCCACTGTTATTTTTTCGGTTTAAGGTGGAAGATAACGCACATCTCGAGGTAGACGGACAAAAACGGTCTACGATTGGCTACAAGCTGCATTGTCAGGAGCTGTACTGCAGGTGTGATTTTCTCAAATAAGTTCAATAAGTGCTAATGCTGAAGACAATAGTGGCAGTCTTTTTTTTTTTTAAGCTTAATATTCACAAATTAATAGCTTTGATTAACCATTCTTCCAAACATGCATTTACAAACTGATTGCATATATTTTTTCTGGATAACATTTCTCAACAGGCTGCAGCCATGAATACTGAATAAATTAACTCTGTACAAATAAACACCTATACACCGATGAACCCCATTAGAGGATATTTAGAGTGTTTGTTGATTTTTAATATACCTACAGCGATCTGAAGACTCTACTCACAAACGACAGCAGAATGTACAGCTTCACAGAGACGAGAAATAATAGAGCATTTACATACGACGGGCTTTCATACATTATTGAACAATGAAGATATTTCATCACACTGAGGATCCACCTCAAACAAACACAAATTAAAAGGCTGCTTAAACTCGGTTCGACTGTTCTGCAACACTACCTGTATCTGTTGCTGGTTTTAAATTGAACTTTTTTCATATTTTTTTTTGCACATTGATGATTAAACAGCCACACGTTTGGGCTTCGGAGCTAAAAGGGTTTCGTCAGGGGTTTTTTTTTTTGAAGTCGCACACAGAGGGTGTGTAGTTGTTCAGCAGCAGATGAGTAGAGTCGGCACAGTGCGAGGCTGGAGGCTAACACAGCCCTCCCTCATAGTCATCCTCCTCCTCTGCGGGAGCCGGTGCCCCACTAGCGCCACCCTGTGGAGCGGCAGCAGCCTTCTTCTTCTTTCCTCCTCCTCCAGGTACTCTGAGAGAAATGGCCAGCTTGGCGTACTGTGAAGCACCGGAGAACAAAATCAGTCATCAGACCTCAGATATGAAAACACCCTGACGACGTTTTTTCACAATCAGGTTCTCACTACAAACTATGAAAACCAACACACATTTTCTGTGGAACTTAGACCAGTAAGACCAGTCATGTGACAGATTTCTGTACCTCTTGTATTTGTCTGTACATTTAATAGTTGTAATGATAATATGAGCTTGAAATAGGTGGCTCTTTGTTGAAAAAAGGTGCTGTTATATTCTTGTGCACCAATTACATCACCAGTTGAGTTATGAAGCGTTTGAGTCAAAATGTGATGACAGTTGTGGGGTTATTTGTTTGTCAGCAGGCCACCACTGATCAAATTTAACCAAGTAAAACCTTCACAGTGAATGATGATGAAACAGAATTGGATGTACTCAGTTTTCTTAGTTGGGATGCAGGTGCATTTTACCGTTATACATGCTGGTCAGTGATTTTAAACCCATATGTGGGTAATATTTCACCTGCAGCTCAGTGATAATTACAGCTGCCATCACTTACTGTTGTTCAGTGACTTTGCCCTTCTTCAATATAAATCCTGTCCAGAGAATCAGCCTTTTATTTAAAGTGGATCTCAGAGTTCTTTCCATAGAAAGAGCAGCTTTCCTTTTATTTTTTTAATCAGCTCATTTAGAATTTTGATTTTGTTTAAAAACAGAGGAAGTCCAAAATATTTCTCATAATCTGAATAAAATATTGCAAAAGCTCATCAATTTATTCATTTATATATAGAAAAAACTTTTAAAAAATTTAAAGTCAAGGTTTTAGGGAATTAATTGTGCTCTAAAAATGCATGCACAAGATCATATACTGATAAAATATTGGTACAAGATATTTTTGTGCTTCACAAAAGTACAAAGTTTAATAAAACAAAATGAAAGAAACAGTCCAATTCAGTGGACCATAAATAAAATAAAAAAACTGCAGTATTGTCAGCTCAATAAATAAGGCTATTGATAAAGATCCACAGGGTTCAATGACGGCCGGATGTAAACCAACATAATTAACAGAAATCAAAACACTGAGATTCTTTCTGGCACTTTGACAAACACACACCACATTTAAATGTGATTATGAGTCCACAGTACTCACATCGTTGTCCATGTACTTCAGTAAAGGCGAGTTGCACACACGGTAGACCTGGTCCTCGTCCTGCTCGTCGTAACCCTGAAGTAGCGTCTCCATGGCGACGCAATCTTCGCTTCCACTGTAGCCGGGCAGACTGGCGGAGATCAAGCAGCACTTCATGTCATGATCCTCAGTTTAAGTGTTAAAACCATGAACGTGAGGCAGCGAGGGAACGTCAAGGCCACAGACATGACTGAGTGTGAGGAAACGTACCTGTAACTTTCTCTGACACATTTATCAGCTGCTACGTAGTCGCCTCTGTGAAGGTGAATCAGCACTTGAGCAGTTGTTTTCTATGGAGTGAAAAGTGCAGAGCAACATGGATGATTAATACACACTGAATGAATAAGGTTTCATTCTGTGTTGATGAGCTTTCATTCATTTCTTTCAGTCAGAGGTCACAGGTCAGCTACAGAAGAGCACATTTAAACAAATGCATTTATATGTTTCTTTAATGTTCAGTTCTTTGTATACACACGTTAGATGAATAAACTTCTAACTGACTGTGGTGATATATTGTTTGATTAAGATGCACAGAGAACAAAATGATATGATAACTGAGTAACCCACCTTGAAGCACATGGGGAAGTTCTCAATCTCTTTGTACATGTTCTTCTCTTTCTGCAGAGCGACTGCTGCTTCATCCAACCTGGTCAGAAAAACAAGAGCAAGGTGAGGAATGATGAGTCACAGGTACTGTTGTTTAATATCATTCATAGAGACAGTTACACGGCTTTAGGGTCGTTGTGTCCATTTAAAACAGTGAAAGGTGAGTCCTAATGTGTGAACTATTACTAAAATTATTTTTAAAAAATGCGTCTTTATTCATGGGAATGTCCGAGGTGACCTCTCTGAATAAAAGTTTTGTGATAACTCCATCTCTTTTAACTTGCTTCATAGCTCTCTATCTTTTAACTCCAATTTAACTTCTCTTTTACCTTTTTAATCTGACCAGAAGTCTGGAGGCTTTTCCCAGCAGTTCAACTGCCTGACGCAGGCGGTCCTCATTCTACGGAGAGAGAACATGGAGTTAAATAAGTAAAGATAAAATCAATCATCAGCCTCTGTTGACTGATTAATTCGGTTTGTGTTGGAAGCTCAATCTCACCTCAAAGACACCAGCTGCCTGCTGATAGAGGTTCACAGCTTTCTCCAGGTCTATAGGCTCTATTAGTCTGAGAATAATTAAAGAGAGAGATTAAAGAAGAGTTCACCTTTTTGTCCTCGAGCTAGCTTTGCATTACCTTAATATTCCCTTTTTTGTGTCAGGATTTTTATTAGACCTAACAGATACTGCGCTAGATAATAATACGGCTCCTGAAAGTTGAATACAAACAATAACAATATGTGCAATAAATCTTAAAGCTGAAAATACAAAACCTTTATATATTTCATCTCTGCATCATTTTGTGCTCTAACGTCTGACAGTTGAGGAATTTAAATTTGATCAAAGGTCAACAGCAAACCCCTTAAGAGCAGAAAATATGGTGTTATTTTTACTTTCCGGCCCGGTCCAGAGCCATGGCAGCAGTGTCAGGAGTCCCATTCTCCATGTACATCATACAGGCCTTCTCTATATACTGGATGGCCTCTGGCATCTTCTTTTGCTCCTGTTGTGGTGCAAACACAGCAAAGTCACATTTCTGTTGCAGACATTTTACCAACATCTACCTGTTTAATGTTCAAACTGCAGGCACTCACCTTCATCATCATACCCGCCTGTTCAATAGCCCTGAGGAACAGGAAGAGAGTTGAGTAAAATCACGTGGTCTGCTGCTGACTTATTATTGCAGTTTTGAGACAATTACATGATACTTACTTTGCAGCATGAAAAAGCCTGTAGGACAAGTTAAGGAAATTACAAAAGAAAGGGTCAAATGACAGCAGTGTCACATAACTTTGGACAGAAAACAGAGAGGATACGTCTTGTTTTCTGTGTGATATTCAGCTTCTTTCAGATAAGCGTCCTTTGCTTGATCGTACTGCTTCGCATTCTTGAAGCACACAGCTAAAAAAACAGGACGTAGACAGTCAGATAGCAGCAAAAAGAGGAAAATCTCATGAAAAATTATCTTACAATATAACATTTAATTGAATGACGTTGATTCATGTTACCTGCTTTGCCGTATTCTGATGCAGCACTGTCAAAATCAGGCTTCCACTTTGTAAAACTTGTCTTTAAGCTACAAAAAGACGATGACGAGCAAATTAAAAACTGCTGTAATGAAATCAAGTAGCCTTAGCGATATAACCAGTATATAAGTACAATTACAGAACGATACAATGCGACATATACATAATAAATCTGTAATTAACTCACGGTAGAAACACTACTCAACAAATAATAAACTGACAATAAAAAAATATTGTCAATTTAGGTTGTATAACCCTTGATGAAAATAAAACAGTGGCCTTTTATAGCTAGCTAACATTGGTAGGAAAACAAACTGCTGTTTCCTGGGCAGGAAAGACACGATATTTTTCATCACAACTCACCATTTTTCAGCTTTAGCTATGTGCTCATGAGCTTCGTTTATCTTCTGAGCGGCCATACTGTTAATTAAGTCGTTGAGGTGTGGTGAATTTGTTGAGGATAAATTGCTATGGACGTTATTTCGTCGATGTTTGGATTAGCATCAACTCCTCCTCGGGCGCTACGTCATCCAATGTCGCAGGCTACGGGTGCCGCCGAGGACAAAACAAAAACAAAAACTGCGATTCACGACTACCTGTAGTGCCATTGCGATCATACACTGAAAAGATTATTTGAATAATACTTAAAGGTGATTTTAGCTTTTGTAAATCAATTTCACTTCCCATTCATAACCACCTTCACTTCCCATGTTAGTTTTAAAATAACAAAATAACCAAATGTTAGTTTGTGTGTTAGTTAGTGTTTGTTAACTGTTAGTGCCAAATTGTAAGAAATATTTGAAAATTATAATCTTTGGAATCACTACAAATATTATTGGTAACCTCAGATTATTTTGATTTTATGCAAAATAATCTGGAAATATTTTTGAAATATTTTGTATCAGTTGCAGCTGTTATGATAAGGGCCTTAAAATAGGCCTACATTGATCCTGCTTTGTTACCTGAGCTCGAGATTCTGTCTTGGAGGATGTCCCTGTGTTAGAAGTCTTTCCAAAACTTTCTGTCTTTTTTTCTATCCTATATAAACTTTATTTACCACCTTAATTTTTAATGAATGACAACGATGTTTTATAAAGCAAACCTGCAGACAGATATTCCAGTACAGCAAAAACTGCACACAATATACAGTAAGGGGTGAATTGCAGGTTAATAGGCACATCGTTTCCACATCTTTGTAGCTTTTGATACCTTAAATTAAAGCAAAAACTGTGTCCAGACTCGAAATAATTATCTGCAGGTTCTGATTAATGTATATGTTCTGGCTGGAGAAGTAACAGATTAAAGTATACTCCAAAAAAATCAGCATTTTTACACTAAAAAAGTTTTTGCTCTGCTGTTGATGTTTTTTTTATTCTTTTGACAGCTTGATTAAATGAACTAAAATTGTGAAATAGCTTGAGGGACACTTCAGAAAATAAAAATTAGTAATGAACGTTTGGAGAAATATTACTCCATCTTTCTGAGGTTTAGAAGCTGGCATCCTTGAGTGATCATTAATTTTATGTCAGTAGCCCATGAAAAAGTTGATATTTTGACTTCTTATTCTCTACTTTAAAATACTGTACTATAGAGATATGTGTTCTGTAAACTGTATGCAATTTATGATGCAGAACAGAAACTGTAAGAGGTGAACCTTTATCACAGGTTTTTATGTTTATGAGCAGTTTTTGAATATCAGTGGTATTCTGCTTGTGTTTGGGTTTAGGAAACTTTGGCCTGTGCACCTAGGTAAAATATTAGTGAGGAAGGTTCATGGGGAAGACATGTAGCTTAAAGGAAAATCAAAAATTTACCAAACCTTTTTGGAGAGTGGAAATATTGTTTAAAAATTAAATAAGGTCACTCCCAGAACTGAAACACAGTCATTTCAGATTATGCACAGAGGTTTTATTGCACTGTTGAACACGACAGCTGCTCACAGCTCGTTTTTTCTTAAATTTCTGCAAACCACAAATCTCAGTTTTAGAAAAAAAAAAAAGAAAAGTTAGAAAATTACAGACAAGCAACGGAAGCGGAAGTATGCTGTAGTGTGGTCAATGACGTCATGACGGCTCCGGTCTCTAATGGCTGAACAACAACTGTCGGCTAGTGACAAACTTTCCCAAACTTCTGCAGAGACAAAGGAAAGTTTGAAGTAGCAAATTATTCCTGTTATTTAGCAGGTGACGCGCGTTTGTCTGCTTTTCTCGTGAGTACAAATGAGGAATTACTGATGGATCCCAGATATGACATACCGCGGAGGGCCGCCGGTGGCGGCGGGGGCTCCGCGAACTCGTCCCCCGCTCTGGGGGCTCAGTCGCGCCGCAGGAAGATGCCTCCCAGACCCGCTGATTTTAAACTTCAAATTATCATTATTGGCTCCCGTGGTGTCGGTAAAACCAGCCTCATGGAGAGATTTACCGACGACACTTTCTGTGAAGCTTGCAAGTCGACAGTAGGTGAGAACAGGAGGCGTTTACAGGACTTGTTTTTGTCAACTTTATACTGACAGCATTCAGCCGGGCTCTGTCTACTTACTGGAGGAAGGACACTTGAATGACCATTGACTGACCGTTATAAACATACTGTCTCCCACTTTACTGTGTAATGTGATTTAACGGGGGTTTTACTACTGACCAAGGCAAGCTAACTTAAGCTAACGGCAACAACAACTCAGTTATAGCTAACAAAACTGTCTTAGCTTGGGACTATGGTACCATTAGGAAACAAAAACACACACTTTTGATGCTCGGAATAGACTTTTATGAGGTGGTTGTTGTGTTTTTGAAGCTGTTTAAATTAGTTTCAGCAGGGATTTTAGAGCCCAGCACAAGAAGAAAGAGACTTGTTATGTTTTTACCTGTGTAGTACAGATCTGCAGAAATCCAGTAATTAGTTAACTCAATATTCTACCAGTGAGCCTGTTTTCTTTATTAAATTAGACAAAACTTGTCTTATCCTATCCAGTGCCATCTTCTTTTCTATTCAGCCATTTTTCATATTTTTACATAAACTTGCACGTGACATTCTTCCACATAACCATCTGACTGATCAGTTATTTAATTAAAAACAGGAGTATTTTGTGTAAACTTGCTGTGCTGTGGTTCAAAGTGCTGCCATGTCAAAATAAGAGATATGTAAATATGTGAAATTGGGTAAACAGTCCTGTGACCAACACAACAGTCAGCCATGGTGTCCAATCCCAAAATAGTCACACACACACAAGCAGCTGCCATGGCAGAGCTCCATTTTGTGCCCTGTCATTCCTGTGACACAGCTCGTCACTAATATTTTGTTCCTTTTATCACAGAGATCATGGAGGGAACAGATTGTCACTCTTGCTTGGCTGAAAAAAATGTTTCTTAATCTTGCACTTTCTTTGTTGTCACAGACGATCACGATAATCATGAACAGCTTTTAAAAATATGACGCAGACGTACGTAACTGACAACTCATTGCTTTACAGCAGTTATCTAAGGAAGCCTGTTATTAAATTAAAAGGATTATTCAACCCTTTTATGCAACGAGGGACATTACATCTTATTCATGCAGCTTGTTTCAGGACCCACCAACATACTAAAGCCAAAATAACACAGGAAGTGCTACTACTTGTGCATGTCCACATGTGTTTTTCTATTCCCGTCATAGGAGTTGACTTCAAAATCAAGACAGTGGAGCTGAGGGGGAAGAAGATCAGACTACAGATATGGTGAGTAACTGGACAGAAGTTTCCACTTCCTCTAGTTCTCTCTGTGCATTTTATGAGTCTTTCATGTCACCCTGCAGGCTGCACTAACAAAAACTTCTGCTGGCTTACTTGGTGATGGTAGTGCATGGGCAAACAAGATTTCCTCGAATTTGCACTGTTGCTTGTTTTGGATCGCCAAAACAAGTTTTGTCAACCATTAACATGAGAAGTTTTGTTTTTACCACAAGGCCAATACTAAAAGCCTGTGGCTCCAGTAGGAATATATTTAACTTTTAACCTCATGTGGAGCAACACGTGATCATACTCACCAAAGTTGAGTTGAGCAAGCATCTGGCAGTATTGTTTGACCGTTACATGTAGTATTTTTTCCTCATTATTACAAACATTTAAATAAAAAACAACCAATTTTTTCCACAGTTCATCAGAAAAACATTTGATCCCCCTTCTTATTTCCAGTATAACTGGATTTTCTAAAACAATTACATGTTTAAAAGTAAAACAAAGCAAAGGGGCAAAACACTTAAAACAGCATTCAAGAGACTTTGTTCAAACCTCAGCTGTGGCAGGTGTGACTTGCATTTCCACCGGTAAAATTATTTGAGGTGTTTGCAAGTGAGAAGTCATTGAGAAATCGTGTCTTAAGAGCCATTGAAGAGAGTGTGACCTTCTGTAAATGATATTCTCTCAAAATTAATGAGTGCACTCCCAATTAAAATATTTATGTCCATTAGGATTTGTGGAAACTGTGCTGAACATAAACGTCAACATAGTTGTTGTAGTGATCTTTTTGCTTTTTCCATCGGCACTAATCTTTGTACTTGTCATATTCCAAAATTAGCACTTACACCCTTCACAGATTTTTTTCTAAAGTACTAATTACTAAAGTAGTAGTAGTTTAATTTTGATCCCTTTATATCATATTTCTCTGAAACTGGCTTTGCTATAAAACTAATAAGAAGTTAAACTAAGAAGAAATCCATCTTTCTCAATACTTTTGCCAAGCAGTTTCTGAGTTAATACTTAACAATGCTGGTAATTAGTTATTTGTATAGAAGCTGGCCAGTGGAGAGATACTGCACAGTGTTGTTGAAGCTAGAAAATATGTCTTTTCTAATATTTTTCTGTTTGTGGCAGTGATTCAGAGCTTCTTAACCACCGACATTATTGCTCACAATGACCACCAGTGACAGGGAGGATGTAATTAAGTTGTTTGATTCCACTCTGCCTCTATTTGTGTTGTGTGGCTTTGAGTGGACTTAAAGGACATTTTGAAAACATCTTGTGTTTTTTGTCCGTTGATTGGCTGAGTGAAACCTGAGTAACAAAGAACAGTTCAGAGAGCTTTTTTCTGAGTATATGACTACATTGTGTGTGAAAGTGTCTGGCTAAAATGTTGGAACTTCATGGCTTATGTCACTAACCCATCTGTGCTGCTCACTAACACCCCCACCCACCCACCCACCCTTCCACCTTCACGTCCACCCTTCCACCTTCACGTCCACCCTTTACCGCACCCTGTGTTATCCCCAATCCTCCACCCGCCCTCTACCTGTCCGTTCGGGGTGTCCGTCCTCAATGTGTCACGTCTGTCATGTTGAACTGCTCATATCAAGCACCATCACTGTCGCGCCCGGCCTTACCTAACCCCGCCATCGTGCTGCTGTGTCTCTGTCCGCTCTTCTGCTCATAAGCCTGACTGTGACTCACATGAAGAACAGGGAGAGACTAGCTGGCTGAAGGTACAGTAACACAGCTCCAACTGCTTATCATGCTATTAACTCAGACTCAAGTGTATGAGCCGAATCATAACAGAACCTGAAACAAATCCACCCATGCTTTTAAAAATGCGTTTCAACTTGTCATTTCTGCAAAGAAGAGTTCATTTTCAGAACTCAGTATAATTAGCTTGTGTGAATAAATGTAATTTCAGGTACCTGTACTTCTTTCTGATACTTCTAGCTGCTGTTGCTTTAAAACAGACTGTAGTTCTCATTTCGAGTTAATGGTAACTTTAACTTCGCCATTTGAAAGCATTATAAAACAATTTAATAACTGGTGTATAACAGATTATGATGTTGTTTTAAATGGATTCTTCCACTTCTGTATGTTGTATGTTGTATGTCAGTTTTTAAACATTTCCTTATTAGTCGTAGTCATCTTTTCCAAATGAAAATTCCCTTTTGTCAAATCAGCTCTTTGGTATCCTGAGAGGTCTCAGTGACCCTTCACTGCACAGACTTTTAATTATACTGACTTTCATTATTTTCATCCAGGGACACTGCTGGCCAGGAGAGGTTCAACAGCATCACATCAGCCTACTACAGAAGTGCCAAGGGAATAGTGCTTGTGTACGACATCACAAAGCAGGAGACCTTTGACGACCTGCCCAAATGGATGAAAATGATAGACAAGGTAAGCAAACTGTCAACCTGCGGGGCTCCTGTGGTCGGTTACATGAATCTTAAAGGTCACAACAGATGAAGTGTGTTTTTCTGTGGTGTCTGTAATTACTTGTCAGTCAAGTCAAAAGGTGTGTCAGAGCTCCTCCCTTTTCTCTTGTACCATCACAAAACAATTCCTTGAGTCCATGCACCTGGGATTTAAGATTTGGTGCCAGCTCAGCCTTTCACTCTCATGTAATTACCCTTCAGCTCTGCCTCATGTCTTAAATTCCTTGACTTAAATTTATTAATTTGGAAGGAGGTGGTTAATTTGCTGACTACTGTCTCTTTAAAAACACTTTTATATTTACATTAATATTCATTATTCATTGCAAGTCTCACCTCTGCGTCGCACAGATATGGATCAAACTGTGAAGCAAATTGTGCGTCGTGTCCTCATAGTCCTTTATAACTCACAGCTCCTTCACTGTAGCTTTATAGATAAATTCACCAGAATTAAACTTTGAAGTTAAAAAAGAGTTTGTAATGTTGCCAATCACACTGTGTGAATAGAATATTGATAAACTCAAGTAAATGTCTATTTTTTCAGAACAACTGCCTTCATGTGTCATGTAAAGTTCCTGTGTAATTGCTGTGCGTGTTTTCATAGTGCCAGCGTGCCGAACAAAATTCCTTACAGTAATCTGGTTTGAATTTATGAAATGGGAGTCTGATGATGTCCTGATGTGTCTCTCCTCTCTGCTGTTTCTCGTCAGTACGCCTCGGAGGAAGCAGAGCTTCTCCTGGTGGGGAACAAGCTGGACTGCGAGTCTGATCGTATCATCTCCAGACAGCAGGGAGAGAGGGTGAGTTCAACACACAGATGCTCCCTTTCACCCTCATATCACAAAAGCAAACTGGATTCTATAAATCTCGACGGATAACAGAATCCATAAGAAGATGCTGTAGTTCAGACAAAAGGTGTGTCGATGTGTATTATGGGCAGAACATCTTGGCACAAACTATAGCAGGAAATTAAAAAATATACTGCAGAATGTGGGACAGTGGATTCTTCAGTGTGTCGGTGAAATGTCACTGAACATGGACTTTGTGTGTTTTAAAGACACTAAGATAAACACTGACATCATGTGTCATAGCAGCATGCTTATCCATGACGTTTGCGGTGGTTGGGAGACTTCATGGTGTTTTGTTCCTCTGCGGTGTGATTCACTTGTTCTTTGCTGACACTGAGCTCATTTTACTCTCATTTTTTCTTACAGTTTGCCTCTCGGATAAGTGGAATGCGCTTCTGCGAAGCTAGTGCCAAGGACAATTTCAATGTGGACGAGATCTTCCTAAAGCTTGTGGATGACATCCTTAGCAAGGTTGGTGTGTTATCAGAAGCGCCTGACCAAAACTGTGAAAAAAGCAATTTCAAAGTGTTTGCTTGCTGTATAATAGTGACACTGTTTCTAAATTACATATATACAGCATTTCTTGGCTGCAGTTTGCAAACATTTTTGCCAGTGCTGGTGTATATATATGTGAAAAGTCATTATCACATATATTACTGAATGTCTGTTTTATTTGTTGAGATTTTGCCATCAGTGCCTTTCTAGTATTTTGTCAGTGGATCTACAGCGTGGTGTCATTAAAAGCAGACAGGACTGGATCAATGGATGTCTTTCACTGTTTTTTATTAACATTAATGTGGAATTAAAATCTA
>JAPZDV010000004.1:19132280-19166203 GCA_029814665.1 Acanthurus lineatus | reverse complement strand
AACAATCTTGCATTTTTTTTTATTATTTCAGGCGGGAGACATGTTTATTTTCATGTTGTTTGGTGTTTTATTTCCAACTTGATCACGCATGCCCCCCCCCCCCCCTCCCTTTGGCTCCATAGAAACACAAGAGAGTTAATCAGCTTTACTGGCTCTGGCTCTAATGGCTTTATCCCGCAGGACTTGATAACAGTCAGATGTCCCATGTGTGTTGGGTTCAAACACCCTCCTGCTTGTCTGTCAGGCTGCCAGCTGGGACATTTGAGGGGGGGAGCTGGTGGTGGTGGTGGTGAAATCTTCTACCCCTCTGCCGACCCCCCCCATGCCCTAAAATGTCTGGGAGTCCCCTCCACTGTCTCCTCTGCTGCTCATGAAATAAACATTTGTGCCACATTTATTTAAATTTTACACTCCTGACTTTTATTCCAGATGATGTTTAATGTATTTTTGCTTCTTTGAAATGCATGAGAAGAGATGGTGAAGGAGACTTGACCTGTTTTTTTTGTAATTTCACTTAAAAACAAATTTTTGGGGCCCTAACTAACAATTATTTTTAAATATTCTGATGATTGATTTGAAGAACACAGTTACCACCAGCTTCTCAAATGTTAATATTTGCTGATTTGATTTGTTGATATAATATTAAATTAAATATCTTTAGGTTTTGAACCATCAGTTTGCACAAACTAAACATTCAAAAATGTCATCCTTAGAGGTATTTGTGGCATTTTTAGTGTTTTATTGATAAAACAGTTAATCAATGAATCAAGAAGATAATTAGCAGATTAATGGATAATGAATGTAATCATTGGTTGCAACCCAAAAAAAAAAACTTGCAACATCAAAATAATAATGTGGATTTTAAATTTCTCTCAATTTAATAGGTGCTTGATCATTTTTAATGAATTTTTAAAAAAAAAATTAGTCAGTTGACATAAATTGTATTAAACATTCTTAATCTATATTGCCAGGCCTATAAAGTTACATATTTTGACAGATGATCGATTGTTTCTGTCATTCTTTTTGCAAAAATGCATCGAAAGCCTCTGAGTCTGGCTTTTAAAAATGTGTGGATTTGCTGTTTTCCTTTATTATGTTACAATATATTATAACAAATGGATTATCTTTAAGTTTTGAACTGCTGGTTTGTTTAAAGCAACTCAATGAAAACATCATCCTAGATTAAAAGAAAATCAGAGGATTTTTTTCATTTTTTATATCAGAGATTAAAAGTGTGATCACTTTATTATGAAATTAATCATTAGCCGCAGTTCTTCCTATGTGGTGCTGCTAATGAGGTCGTACTTCAGAGGCAAAAATATTCATTTTATGTTTGCTTACAGCAGCTGCTCACAGAGCTCTCCACAGTTTACACCCCTAAAGAGATGACTAAGTACTGACGACGACTCGTTATTCACACTCTCCATAAACAGCAACGATATTCTCCAAACGTTCCCGTTCCCAGGATGCTGTTCTGCCTCTGGCTCTGCTTTTAACCTGCCCATCGATTGGGCCGACCCCGTGTGAGGTCATTAGCTCCTTCCTCCAGGGTTCACCTCTGATAACAATGGGCTCTGTGCTTTTTTTCCAGATGAGGATAGATTTAGTTTTCATTAATTGAAACACTCTTCCCTTCAGCGTCTCATTGTCTTTTCATCAGCTGCCAGTCAAACCATCGGAATAACCATCCCAGGGGAAATCTACTGAGCAAACTGATTCCTCAGGATGGAGGCAAACTTATAGCCTCGAGGTTACCAAACAAACCATCGTGGTGCTACAGATAAATCGTTCTCTGTTCGAGGCTGAGGTGTTTCACGTTGATAGGAGATGGGAAGTAGATATGATGCTCAGAGTCAGCTAGCGATGTTACATCATCGCCATTAAGAGTATTTGGATCACTGGACTCACATGTGATCATATGAAAGTATTAGCATGATCTACAGAGGAATATTATATTGCTTCTTCTGAACCATTTCAAATGGCCCCTGTGTTATAGACAGTTTTCAATAATAACATAGCAAGGAAACATAAACCCTGTTATGTTTTCATGAAGCAGACTCTTAAAGGTCCAGTGTGAAGGATTTAGTGGCATCTAGTGGTGAAGTTGCAGACTGAATATCCTTTGTAGGAGAACCTATGGTGGCCTTTAAACTGGTGAAAAACATGAAATACCCTCCGCAGATCCAGTGTTTTGTTTGTCCCTTCTGTGCTTTTGTAGAAACATGGCAAACTCTCTGGAATAGGAGCTGCTCTTCAAATATAAAAGGCTTATTTAACTTTAATGAAACCCAACAGTTCCTACTTTCAGGCGATTATACTCAGATACAAACATACCTATGAATAGAATATTTTATTTCTCTGATGTTCGACAAATAGACACCGTCAATCCTTCACATTGGTTCTTTTAGTTTCTGTTTTCTGTTGAATTTCATTAACGTGAGAAATTGAGTTGTGCTTGGTGTGTAATGATAGCTGGGAAGTGAAGACACACACTCCTAACAGAGAAACTACAATGTCCTCAGTTTTATTCTGCCTGATGACTTTCCCTCTGTCGGTCTCCTGTTTGCTATAAAGTCACCAAAAATGCCCTACCCCCTCAAAAAAAAAGACAACAACTAAGAAATCCATTTTCTATTTCAGATGACATGAAATGTAATGAGCACATTTATCTTCTCTGATTCTGATTTTTCAGTGTAGAGGTTTATTGAAGCGTATTGAACTCAAGTTTCAGGCTTCATGATTGATGTGTGTGTGTGTGTGTGTGTGTGTGTCTCTCAGGATGAAGTGGACGAGCTGCGGGCGGAGATGGAGGAGATGCGGGACAGCTACCTGGAGGAGGAGGTCTACCAGCTGCAGGAGCTTCGACGGGAACTGGACCGCTCCAACAAGAACTGCCGCATCCTGCAGTACCGCCTGCGAAAGGCGGAGCAGAAGAGCCTGCGGGTGGCGCAGACCGGCCACGTGGACGGAGAGCTGCTCCGTAGTCTCGAACAGGACTTGAAGGTCTGAGAAAGTGTGTGTGTGTCAGTGTCTGTGTGTGTGTGTGTCTCTGCATCAAGGTCTGCTCAGTCACCGTTTCCCTCTACTTTGTGCTTTTAGTGAGGATTATGCAATTTATTCCAGAATTTTACAGGCGTTTCCCCAGAATTTTATCATTGCAACGTGTTAAAGCTTTAAAACAGAATCTTTAAGACGCTGAAACTCTCTGCTGGACCCAAACTGATGAAATATGTATCTTTAACTGGGTTAGAAGTTTCTCAAAGAAGTGACCCAAAGCATTTCTTTCAGAGCGCCTAAGTTAATATTTGATTTGCACTAATCCAGCTGGAACTTCAAACTAAAACGCAGAGATTCTTTTTAATTCCTCAGCAACTTCGATTAGTTTTATTATTGATGATTCTGTTGAAAGTTTTTTGGGGGTTTGTCCTTAAGTTAATTCAAAGTAAAAAAAATAAAAAAATGTACATTAATTGTCCAAAAGACCAAAGTGACATCTTTCATAAATGCATGTTTTTGCTCGATAAACAGTCCGAAGCCCAAAGATATTTAGTTCATAATCACTGAGTAATAATTTAAACATTACAGTGTTTAGAGAAAGTAAACAATCAGCTGTGGATAACTCGATTGGATGTAGATTGATTTGGTGACTTTTAACACCGACATGTGCTTCATATAGCGATCTAACCCTGGTTTGTTGGTGCAGCCAGCTTCTTCAGTATTTGGGTGGTGACACCTCTTCTTGTTTTGCCTCTGAGCACCACAGCAACAGATTTAAAGTAAAACATTCAGTGTGTTCTGTCAGCGCAGACTTTCAGCTTTCTTTTAAAGGCTCTGACAGCAGTAAAGGTTGAACTCTGTTGGAATTATGGGAACCGAAAGTAACTGAACAAATTAATCCTCGAATTAAAGCTGAATATCTTCACTGAAACACACTTATTGTTTCATTTTTAATCCACTGTGGTTGTGAACAGAGCCAAAAGACCAAACCGTCACCAGGGAAATACTTACAGAGCTGAATGTATGTGTGTTGGTGAAGCCAGTCCATATATGATTATATAAAGTGATGGTGTATCGTTTGTGTTAACGACACATCTCATATTTTATTCATAAAGGTGCCACCTGTGTTGTCGTATCTGTCTGAGCTGTGCTGTATGTTCTCGCACACGTCTGATCTCAGGTGGCCAAAGACGTGTCGGTGCGTTTGCACAACGAGCTGGAGAGCGTGGAGGACAAACGCAGCCGAGCCGAGGACGAGAACGAGCTGCTCAGGCAAAAGATCATCGAGGTGGAGATTTCCAAACAGGCGCTGCACAACGAGCTGGAGAGGACCAAAGAGGTGAGAGGACGATAACGAGGAGGCTTTTCTGATGCTCATGGGAAAACATTTGCTTTCATGCACACAGTTGTTGTGTTTCTGTGTCTGCAGATGCTCCAACATCATCTTGAGAATCTGTTTGAGCAGAGTAGTGAATGAACCATGAGGGTACTCAGAGTGAGTTGTGTTAGTCATCAGAAAAGCAATGAAAACGACAACAGTGGTTGATGAGATTATAAAAAAAACACAACGCTGGTGGTTGTGCTGGTTGCACAAGACGGATCTCCAGCCCTCCAAGAGATGCTAATCAGTGTTGTAGCCTCTTAACTACCTACGAATAAACGAGGGGAAATCTCATTTAATAGGATGCTCTTAATGGAGTGGCGATCAGCAGGGTCACTGCAGTGAATTCATTTAACGAATCACTTAACTGCTTCGTGACGGCCCTTTTCAGAGCGACTGTAGTGATGCACAGAGCAACTTCAGTCCACATGCATGTTATTTTTAAAGCAATAATACAAAAGTATCATTATTTACAGCTTAATTCAGGAAGAATAGTACAGAAGAAACGGTGGACTGCATGCATTCACATTTAAAATCCTCAGAGTGCTACAAGCATAGTGATGATATTCAGACAGAGCTACAATACCAGTTATTACTAATCGAGGTTTTCACGACCCCACTGTCTCACTGCTGAGGAGTGTTTGCTAGCAAAGGTTGAAGTGCTGTGTATTTGCACAGACACACTTCAGAATCCTGTTGTTTTTAATCTTTTCAAACATTCCTGGTTGCCATTTTCTCCCATATTCTGCTGATAAAGCTACAGAATTCAAACTTCTGCAGACAAACTTTTGTATTTTTGTTGCTCGGTGGGAAAAGTATCTGCTCTGATGGCAGTGAAGTAAAGTTCCTCTAAGAGATAATAAGATGAGCGGAGGCTGTTCTCAGGGCTTCTTGTGTTCGGCTGCTTAGACTAATCGATCCTGACAGCAGCAGGTGAGCTGCTGTCTGGCAACAAAGAGAAAGTAGGCTAATACCGGACCAGTCAGTATGGAGATGTGGCTTCCTTTTGGCAGATGACCGTGTTTCTTGTTTCACCGCCATCACACGTGCTGCTCGTTTGATTCCCCGGCTCGTGTCACACTGACTCCATTACATGACCTCTGCAGCTTGAAAATCTATATTCTGAAGCAAGTTTGTGACCTTAAACGTCTGTGTTTGCGACATTGTTGTTGTTGTTTTTTTTTTAAGGCAACTTATCAGCTCCTGACTGAGCTTCATGTGTTTGAATAAAGACAGAAAATCCATGTCTGTTGTCGATGAGCCAATGCTGCAAATGCAAACTCCAGTTTTTTTTTTTGTTGCTATCGCTTGACACTGGTAACCTTTTGAAAGAAAATGATTAGTGAGCAGTTAGATTGAATCGAGACGACGCTCCACATGGGAAGTTTTTGGGGTTTTTTTAAATTTGCACAGCAGTCGGTGGCTGCAGACTCGTAGCTGTGTGCAGTGTCGTGACATACAGACGCAGGATGACACAGACGCTCTTGTAAACAGAGGAGGAGGCGAGGGAGGCCGAGACAGCGGCTGCTCCAAAGGATTGCAGATTTTTTTTTTTTGTGTGTGTGTGTGAGTGTGTGTGTGTGTGTTTTCCCCCTGAGATTCGTCCCAGAAAAACACAAGCTGTCTCTGGATCTGCACTTCGTCATCACGTGCCTCCATGTCACCCCCCACACACACACCTCAAACAAACACACACACACACACACTCCTTATCAGAGGCAGGTGTTTAAAATGCAGCACCCCAAAATTTTTTCTGTTTTGGATGCACAGAAATCTACAGCTTCTTTGTCTGCAGTTAATCACCAAGCACTCATTTGAAAATCTTTGATTCCCATTAAACTGATGGAGCGCGGTGGGGAACCCGGTTCTTCTCCTCGTTGTTGCTAGCAGGGAGATGATAACAGTGTTTACAAACATTTAATGAGGGATGATTTTACATGAATGAATGTACGAATGTGCCCTTTGCTCTCGTCGTCGCTCACACACAGATAAATCTCAGAGGAGGAGGAGGAGGAGGAGGAGGAGGAGGAGGAGGAATGCGCTCTGCTGATAAGAATGTTGTTAAACTGGACTGAAAGGTTGTTCCTCTCCCCGTCTGATTCATTAGTCCTTGTTAATTGTGACCTAGGTGTTAAAGAAACAGTCCAAAAAAAAAACAAAAATACTCCTCACACATTTGGCTTTTAATAGTTTTTTTTAGAATTCCACAATAGGCTCCTGTGTCTTCTTCCATTTACTTTTAAATGAACTTTTGCAGCCTTTTACCACTTAAACTCTGCAATAACACACTTTTAGAATACAAACAAGCTTTGCTGGTTACTCGTCCTGTCGAACCTTCTCACCCCAGTGGTTAAAAGACAAGTGACCCCACATAGTTAAGGTGTCGCTGGTGTTAAAATCCCATCACTTCCATCCCTCTTTCCCTTCTCTTTGCTATCAGAGGCTGCACAGTGTGACTCTGGCCCCGAGATTGGCACCCCTGCATGGTTTAATCCAACAAGAGGGCCTGTTATAAAACAGCCTGGCGTGTTTTCGGTGCACTCTGAAGGGAGGGGAGGGCAAGGGAGAGGAAGACAAAGAGGCAGAGTGGCAGAGAAAAGGCTGTAATCAGATGGCTGTAGGCCCTGTCGGCCTGCGATACGACCGCAGCTCCACAGCTCACAGACCTGATATTCAACAGTTTAGGAGGGCTGGTTGACAGGACCCTCTGTTGTTGAAGTATCGGCCCCAAAGAGCAAATTGCCGCCTGGCTTTTGTGTGGTCGCTCGGAAGGCGAACAGCGATTGGTGGAGAGATTTTTCTTTCCTCTGACATTGGAAGAAAGAACCACTGATACATGTAATGAAATGGAACTAATGAAATGTCAACATGCATAACAGGAGCATCAGGTGATTTATTAGGTGCTTTCTGTCTCCTGTGATAAGTTCATCTTTCATTACAGCGGAACGATGATGCCATGCGCTTTGCTTTCCTCCTCGGGGAGCGTCGGCTGTGTCTTCTGTCAGATTCATTGATGTACAGAAACACTGACTCGACATCAGATCTCACGAGGAAACGAAACAATAAAATGACGATAATAAAAAATATATATATTATAGATTCTATAACTCTTTTTGGAGGCATTCGTCCTTAATATCGGTGTTGCAATGCAAGGCAGTTTTCAGTGGGACTATTTCATCTACATAAAGTAGTTCCCATTAGAAGTGCAAGTTTTTTTTGGATTATAGAGTGACTAGGACTTTGTTTCTGGAAACTTTTTAAAATGCCATTTTCAGTGTAGGTGCCACAAACAGAATCCAATCCCTCCATTTTATTCAAAGTGAAGGCAGAAATCAGAAATTATATAAGAAAACCTCGTAAAATTAACCAAAATTCTTGTTTGCATGTTTGGTTTGACTGTAACTGATTTTTATTTCATTAATGAGAACTGAAATTTACAATCTTTGGGTTTATCACTTAGTCCTGCAAACTTTTTCTTGGCTCTGACATTATTTAGACTAAATTTAGACTAATTAATCAATTATTTGAAGAAACAGCCGTAAGATTAATGATAATGAACATCATAATTTGTTGTTGTTGCCCTAAAAACTCACAAAAACTCACATTTGAGAAGCTGGAACCAGAGAATTTGTCATCTGTTGTTATTACATTTTGCTCAAAAATTACATAAATGATGAACTAATTATCAAAGTAGTTGCTGCTTAATATTCCGTCTCTCCACTTATTGATCAGCTTATAATTGCAGCTCTAATCGATGCTTTTCTATCGTAGCATAAAGGCTGAAACAGTGCTGGTTTACCAGAGTCTGTAGCTGCACATGTGTAGTGAAACACTGAAACATCATCTTGCAGTGTATTTGCAGTATTTGCATGTTATTTTCGTGGGTGTAAAAATAGGAACGAGGGTTTCTCCGGGAGTTGCTGCAACCTGCCGTCTTCTGTCGATGTGTTTCACTACTACAAAGGTACGAGGCGGAGGGGATGCCTGCATTTTTAATAACTCACGTCAACAATGTCTGAGCGAAAGTCACTGCAGACATGGTTTGTTTGGTGTCAGAGCAGCCGCCTCGTTCTCTTCTCTCGTTTCTTTCTCACAAGGAGAAATGTGATCTTTGAAGATTCTCCTGATTCTCCTCGTCTCATCTCTGCTTCTCACTTCTCCTTCACATCCACCCCTGTCCTCTCCTCTGCTGTGGTTCCCTGTTGGAGGAGTGTGAAGGAATCTCATTGACCTAGTTAATATCTTGTGTCTGACTCCACCAATGGGAAGGAGAGCAGGCGTGAGGAGAGGAGTAGCGTAGAGACTCTGCTGTAACTCGAACGAAAAATCTGCTGCATTGACACGAGTCCATGTAAAGCTTATTGTCATCCATCGGCTGTGCAGGCTGCTCCATCTTCTCCGTTTGCATAATTGACAGCAGAAGGTTTTGAATCAAATACTGCTGTTATTCATGCAGAGATCACAAAAATTGAAAGTTTAAACCCTCAGATGTGTTGAAAAACAAGGCTGTTCATGATTCCTTAAAAAGATTCATCACAGTAAAATTTGTCCATCTTAAGAACATTAAAAAAACAGTTAAACCTGGTACAGTTTGTCACAATCACGTCGATTCCCCTGAAGGCAAACTATGAGCGACACAAAGCAAATAGGAAAATCATCCATTCTGCATGAAACCCTGGAGTGATGTGTTATAATTACTGAAGCAACTGTCCTTTGAAGTTTCAAACCCTTGAAAAATGAGATTCCTCCTCCTTCCACCGAAGCTGCTTCATAATGTTTAAGTTTACACTCGTGTCTCTGTTGCCATTTTCTGATCTTAAAACATCCTGAAGCATTTGTTGTAGCAGCAGTGAACCTGTGTCTTTATGTCTGCAGGCACATCAAGGGACATTTAAACGCATCTCAAAAGCCCATTAGATTTCCTTTTAGACATGAAATTTGAGACTTGACTCATATTTTTTATGTAATTCTGCTTTAAAGATCCAGTTAAAGTATCAAAGCTGGAAAAATGTTCATTTGATTATTGTAGAAAACCAGTCAGGATGTTTGCCCTTTATTAGTAAAATGTAACATTATGTTTTAATTACAGTAAATACATTCTTGTTCTTTTAGATAAAAACGTGTTTCATGGAAGCAAATATCACACTGAAGCTGCTTTTTCATGTTTTTCTTGACTGGAACCCAAAATCATTTACAGCATTTGGTCCCTAAGTGGTTTTAATTCAGAGCTGCTGCCAGCTTTCAAGGTCCCTCTGTGTCGATGTTTGTTGTTATAAATAATAAAAGCAGGACGAAGATAATCCAGGTGCTAAATGAACCCTGACTCAAAAGATATTTTGTGTTATTTAATTTGCTGCAGAAAGATGAAACATTTGAGAAGTAGATTAAAAATGCTTAAAATGCTAAAAGCAAGCAGATATAATGTCATTGCCGTGTTAGTTTAGCATGTTAGCATGCAGATATTTGTCACACTAAGGGAGATGGGAGTTTCAGCAGGTTTGTAGATATTTTAACCAAATCAAAGCTGAGCTAATCTGAGACACCAGACAAAGACACGTTTGTGAATTGATCCGGTTTCTCTGGGTTCAGTTTTCTGTTTCCAAAGGATGTTATCTGCACTCTATTGGACAGACGCACAGCCAATCAGAGCCACAAACCATGTGATTTAGAGACAGAAGCCAGACCCTTCCGTCTGTACAGAATTACGCAGCAATCTATCAAGTGTTTGTCAATATTTCAGGCTGGACTGACCCACGGACAGACACCAAAGCAATATGAAAGCATTATTTTATCAGCCCACAGTGTGCTGCAAAGCTAAGCCTCCATCCAAACAGCAGGACACACACAGTGCCCGCGGTTGCTTTCTCCGATGCTTCTCCTCTCCACTGTAACAAATGGCATTAGCAGTTATATTTAGGGAGGTTGACAGCAGCTTGGCAGGCTGTAAGTCAGACTGAGTCATTGTGTTTCTCACCTCTCCTCCAAACAGAAGCAACAGACAGGCCATCAGAAAAATAGAGCTCCCAACAGGATGTTGGAGGCCGCAGCCTCCAGTGAAATTTAGTCCTCGACAAAACAGCTTTTGGCTTTCCTGAAGGCTTCGGAGAACAGAAAGATGTCGATTTTGATCCAAGTTATGCAGCTGTGTTTTATACTGTGTGAGGGAAGATTTCGGGATCACTTGTAAGCTATTTATACTAATGGGGGGAAAGGTTAAGAACTATTATTGATATTTCTATTTTAACCGTGGATCAAATGACTTTGTATAATGTTAAAGGGTCACTTGTAGAAAAACCCACAGAGAAACATCAGCCAGCAATCTTAAATAACGGAGCTTTTAGCAGTTAAACACACAGTTATCTTCTCAAAAGTGAATGTTTTTAACTTTTTGGACAAAAACCTGATTCTAAATGATCTTAAACATAAATATAAAGTAAACATTTATATATAGTTACCTTACAGGCTGGGTTTAAGGTATAAGATATGCGAAGAGTGTGTTTCCTGCCTCTAATAATCAAAAAAAAAATACAACAAATTCAGTGTTTTCTTTCCTGTAGAGAAGAGAGTTAATTAGTAAAAGGCTGGAATTAACAAACAGCTTTAGTCCGACACAATTTGCTGAAAGGTTTGGGGATTAGTTGAGTAATTGTTTATTCTTTTTAATGTCAGAAAATATTAAAAATAAGGGCTGAAGGTAACCTAAACACTTGTTTGAGGAGAAATTAATTTAAACACAAAGAAAAGCAGGGAGTATTTGCATTGCAGAGGGTGGAAACAGCTTCTTTTTTGCATGTCTGTCTGGAAAAGTTTGAGTGATAACTTTAGACGTGAATAGTTTTACTTCTCTCTGTAAGTATTGCACATTACATGCATTGGTGGATGCTGTCAGGAATCCTCTGAACTAAATCCAAACTAATATGACGTAATCACCAGTCCTCACTCGGTCACATGTTTGGTATCAGCCCACAGCTCTCTGTGTCAAAAACTGTGAGTTTGTCTGTCTGTGAAGGAGACCACAGGGTGTGTGTGTGTGTGTGTGTGTGTGTGTGTGGAGCCAGTGAGGTCCGCTGCAGTCTGATGGACTAAAAGAGTTCATTTGATGTGGCAGGGGTCAGCGACTGTCTGAGTCACTGAGGGTCGTCACAGAGTTCTGGCCAACAGAGACTAAGTGAGGAGTCTACAGGCCGTCTGCTTCAGAAGATATTTCATGCTTTGTCATGGGAAATGGGAAAAAAAAGTGCATCAGACACAAAGTTAGTGTGTGTTGAAATTCAGACAACAAAGTGTGTCTTTAACACCAGAACTGAAAGCTGCCAATAATCTGGAGGCAAATGCACATCCATACAGTCTCTGCAGGAGCTGATTAAGATTTATCTGCACAAAAATGATAAAAAAAACAACCCACACACTTCTTTTTTATGCCAAGTGAGTTCTTCTCTCTCACTGATGTTCAGTGCTTCTATATATTTTACTTTAAGTTTGACAGTTTGACGGTTTGGGATTTAAATTTGAGTTTCTGTAAGTTGGCAAAGTTCTTGTGCAGCATCGTTGAGAATTTTAGGAGGTTTTTTGTGTTAAAACTGCATCAATGTTTGGCTAAACTTTGACCACACAACAAGTGTAATCTATGTGTAATCATGTCACAAGTCAAACAAGGTTAAAAAATTATCTGTTTTTTGCCCAATTTCAGAATTGAACTTTTTGACCCACCTGTCAAAGGGACTTGTATGTGAAATATCCACTGATAGGTAAAACAGATGCGACACTTTTTTGACACAATACGACACAATACGACACAATTTTTCATGAAATTAGCTGCTTGCTGCAGCTGAAAAAGAGTCAATAGGAACGATGAGAGAGAAGCAAAACAGTCCAAACAGTCCATAAAACCAAAGAAATGTACTAAAAGATACCAAAATGCACTGTAGAGTTGTCAACTTGGTGATAATTATTTAATTCCATGTCAGTGTGAGTGACAAACATACCATGTTTTTAATTGCCTAATTGCTAAGTGTTGATCAATGCAGCCTTGAGTGGAATAAATGTCTTCAAGTAATGTTTTCGGTCTATAAAGTAGAAAATAAAAATAAATATTGTTTTAGTAACAATACTGAAGCTCTGATCTCTAATTTTACAGTTTTAGAACTATAACCAGCTCTTTGCACAAGACTTTTAAAGAAAAAATGGAAAAAATGCAAATCAGTGCTTGTTGAATTCCCTTGTAAGACTGATTTTTTCAATAACAGCTCACTTAGCTTTTAACTCTTTAACTCTCTGATCCAAAAGCACAAATGCTCCTCAGAAAAAAAAAAACACAGAGCTGTACTTGGTCAAGCTTGCACAATCCCTCCGAGTCCTCTATCACATTCAAAGTCCTCTATTTTGAGCAACATGCTGCTCTCAGAAGCTGCATGGACACAAAATCCCCAGAGTGTGTCGGCTATATAAGCAACTGCAGCAGCATGTTTGTGCATCGTGGAAGACTATAGACTTTCCCTTTTAGAGGTGAAGTGTGCTGGTTACAGAGGAGGATGCAGACGGAGGACGGGCCCGTCCGGCTCCTCCTCCCTCACTCCGTCATGATTAAATGATGAGCTCAGCAGTAAAGATGGAGAGCCTTCTGCTTGGCTTGATACTCTCAACGGCACGGCTTCATCAAACGCTGTGACATCTGAGTGATTCTTATCCAGCCTCCTCTCCTACTTACTCAATGGCTTCACTTTTGAAAAAATAATCTCTCAACTCCTGCCTTTCATCGTCTGCTGTAACGTTTTACAAATTTAAAATATAACTTCTTACAAAAGCGATCATTCGTGGGTCACATCGAAAGTTTAGTGTTTCTTCCCTTTAAGGAACTTTATCTGAACTGCAAAGATTCTAAACAAAGTTTTTATTGCTGCTTTGTTTACTTATTTTGCAAAAAAACCCATGTTAAATTATTATTTGAACTTAATCGCTTTATGTTTTATGAGCTGTGTCCTGTTTTTTCGTTTTCATCACCAGCAGTTTTTCAATAACATAGAATTCATTCAGCTTCCTCCTTCTTTGTGTCCCTGCCATGAAATATAGATGAATAATGATACAGAATTAAACGCCTGAGATTTGCATTTTAAACTCCTTTGACGCAGAAATTGCTCAGTGAAAAGTGGGTGTTGAAGACAAGTGTCAGTTGTTTAAATAATGTCACACCTACTGTGTTTTTTAAAAAGGATAAAGAGGACATAGAGAGAGAGAAAGGACAGATTTAAAAAAAATTAACAAGAACGTTTGCAAAAGTAGAACATAAAAGGGTGTCATTTTCTTATGATGCATCAAATGTATAACTGAAAACAAACATTAGCTTGTAAAAAAAAAAGTGTTAAAGCATAAAAAAGATCCAACGTTAGCATAAAGAATGTCAAAAATGCATTTAAATTTTAAAGGCATCTATTGAATACTAGCTTTTGTCCAAACAAATGAAAGAAAAACAATTAGATCTGATCATTTAAAGGTGTCTTCTTCTTCTTCAGTGAATTTATGTTGATGTTAGAATCTTCCTTATTTTATTATAATAATAATCAGTTAAGGTCATGATTGAAATCTCCTTTCTTCTCATGATCCTTCTCAGAAATCATTAAAAAAAAAACTAGAGGATCCAGCTCAGCTAAGGGGAGAAAACCTGCACATCTTCAAAAAAAACCCCTTAAAAATCCCACTTTAGCTGTTAGCTGTCGGAGCTACGAACAAAAACCTGATGACATGAACCTCCATCTGGACTGATAACGAATGCAGTGACGACCCTTTAGATTACTGTGGGGCCTCTGCAGCCCCCAGGAGCTCAGAGTTCGTTATCTTTGAAGTGTTTTTTGCGGTGGCTCGGTGGTCCGCTGGGCTTTTGGTCATAACACAGTGTTTCAGATCTCACTTCTGTCCATTATTGACTCTCCCCCCCCCCCCACCCCATCCCCCCCACCCCTTGACGGCGTGATGTGCAAAAGCGAGGACCCCACCCTCTTATTACCAAACTATTGTGAACCTTTTGACACACACGAGGGGACAGTGAAGAAGTGGGTGAGGAAGCGAGGATGACCTCATTATCAGCCAGCTGGACAGCCCCACCTCCTCCACCCTCCTCCTCCTCCTCCGCCCCCCCTCCTCCCCCCCATCCAAGCTCCTGTCACAGATGAGAATAATGCTCTGTTGTCTGATTCCCATTAGTGAGCAGGGGAAACATGGCTGGAGCCCAGAGGGAGACGTTTACCTCTGCAGAGTCCCAGACAGACTGAGAGAAGTTTTTATGAGGTTTTTATTTATCTGTGCCTGATTACCAGCGACGCTCGCTTAATGATCGCAGAATGAAGACGCTCACGAAATAAAAAACAACTTGGCTCATGCTAATTAGGAACAGTAGATGAACTTAGAAATGACTTCAGTCCCTAGCTAGATGCTAAGCGGCTGATAAAGGCTTAATTAGAGCCCGGCGGCCATCTTGAGGAGGCTGTTTACAGAAACAATCAGATATCACATGGCGCTCAATAGGCTTATGGTGTTGTTCACTGTCACGCTAAAATGCTATTTGATCCGGTGAATTTAATTGTCTGATCTTTATGATTCTATCAAGGTATTTTTTGTTTATATGTTATCTATCATAATGAGCCCTGATAAATATGTTTTTCTTACAAATTTTGGGGTCTAACAGTTTAGAGAAATAAACTACATCAGATTTTGGTAACGTGATCTTTTAGAGAAGAAATTTGCGGCCAGAAATTATATTTAAAACACTTGAAAATGTTAATAATATGATAAAAAGAATGTGAAGAAGTTAAAATTCTATTATTATATCAAAGATCTCTGTGTATTGTGTTTACTGAGCTTCACATGCTAACCAGCTAACCAGCTAGCCTCGGTCCATCTTATCTCGAGCTTAATTACATCATTAAAACTTAATAAAGTGCACTTGAATAAAACTTGGCAGAAAAGCAAAGTATCATAGACCCATTTTAGTTTGTGTTCTCACTGTTCCAATAATCACTTACTTCTATTTTTGTTCAAATAAATCCTTGATCTCCATCTGCTTAGCTTTTGTAATGGCTGAAAGTTAACTTTTTGCATGTTTATGTCACATATGTCACTGTGTTAAACTCACAAGTTGAGAGACATAAAACAAATTTAGATGCTACTGTTGCTGAACGTGCAACAGTAGCATCTTCACCTGTAGCTCAGGCCGGGAGGGAAAACATCCTTCAGGCAACCTGATGGGGAGTCAGAGAAAATCGTGAAAAATAATCCACTTAGATCAGTGCTCAAGTGGATCAGCTTAGGAAGGTGCTGCAGGAAGCTACAGCTGCAGCAGAAGCTGACAAAAATCACTTTGATTCTCTCGTACGTATCTAAAATTACATTTATTTCTCTGTTTCAGTGATAGTTTGAATAAAATGTGACAGCTCTTACAAGCCTGTTTGTCGGCTGAATAAATTAACGGCTGGTGTTTCGTGGGATTTGTTGAAAGCTATAAAAGGGAGAAAGAGATTGATTTGTACGTCACTTCAGACAAAAAGTGCTGCCAAATGAGCATATTTGAAGATAGGAAAAAAAAAACACCACCCTTATCCTGTAAATCTCCTTTGAAGGAGAAATCCTTAATCTCAGCTTGTTCCAGTCAGGTTATATTAAAGAAAGAGTTGATCTCTGCTCTTTCCATGTCTGAGACGGTGGTATTTGTTGTGGCAGGAACAGCATGGGAAACGCAGTATCTCTCCCTGCTCGTGATTTGTCAGCATTACTTTGCCCGGAGGCTCCAGTCGAGCGCAACTCTCCCATTGTATCCGTCTCCTCCGTGCATCATGATGAGCGCGGAGCGACATTCGCCTCTGCTGCCCTCTCCACATGGCCCCTCCCTCCCTCCATCCCTGCGCATTAACACACACCACTGGCACGCCGCCAGCCTGCACGTCCCAGAATACCCGGCGGGAACCTGCCGAGGAGTTTGCAGGCAGATGACATGGCAGCTCTTCCCTCCTCCTGGCCTGTCTGAGCCACGGTGTCATTTATAGCTCTTAGTGTCGCTCCACAAACAGGACGACTCTTGTGACACATCGACGTTGGGGGGGCTTTTTTGTTGTTTTTTTTTTTTTTTAACAGCCTCCACTTAAAGTCAAAGGTGTGAACTGTTTGTGAGTGCAAGCTTTTCAGATGAGATGTGCTTTTAGATGACCTCCAGACAGAGGCGTTGGAGTGAGCATCTTTCTGATGTATCGGTCTCTTTTTTTCTGTCACCTGCGCCCCCCACCCTTCGCCTCGGGACGCCGTTTGCTGACTCGGCATGCTCTTTTAAAGCAGCGTCCCACAGCTTTTTTCATAGTTACACACTTTCCCACCTGGGAGCTGCCCACTGTACTCTCATGGCTTCACCGAGGGCTGTGTGGTGGCTGTGCAGTGGGAATTAGACTGCTCATTCGTTTCTCTTGGCTTCAGAGTTGATTTTATTTCTCTCTTAACTCTAAGCGGCTAAAACCACCCACACTTTTTTTTTTTTTTTGGTTGTTGTTTTCATTTTGGACTTGTAGCCTTCCAGTTAAATCAATGATAAGACTACACTACATCTAATGTGGTGATTCTTCCATGTTTGGGGATTTGAACTCATTTGATTGTCAAACATTTAGGATTTTCTAACCAGGACAAAACATTGAGGAGAAAGAGTTTTCATGATATTTCAACAGAAAGCTTGTCTAACCTCTGTTGGTCTTTTTAAAGAATGAATTAGACATTATGCTTGTTTTCTTTCATGCTGAGAGTTGGACAAGAATTCTTGTGCACTAAATACAAATCTCAAGTCAGGAGGCGGTTAGCTTATAGCTTAGCTTAGCTTAGCTTAGCATAGAGACTGGAAACAGAGGTAAACAGCTAGCTAAACTTCCACCTGTCGACACCTTCACTGCAGCTACTTTAGTGACCCCTTTATCCAGCACTTCCTGTCCACTGGTGACCTTTAAACCTCAAGGCTTCAACAAGACTCTGCAAGACCTTTGACCAAAAAGCAGTTTGAGCCTGTATCTTTGTTTTTGTGTGTTTGTAACGAAAGAGATGCAACATTTTAATGAGATTTAAAGGTGTTTGGTGTATTTTTTGAAAGACAGCCAGTTTCTATGCATAATGCTAAATTAAGCTTAATAGACATTAAATCAGTATCTTTCCTTTAGTCCAACTCTTTGGAAAGAAAACAAAAAAACTGTATTGTCTAAAATTTTTCACTTCTCCAAGGACGAGGCTGTTAGTCCATTAAACCCACTCAAGCCTCCAAAGTCCACCTTTTGAACTTTTAAGATGCATTCAGAACCAGAAGTGGTAGAAGAGGATTTACAGGTCACACAGGCCTTCAGATCACAGAAGGAAACTTCATGCATCATAAAAAACACTTTATAACAAAGATTATTTGAGTTTTTCTTTAAAAAAACTTCTTGTTTCTGGGCTGAAAGTCTGTTCCAAATACACTCGGTTCCCTGACGTTGATTCATGCAGCCTGACCGTCTCCTCATGTCCCTTTTATAACAGAAATATCAATCACCACTTCCCCATTCTGGCCTCCAGCATTCAGAGACCTGTCGTCCTGTAAGACTCCACCACCCGCTCTCTCACAAAGCCACGGGGGGTGGAGGGGGGGTTGCCAGTTCTGTACTTGTCAACCCTCCACATCAGTGAAAGGACTAAATCAGGCCCACAGCGCTCACTGTTCTTCATACAGTTTATTTTTAAAGCTGCACAGTTTAGAGGAAAAATTCAAAATGTAATTTCATGGGATTGTATATTACATACAGATTAATAATGAGTTAAAAACAGCACAAACATGGACTGATCAGAAATGTTTGGCATTAAATTACCAGAGGAGAGGTCACAAGTTGCCAAAAGCTCAGAGTGAAGCTTGAGATTTAATGATGCATTGTCTGTTTATGTCCAAAGTTTGAGTTTTTTTTAGCCTTTTTAACACAAAAAAAGAAGTTAAAGTACAAGAAATAGATGTAATAATGCTTTGTTGTTGTTAGTTTAGGATTACAGGTTACATTTAATTGGTCCTTTTCATGACTGGCACATCCAATTTGTAGTATTTCCTCACTGTGTGGATGCTGTGGTAGTTCAGGCCAACGATGGCAGCCCCGTCCTGCTTTTCATTGTATTTGAGGATGTTTACGGTCCAGCAACCCCAGAGAACATTACAAACTATTACAGCAATATGTCTTACTAACTAGTCACTTATCCTAAAAACTTTTCTTTTATAAAGTTTAAAGAGATAACTCACTGTATGGAGATATGTACATATGTAAGTAAGCTGAGCAGCTGAACAATGGCAGAACAAAACATGTCTGATCATGTTTGCAGGAATTAAGAGCTTATTGAAGATCAGTTCCACAGGACGCTTATTTTAAAATGAGTCAAATGGAAGATTTAAAACTAGTCAGTCAGAGTTAGCATTTTTAACCAACTGGTTACTAAGTTAGCTGAAGTAGGTTGGTAGCAACAGATAAAATCAGGCAATTAAACTTTTCATTTTTGCTGGAAAAACAGAAATGTGAAACTCACTTTAGTCTAAAAACCCATTTTTTCAAAAATAAATCCAAATCTGCCTCGACAGGCTTAGTGAACAGCTAAATTAGATCTATCAAGTGTTAAACTGTGACAATTTGCTTTTATTCAGTTAAATTGGTTGTTCTAGTGTTTATTACTTCACTAAACAGGCAACATCTGTCAGTCAAACGGCACCAGAGCAGAACTGTGGACTTATGAACCCTTTTTTCTTCAGATGTTCTGCTAATTAAGTTTAAGCTTTGGAGTTTTTTGGGGTTTTTTTTTTTGGCTGAGAATAAAATCGGTCCTTCTGTTCATCACAAACACTCTGAAGTTGCTGCTTTAAGCTTGAAAAGAGGTCACATTCATCCAAATGATTTTTTTTTTTTTGCCTGCCTGCCTTTCACATCTCTTAAATATTAAAACCAGCAAATGTTATTGAGATACTTAAAATTTAACTGTCTCCATTTTTCCTGGATCAATTTGTCAGTTCTCTCTGTGTTAAAAAGCCCCCCCCAACCCCGTTCATCGTCTCAGCGCTTCTGTTTCCTGGTCCGATTATTTGATTCGACTCTTTCAAACCATCTGTTCCCGTGGCAGCCAATGATGGACAGTCCAGTGCAGTTATGGGCTGTTAAATACTGTGAGAAGATTTCCTGTTTTTTACTACTTTTCACACAGCAGCAGCCTGTGTGGCTTCTGACTGTGAGCCGGCATCTTTATCATTAATTGTCGGGGTTAAAAGAGTTCAAAAACGTTCATATTGTCATAATACAGATTTATCTATCTGATAATAGAGAGCAGTCAGTGCACATATCATCTAGTATCACTTAAAAGTACTGCACTGGCAGAAGAAACATACATAAAACAAAAGAAAGTAGTGTGAGTTGCAAATATCTGCTCATCCAGATCAGCGGTTTCCCAACCTGAGGGTCCAGAGCCCTTTAAAGGGTCACAGGTTGAACTTGAGGGGTTTCAATTTAATACACAGATTAGCAAAGGTGATGAAAACAGGCTTCTGAATTACAAAACACTGTTTTTTTTCTGAATTTCATGTTTATTGGTGGTGCTGCTTCAGATTATTGACATGCAACACATGACAGGTAGATGAAGAAGTGATAACCACTGATCTAACTAATAATCTGAGGCCATAAAAACCTGAGGATTGGTTAACTAAAATGTTGGATATGAGATAATCATCGGAAATAGATACAGCTGCTTGTCACTAAAGCTCATGGTTTCATTTGGTCTAATTTGCAGTTATTTTGACAAAATTAACACAGGACCTTTGCAGCCTGCTCTCGTCATTAAAGGGTCCCAACATATCGCTAATAATTAGTTTTTTGCTTCATCATTTGTTGCTTTTGCTTATAGAAGAATATGCAGATAACTTTCCTTTAACACACAATGAGCAGAGCTTCGGCTAAAATTGCCAAATTGACAGAATATAAATGAATCCTGCCGCTCTGTGTGTGTGTCATGAAGGTGCCTTGAGGTGGAGCAGATTGTAATTATACATTTTCACAGAAAGCTAAAGTGCTCATTGAAGTGAAGCCTCCGCTCCCTCCTTCTCCCCCCCCCTCTTACCGTGGGATCTGCCCATTCAGCACTACAGAACACACTCGAGGCATTCGAGAACCAGTTTTCCAGCTCGTCAGTGTATCATGAATGGCACACACACACACACACTCACACACACACACAATGACTAATCACAAGACTGATCTTGTGTTATGTTGTTACACCTGATTTGCAGTGGAGATCAACCTTTCACAGATACTTTTGCTTGTTACAATTGTTTAGTCTTTATCCTCCAATCAAGAAAAAGTGTCTCATTATTATTAGCAGCTAATTGCTGTTTCCTGTTGTTTTATTTCAGCTTGAAACAACAACACTGTCCTGTTCTGCACAGGAGATTAGTAGAAAAAAAAACTGTGGTGAATTTCTCAATATTTGTTTATCCTTAGAGTTGTCTCGACCTTGTGTCTTTGCTCCTCGCCAGTTGGCACCGTGGCATCGTGTTTTCTGCGAGCGACATGCCAGGCTGTCGGGTTGTTTGGGGAGATTTGCAAAGCGCGAGTGAAAGCGGAGTGACACGCCCCATAAAAGCTCTATTGTGCTGCTCTTTAATGCATGTCGGGTCCCAGACTGAGGTCAGGGCCGGCTTAGTGAGGAGGAACAGTATGGGAGTGACCCTCCCCTGCTCACACACGACCTCCTGCAGACACACACACACACATTAAATCATACACACAACAACACACTCGCAGGCGGGCATATTGTGCTCATGTGGAAGCACAGGATGATATATAACCTGTGCATGACTGCAAAGGTCGCCATAGCTACCAGTGTGGATTTCCTCAGAGAATGAATGTTTTCTCAGCCGGCTGTCGGACCCACAAGCCCCCGGTGGCAAACTGAGAATAGCAGCACTGTTGATACACACCTGTTAATTCACGGCTTTTATTGTCACTGTCTTTTTTTTTCTGTTTTTATGTCTCTTAAAAAGGTTTCACCCACTTTTCTTTGAAAATTTAAATTCATTTTGTTTGAAATATGGTTGACAGATCATTCTTTGTCCAATAACAAATCTAACTGTGCAATGATTTGATTTGATCATTGATTTAATGCACCATTATTACATTGCAGTCATAAATATTATGCTGCATTTAAGGACCAGGAAAAGGATCTGATCTAAGACTTCTAAACCAGTGACTAAATATAATTTTGATATTTATATTTTGCTGCAGATTGGTTCAAATCGTTCAATATTCCAGGTTTGGACCCTTCTGATGGAGCATTAAAGATGTATTGAATTTTCTTAAAGTGTAAAACTTTAGTATCTTAAAACACAAATTAGCACATTAGGATTCAGGTTGGAGGTCTCGTCTTTTAAGAAATGTTGATATAAAAGGAAAATATGCGACTGCAGGCAGAATCATCTTCATAGTCAAGCTTCTGAACGACAGAGATGTTTTTGTTCCCATTTGACTCAAAACCTTGAATGTTAAAACTGTGAAGGTTTTTGAAAATTGATGATATTGAAAAAAGATTAAAATCACAGTTTAGTATTCAGCAACCAAAATCACCACTTTGCTTAAACTTTCTGCTTTTCTTCTTTCAGAAATGGGCCCTTCACATAGTTAAAGTTTGCTCGATGGAAATGTATTCATATAGCATCCATGAAAATATGGCTTATGGGGATGTTTTTCACTTAGAGCAGCATCACAGCAGAAGAGGTTGTAAACACAGCGCTTATATATTATTACCTTTTTAATTTGATATGTCGAATTTGTTAATAAATAGCTGCTTGTTTAGGTTTATGTTGAGATTCTTGAGGAATCATGTGTGTGACAATTTTAAGTCCAATATGCACTTTCTTTTACTTTCTTTGAGCTCTGTTTGGGTTTCCACCGCCTCCTGAGGGAAACTTTTGGCACTTCAGCTGCTAAATCTGTCTAACTTTGTCATTTAATGCTACTCAGGTAGTGTTTTGTGGGTTAATTTGCACTTTTTTTGCCAAAAAGTGCCAAATAAAGACACTAATTAGAGCTGTAAAGGTGGACCAAAATAAAAATTGAACTAGAAAACTAAATAAAGATCTAAAAATGTCACAAAGCTGCATAAAGCTGCGGAAAATTGCAGGTGGATATAAAAATAATTCCCTGTGAGTTTTATCACAGCAAGAGACCTCTTTTACATTCTATGAAGTTTTAATCATTTAATCCTTTGTTGATAGAAACATATTGAATATTGCAGATGTAAGATCATATCTAAAGGACCTATAACTGTCTAATTCACCTTTCACTCAAACATGCCCATTTTATTTCCATCAAACAAATATTTCCATCCTGATATTGATGCCTTGAGAGTTTATTGTGCAATCCCAAACCTTACATCCTCTCCAAAGCTCTGCTCCTGCATTCAAAAGCCTAATTCTCTTAGTTCCCTCAGTTCTAACAGAAAGGATTTCACATTCGCCACAGAGGTGGAGAGAAATCTCTTGACAGCTATTGATGTCAGGATGCAGGGCCGATGGAGAGGCCGGAGTCTGTTTACAAGATGCTCACATGCACTCGGGATGGCCTGACATTGGGACGACCTCGGAGAGTGCTGCATTCAGCCTGTCTCACTGCCAAATGTATGCACACACTGGCAGATGTATAGAAACCCAACAGACCAGCTTGCCTTTTACAGCACATGCAGCAGGGCAGTGAAGCGCACACACACACACACACACACACACACACAGAAACTGAGAAAAGCACAAAATCATGCACTCAAACCTTCTCAGACACGTGGGAGACTGATGACTGCAGATGTACGAGCATGCACACACACAGGGACACACACGTGTGCACATCGACTGAGCAGCGCACTCTACTGGATTACCTTAATTCAGTTAGCTTTGATTGGTTTAGAGCTTTTTGAAATATCACTGCTGCGGCTACACTATTCGCTGTAGCCTCACTGTAGCCAGTACGGAGGTTTGTGCACTATTTTCAACTGCAAATTGGATCCCAGCGGGTTGTGTGTTTCATATTCGGCTGATGGAGCACATCCAGATGCAGTATATTTAGATCGTATAGGCTCGTTGCAGGTGGTGCATGCTAAGGATTGATCGCCATATAAAAATAACACAGCGACGCAAATCATCTTGTAGCAGCAGCTTTTTTAAACACTTGTGTATCCGGATGTGTTCATGCACGGAGAAAAAAAATTGAATTAAACGATAAAACGGAAGCATGTGACACTTGTATGCATTCATACAAGCCTGTGCGCCGTATTAATTAATTTATTGAAACGGATTACAGTCCAGATTGAGCGCTCATTCATCCAGATCTCACTAATATAATCTGCCTCTAAACATTTCATAGCGACTTATCTCGCTGAGCTCTCCCGTCGGGTGAGCAATATTTATTCTGTTGTGTTGGAGTCTTAGGCTGCTCTGTCAGGGCTGAGAAGGGGTTTATCTGCATCCAGCGGCCGTCGCAGCTCCTTTTGTGCTACACTCCCCCACCCCAACACTCCCCCACACACACACACACACACACACACTCCCCCAGCCAGCCCGCCATCCCGCCCCATTTCGCTGGTCACACCACACTTCCTGTTAAATCCCATTACCACAGCCGCTCGCCGCTCTCTGCACTGTTACAGTCTTTGAGCAAAATCATAAATAGGCCAAGCTGTTGAGTACAGATGCAGCCGAAAATACACTCGCTGTGTTCCCATTCTTACTCATCCTCCACCCACTAAATATTTTCCCCTCCCCACTCTGTTTTTCTTTTTTTTTTGGTGATGTCACTGTGTGATGTCATCCGGCGCTCGTTCCAAAAATGCCTCAGTGTCTTACACAAACGGGCGTGTCAGGGTTCATAATGTTTTCCTTTTCTCCTGTGAACACACCAGTTTTTCCAAGATTACACAATGAGATTGTTGCTGCATGTTTTTCCTTTAATAGGAACCATCGTTGCTCATCGACAATGTGCTTTAATTTGTGCTTTTCCTTTAATTTTAAATCTAACACCAACAAACACACACTGTGCAGTAGAAGTGACACTTAGCTAGTTGTACTGCAGAGTAACATAAATGCAATGTCACACACATTATGCACATTCCTGATGTCATCATCGAATCATCTACACACCCAAACTAAGACGCTTGTGAGTTTACACACACGTTTGTCAAACTGATGTTCAAGCTTTAAACACAAACTCGAACATGAATCCTCATCCTGACCTGCCTAAATTTAATCTCAGCCAAACCCCACCTTAAACATTCAGCTTAAAGCCAAATATTTTCCCTGAATTTACTTTAAAATCAACTAGACTTTCACCCCAACAAAATCCTACATCAGATCTCAACCCTAATCTGCATTTAATGCCTTCAATAGTGGAGAGATGACAGGAAATGAGGAGGAAGAGAGACAGAGTTCAACCAAAAAGAAAATCTTGGGTCCCCAGTTGGACTCAAATCACAGATGCCATGATAAATCAAACCTAGTGTGACTCTTTTGTATGTTTTTTAAATGCAGTGCTACTTTTGATATGACTCTCAAACTCCTAACTAACTTAAACCTTGAATCCACATCCTATTCTAAACATTGATCATTTTAAAATCAAAGCCAAAGTTTAAACCCACCCCAGCATTAATCAAGTATTAACTCCAATCTCAACCTTCAAACATAATTCTTACAATAACTGAAGTCTGTAAAGATGTTTTTAGTTTCTACGATGACCTCAGTTTGACGTTTGGCTGTCTCTCCAAAGGATCAGCTCATTAACAAGCCTCTCATAAACACACACATGTTAACCCCCCCTCCACATCTCAAACGTCCATCAGAGCTGACAGATTTGCTAATATCAGGGACGTGGCAGAACAGAGGGGAGGGGAGTGAACGAGGGAGGGAGTTAGACTAAGTACAAAGGGTCAGGGGGTCCATGAAGGAGGTGCAGGAGAAGGTCAGAGAAATATAGACTGACAGACAACCAGTCAGTCAGTCTGTCAGTCAGTCAGTCTGTCAGTCCCACAGTTCAGGCCTGGTTCATTCAGTCCCAGTGGGGTATCGACTGTGTAACTACAATCTTCTAATCCTGCATCCTGGCCGATGCCCAGAGGAGTAAAACCAGCCGCACCAGTACTCCAGCCAGCTCCTGCACCAGCTGTAGCTGCTGCCTGCAGGCCTGCATGACTGCATGACTGACTGCTGCTAAAAACAGGCTAACAGGCTCGTGAGGGCGGTGCATTCAGATGATGATGAAGAGAAAGAGATGTCTGTGTGTGTTTGGGCCTGTGTGCTTTTGTGGTGTGCATCAGTGCAATTGTGTGTTAAAGTGGAAGAAATGGGCCACACAAAGAACAGGGAAATGTGTGTGTGTGTGTGTGTGTGTGTGTGTGTGCTGCAGATTGGGGTTTTAGCTCTGCAACAAACACTTGCAGGCAGAGCTGCCCGCGAGGCAAAAATAATCTCAGTGGTTGAGTCAGATTTCAGCATGTGGAGCCGTCGTCATGCACAGTATCAGGTAGTGTGATGCAATTAGGCTGCAACGAGCTATTATATGATACATTTTATTTTAAATTAATCTTTTATTATTTTTTTTTTAGCCAATCATTTTGTCAATAAAATCTCAGGGTGCACTGCTGTGCTGTTTTTAGCCATTTTCTTTCTGTTACATTAAAAGGTTCATTTCTTGGTCATAAATGTAAATTCAGGTTCGAATGAAGTCAGAAATGCAAACGAACTGATCATTTTTTTCGCCTCATAAAAACATCTAACAGATTTACAGTTTATTGGCTTTTACAAATGAATACTAACCCATTATAAGGTCAAACCAAGTTTACAGGGGAGTGAATCAAGCTGACAGCGTTCCTCTACAAACAGCTGGAAAATCAACATTTTATATGTTGAGGGAGGTTGAGTTTGTTACAGCAATGTTGGATAATGTTAGCAATAATTAATAACAGTGTGTTATGCAGTATTTTATGCAAACAAACACCATAACAACAGGTTCATATTTAGAAGCTGGACAGTTGTGTATGTTTTAATTTGTGTCTGTAATTAGTGTCTGTTTTATTTACACATTAAAAAAAAGACAAAGGGCCGCTAATAAACAAGAAGTTACAACAGCTTTCATTATTGTTGTTGTCCAGAGCAGCCATCTTGGATTTGAAGTCTGCATTGGTGATGTTCTACCAACTTTCTGAGTCAGAAATTCAGCTTCAGGGAGCATTAAAGTTAAAATTTCCAACTAGAAACTTTGAGATTTTAACTTCCCAACCTAAAGCTGGACCTCAGCAGCTGGAGGCTCCTTCATCATTAATAAAACACACAGGAGCTATGAGAGAAACACACCTGTCAACATTAGAGAAGGAAAACACAGGGTTTGAATTAAGAATGGCAGATTTTTTTGAGTAATTACAGCTCATGGCACCTTCTGACCGCTGAGCCAGAGCAGCTGGTGGAGAGGGAAGATATTCAGGATAAAAGCCATTAGCTCAGCTGGACTCGGGATTTCTTCTTGCTAACGACCGGTTGCAGGAAAATGAAATGGACACGATAGGGATCTCGCTCGCCAGGCAGTAAAATTAGAGGCTGTTGTGTCCACGTCTCTGCAGAGACCTGTCTCCACCACAACATCCTGGATTAAGTTGTAGCACTGGATGGGCGGCGTGTGGTCTGACAGGAGGAGGGGAAGCAGACTGTGTGTTTAACATCAACGCTGCTCGAACAAGTTAGAGTGGATAGACAGTGTTTCTCAGATGTGGAACTTCTCAGTTGTCAATTATATGATCATCACGATCTTGTTTATTGGCATAGAGTCATTTCCTGGGTGTATTTTATAGGTCTATAGTGTATATGTAAATAAATAACTGTATATATTCCTCTTATTTATTAACCTGTTCTATTGTATTATGTTACATGAAGGACTACAAACTTTTATTTTGTTGTACAACCTTGTGTTTTGCACAAGCAGGAATAAAATTACCTCGTATTTTTCCTAAAACGGAACGCACCAGTAGATCAGTGTTCTCTCAAATCCTTTGCTTCCTAATCACACTTGTGTCTTCAAGCCTCAAATTGACTTCTGTCTTCAGTAAACAGGGATCCCTGCTTGTGGTGGTCTGGGGTTCTGAGGAGCTTTGCACAAGATGCCGTCTAAGCCGCTGTCTCCCCAGGGAGATTAGCTCTGTCACCCAGGCTGGGAATTAAACCACAACTGGTGAGGGAGATACTGGTACAGACACAAAGCTGAGACTGGACCAGAGGGGAGGGCAAGGGAGCGAGCTGGGTGGGTGTGGATACACTCGTCTGATGCAGCCAGTGAATAAATAACTGTAGTAAACTGTAAGTTACAGCCTGTCATCACCAAATAAATACAATCATAGTCTTGGAGAGGATTCCTGAGGATGAACCGATCTGGATGGAGGGATTACAGGAAAAGATGAGCAGAGGTGCAGTTCGCCATGAGCAGCGGCAACAATGACAGTGTGTGTGTGTGTGTGTGTGAGTGTCATCACTTTGAGCTGTTTGACATGTAACTAAAAAAATTGAATTCGACAAGTTAAATATGGAGATAAACAAATGTGTTTACCTTCCTTTTGAAGGGAAAAGCAGACGGTTTGTACCGTGACGAGATCAAACAACATGTCAGACACATTGTGTAATTGATGCCGGGCGAAGAACTCGATGTTCCATCAAACCTATCTGCATTCAGCTCGTGGTGAATTTCTCCCTTTGAGGGCATCAGCAGAGACTGAGTTTGAATCAGATACAGAGACTTCAAAAGAGACTGTGAGGACAGGAAGAGGGCAGACAGAGGTGCTTGAAACTTGTAGAAATTCAGAGTTTTCTTCAGTAACAGGTTGAGAAAAATTGAGAAAATACTGGTCATGAAAAAAAGCACCTCAGCAGAGAAATATGTGGCGAAGGTCGTTTGAGCAGCAGAGAAAGCTGCATTCATTCTGTCCAAATTGAACCTTATGTGTACTAAACATTGGATTTAACCACACCCAGTGTTCAGTTTACAGAATATACATAAAATAGGAGGCAAAAATCTCTTTCTGTGGTGATGTCTGCCCACAGTTCGGTTATTTTCTTATGTTTTGGTTGCTGTTTCTAAGTGGGCGCTTCTTTCCTGTCGTAGAGACGGCGACTGAGTCAAGGTCCGTCCCTGCTCCGAGCAAAACAGGTTCGACCTCACACTTTCCATCAGGCTGGCCATGAATGATTCACACTGTCCTACTGGTCTATTTTGGCTGGCAACAGAGCTGGTACAGTGAAGTGGGTTTTACACAAAGCAAAAAAAAAACTGAGAGAGAAGGACAGGAAGGTTTAAACAGCAGCAGCTGAAACAGCGATGAATAATAATCTGTTTCTCCGCTTCGGTCTCTGAAATTTATTTTTATTTAAAAGACTTAATCCATCCCTCAAGTAGCACTTTGAGGCAAGTGGGTTTACAAAAAAAGAAAAACGCAGGAATAATTCATTTCCCTGCAAAACAGCAGGGAAAATTGAGTTTTAAGAATTCAAAATATATTCGTGTGAAAAATAAGTTCACAAGGTTCAAGTCTTTGGCCAACGAAATCTAAAGGCACAAGGCCACATTAAGTCTAAAATATAGAGGCAGTACCATCTATTTTCTCACAGTAACAGACCCTCTATTGTACCTCTGCCATTTACTAATCTTATAGTGGAAGAAAAGCAAACTTTACTGCTCAGACATGAACCCTTTGACAGTAATCTGAATGTAATTTAACACAAAGGTCTCATGTCTGAGTCATAACGGGAATCTTCGAGGTCAAACAAAGTAACTTTTCCATAACACAAGCCTGCGTTTAATGCTGCCATGGACACGGCACATACAGCGTTTTTGTGTATGTTTTTGTGCAAACCACTCACAATCTGATGACAATCATATGTGCCCTTTTGGAGGATTTGTGCAGCAATAAATCAGTCCTGCACATTTTGACAAAGTGATTTCTCTCTGCAGCCTGAGCAGAATTATCTCAGATGGTTTATGGACGTCCTGTTTGACTGCTTATGAAGTACGAGAGCATTGACATATTACTGCAACTCTGAGATCGGAAATATTAATATCAAGTTATGCTTCCTAGAAAGGAGCTCAGCTTAACTGATCATCAGAACCTTTAAATAACTCTGCCGGGGCAGCAATCTGTTCCTGGAAAATCCTTCACACTTGAAAGCTCTGCACTTTGCATTTATAAAAAGGGGGATTTCTTCCTCTCCCTTCCTCTCCTCCTGTCTTCATTTCCCTCTCAACTTCCTTTCTCTCAGCGCTTTTAGTTCTTTCCCCCTGTCATACGAAGCTGCAACCGATGGTGAAAGAAAGTGCACAGACTTGACAAAAATGAATGATTTTATTAGTGAGTAAGACTAAGCTGGCGTGCAGAAGTCGCTGTTTTATCCGGGCTTTGCGTGCAGTGCGTAGTATTAGCCACAGGACAGATTTCACCACTGGACAGGCAGATGCTTCCCCCCCGGAGCATCGTGGAAGCGCCATGTGTTGCTGAATTTGAGCCCGGATAAGACGTCTGTCACACTGAGCTGAATGGGATCTAAAGCACCCCGGTGCATCATTCATCAAAACTCATCCTCATCATTTGTGCTCTGAAGTTTTTCTGAACTTTATACCGAGCAGAAATGTCCTAACAGACTATTAACTTTGTGTCTGTTCACAACTCGCTCACAGTGAGAGCGACATCATAACCAGATGTTGGCCTGCGATACAGGCTGTCACCATTACTACATGCATGAATCAGACAGTAATTATGTCATGTGATCTGCAATCTGCATTAGAGTAAAGACTTCCTCATTAGACTTGGCTATGACCTGATGCTGGAAACGTTATGTAAGATGTCCACATAGATTAATGTTCTTCTGGCCTTTTGCAGAGTCTGTTTCACATTAAGAGGGTCGCTAAACATGTTCACAAACAAATTTATATAATTTTGTGGAGATGATTATTGTTATTACTTACGATTACATCCTTTCTCTTTGTCCTTGTTCAGACTGCACTGAGGAGACGAGGGAGCCGAGAAACGTTTAAGGACAAGAAGTCCTCGAGTCAGGTAAAAAACACTCAAATACAACACACACAATATTGTTACCACCCTTTCCTCTGAATTCACAACTATAATATACTGAATTTATTCAAATCTTGTTACAAAATGTCCCAAAATCCCCTAAAAAGACCAAACCTAACAGTAAACTGACAAGAAATGACTCAAGCGTCATTCCTCTGTGCCATAAAGCGTCATCGCATTGTTGTCAAAAACCTTGAAAACATGTCAAGAAGCACATCATGAGTCACTGTCTTGTACTGGGTGACATGTTCGTCCATTAAAATAAATCTGTAGAGTTTTTAAAAAATCAATCCCACGTGCAAAGTGTGAATCACTCCACTGCCAAAAAAACAGTTCACAGCAAATACACCACTTACTCCTGTTTGAGCTGTATTTGATAAAGACTGCAGCTCTTCACTTTTTTAAGAGATTATTTAGCTTTTTTTGGAAATTTTGCTGTAATCCTAGGCCATTTTTTACAATAAGTGTGGGGAGTCAGTGGGCTTGGGGTCATATTGTTGGTTTTGGTCTTTTTGGAGTTTTGTTGATTAAAACAAAAAGTATGAAATATTAAAAACTTTATCCTTTGTAATTGTGTTATCTTCACCCTGCTAGGAGGACAGTGCAGATCTCAGGTGCCAGCTCCAGTTTGCCAAGGAGGAATCGAGCCTGATGAGGAAAAAGATGGCGAAGCTGGGCCGCGAGAAGGACGAGCTGGAGCAGGAGCTGCAGAAATACAAGTCGGTTTACGGGGACGTGGACAGTCCTCTTCCCCTGGCCGAGTGCTCCGGCGGCGGTCCCCACACCACCCGAGAGGCTGAGCTGCGATTACGTCTCAAGCTGGTGGAGGAGGAGGCCAACATCTTGGGCAGAAAGATTGTGGAGCTGGAGGTGGAGAACCGCAGCCTGAGGGCGGAAAACGAAGACATCCGCTGTCAGTATGAGAGAGACTGCTTTGGGCGGGAACCCTTCTCCAGCATGCCCTCCTCGCCATACGGTGGCGACGCGCTGGAGTCTGCAAGTGAGCTGCGTCGCCACCTACAGTTTGTGGAGGAGGAGGCCGAGCTGCTGCGCCGCTCCATCTCAGAGATTGAGGACCACAACAGGCAGCTGACATCTGAACTCAATCGCTTTAAGTTCGGCCCCAGCAGCAGCTCTGGGCTTGTCGGCGAGGAGGGCAGCGAGGGAGGATTATTCAAACCTGGTAATGGGGGGAATGGTAACGGCTCCAGCGGCGGGATGATGATGGAGGAGCTTAAATCAGCCAGGATGCAGATCAACGAGCTCAGCGGGAAGGTGATGAAGCTGCAATACGAGAACCGAGTCCTCATGTCCAACGTCCAGCGCTGCGACCTGGCTGCACATCTGGGCCTGCGTACCGGCAGCCCTCGAGACAGCGACGCAGAGAGCGACGCAGGGCGGCGAGAGGCCGCCGAGGAGGAGGAGGCAGGGCGACTTCTTCTCCTCCACCCCAAGAGGGAGGGCCCGATCGGAGGCGAGAGTGACTCTGAAGACCTGTTTGAGAAAACAGCAACCACCTCAGGATTCGGAAGCATCAAACCCTCAGACGGCAGCGAGCTCAGCGCCACTGAGCTGGCAAACCGCAGGAGGGAAGAACGGGAGTCGTTCACAAACGTGAAACGTGAGGCAGAACGGCTCGGGAAGACGGTGGATCGTCTGATCACGGACACCGACAGCCTGATCTTCGAGGGCAGGCTGCTGGTGACGACAGGAGAGAGTCTGGAAGGAGGAGCGGCGTCTGGAAACAAACCAGACACCCAAGTCCTGGACACCATCAACACTCGCATGAAGGCCTTCCGCACCGAGCTGCACATATTCATGGAGAAGCTGGACCATGTAGGGGAGGGGCTTAGAGAAAGGACAGACGACCTGTCGCCGATGCCAAACCTGACAGAGTCCAGCAGCTTCCTGTCCACAGTCACCTCCATGTCCCGTGACTCTCCCATCGGCACCTTCGGGAGAGACCTGGTAACAGACTTCCAGGTGAGTACAGTGTGAACTTCCTGTGACCTTTTCCTCTGACCTTAAGGTGACGTCTCTCTGTGCATTCAGATAGCTGCTTTTATTTTTTTAACAAAAAAGAGGAATGTCAACAATAAGGGAGAAGGTGTGTGAGGTAAAAAAATCCTTCCTGGTTTGTCCAGATGACATCATATCACAGGAAAGGCGAGAGAGAAAAGACATTATCAGTCCAGATGGTTTAATTGATTTAAAACAGCACTAGACAATAAAATTTATTCTGCAGAATAATGTTAAGTAGTATGAAGCTTTATGAATGGCTTCGAAAAAAAACCCCAGTGATGTAAATGTAAACGTGAGAATTAATTTAGGTTTGATTTAAACGTCCCCATGTGTGCAGTCATTAGTGGACCATTACAGGCTAAAATAAACTAAATGAGATCTTTAGTCAGCACTGTGTGCAAAAATTCAGCTCTAATTAAAGACCTTACAGCTTCAGCAGAAAACATACCATCCACAGCCTCACCTGTCATTTAAAGTCTTTTTACGGATGTAAGGATGTAAATCTTATTCGACAAACAATATAAGGTTTTAAGGACAGGTTCGGATTTTTTCAAGTCTATCTTGATACTCACATGCTCATATTTACTGTGAAGGAGTTACAAGTCCAGTAATCATGTTCTTCTCTCAAAGGTAGCAGCAGTGCAGCTCCACTGAGAGAAACAGGAGAGAAAATCCACAGTCCCTATTCTGTGCAAAAAAGTAAACCTAGAGGGGAAGCTCAGTGATTTTCACATCAAAGTTTGTCTCTTTGGTTGGTGCAGAAGACTACGAGCTTGGAAATTGAAAAAAAATGGTGCTGAAAAGTTTAAAAAAGTGAGCTTACATGACCTCTGTAGCCTGCTTTTCAACTCCGCTTGAGTTTTGCAGGTTCAGGTTACATAAGCTGCTACTTTAACACAATCAAATCTCTGACTGGACAGAACATCTCTTGTAATGTTGCATCAGTTTCGATCATTCGTTTTAAAAATCTGTTCATTTAAACTCGAGCAATGTTATAGGAGAGCAAAGCTAATTGAAATGAGTGCTCTCTTAAAGTCTGCAATAGCTTATACAAGCCTTTTTTAGTGCTGAGCCAACCAAACTGAGTGGCACCATCCAAAAACAAAGGTCTTCTTTGTATTAATTTCCCTCTTTGCTTCCTTGATGAGATGTTTTGGGACGATTCTGTCTTCCTGGACAAAGTTACCAACATTTCAGCTCAGCTCAGACTGCTGAAGTCGCACATTCACTTTGTCCAAACGGAAGGATGCATTTTTGCATAGAACAAGGACTGTGGATTTGTCCTTGATTTCTTAAAATGGAGTCGCACAACAACAGGTGGGGGAGTAGTCACTTGTCAGATGGAGACACGGGGGTCTAAGGCAAAGTTCAGAAAGGA
>JAPZDV010000004.1:19109284-19129049 GCA_029814665.1 Acanthurus lineatus | reverse complement strand
CACCTCACACATCTCTCCCCCCTTCCCCCTCCCAAAACACCACCGCCACCACGACTACCTGCACCCCCCCCTCTATCCCACACCTGTCGTCCATCCCTCCCCCCTAACCCCACCTTTACACCCACACCGTCCTCACACCCCCTCTTCCCCTTCCCCACCCCTCCTCCCCACCCCGCGTCACTCACAGTCCGGTCAGAGGGATGAGCTGGAGTGGCGTCTAGGACAGGAGCGAGGCGTGGAGCCCCAGAGCCAGAGCCAGGGTGGGGGCCAGGCCCAGAGCAGGGGAGCCACGGGACTCACTAGGTACCACAGGCCCCTGGCTTTAAGAGCAGAGGTCAGTGCCTCCTCCTCCCTCCTCCATCTCCCTTCCACCTGTGGGACTGAGTTGACACTGGCTCCTCCACGAGCCTCGTACGCTGGCCTTCTGTCACCTGGACTCTGTTTTCTAATCATTCGGATTGATTCAAAGATAAATTTTGTTTCTTCTCTGAAAAGCAACTGGTTCTTTATTGTCCATGGTGACGCTTAAGTGCTCCAAAACTGGCCAAAGCATGTAATATTTAAAGTAATTGATTTATTTTTTAATCAGAAATGACACAAAAAACGAACCGGCAAGTAAACTATGCAAAATTTTATATATATATTTATGCTTTTGCAAAATGCATTTTTTAAGTTGTCACATCATGGTCCAACTTTCAGTAAATTAAGCTAAAGTTTTGGGTGTTTCTGGGGTTTGTTTGTGAAGTGTCTCTGACTCGAGAAACGATGAACCATGACAAGAAAGAATCGATTCGCTCCACAGTGAAGCAGAAGCCAATTCTGAGAAGTCTGGCTTAACAATTTGTTTATTGGAAGCAGAAAAACGTTTAAAAAAAAAGTGATAATTTTACCAAAGTTAAGTTTATCTACTTTATTTACTGTATTTAAGTCAGTTTTTTGGGGGGGATTTTGAATATCAGGTGCTGAGATTTGAACAGAGAGTTTGTTCTGATCAGAAGGCCGCTCAGTCCAGCATGTCTCGTGACACTCCGGCCACACTCACTTATTGATGCTCAACACGATTTCACTTCATCCACTCACTCTACTCTCACACTAAGTATCCACTCCTCGAGCCACTGATCTTAATTTATTTAAGTTTTTTTTTTTTTTAACTCTTTTGGTTTAACATCTTCTTATTGCTTTAAATCCGTACCATGTGCCCCCTGGACATTCTGTGATTGATTTTTTTTTTTTTTGCCTTTGAAGAAACAAGTAGAACTGGATCTCAAACTACTTCAAAGATAAGAGAAGTTCAGAAAGTTTAACCAATCTGTGTATCTATCTGTGTAAGTTGTTTCATTAAAAAAAAATAGATCCTCTGTAGGGAAGTTTGTTGCCCTCAGCAGACGACATGCACAGCTGCAGCGCAGTGTTTCCTGTGAGGTGTACGGTTGCACTTTAGCACCGCGGCTGACTCTGCATGCCGTGCACACTCAGTAGTGACGCCCTCTGGCATCGGTTCATCACTACCGAGTGCACTGTCATGACTCGACTCAGCAAATTAAAACGAGTGTAAAAAGTGCAGCTTACACAGAAGTGTCACGGTGCCACTTTAAACATCACACACTGAGATAATCAAAGAGTACAACCAGAAAAAAGAAAAAGAGGCGAGCGGTTACGTTGCTGCCGCCGCACACATCAGCTCAGATCTGTTAAACCCTTCAGTGACTCGGCTGTTTGATAAAGCGGCTGTGTAATCGCAGGACACAGTGAGATTCATAATCGCTGCCTCATGCTTGTGTTCATAGAGAAATTGCTGGCTGTTATGTAATGCAGAGCACTGGCAGCACTGGCGATGTGACACATTACTATTACAGTTACAGTTATGGCACATTTGTGTGGATTTCTGTGCTCTCTGCCGCAGTGTAATCTGTGAGGTGAAGTGAATGAATGGGAAAGCAGCTCGGATATGGCAGGATTAGCACCGCTGCTGTCGGCCTGTGCGATTTGCATTTGACATTGGGCTGACAAGGGAGGTGATCCAGGGTCAGAACACACTGAACAGCTCAACTTACTGTCGGAGGGTGCAGCGGACGCCCACGAGCAGGAGAGAAGAAAGAAATCACATTATAAACCGCCGCAGTTTCCAAATTGTCAGAGTCTGCACTTGTAGTTTGTCCATAAAGGAAGGCAGGGATGTCTCACCGACAAACTGAAGAGTCATTTCATTTAAAAAATCATAAACATAAGCATCTCATTTTCCTACGAGCATTTTTATTTCACCTGTAGGAAAGAAATAAAACATCACATGCATCCAGTTCGGCTGTAAGCTTTCACGATTTAATTTTTTAAGATGCATTTTGTAGAAAAAAGTCAAATAATAACATTTAAGCAGCTCACACTTGCTTTTGGTGACATTATTTTGAGCTACAATGAGCGTGTCTGAATTTTTGTCTGTGAGTTGCAGCATATTTGTCTTAATAAATATTATTTAACCAGTCTAAGTATTATTTTGTCCAAGTAACATTTTGTTTGCTCAAAAAAGAGGAAGAAAATGAGTGAGACTGTTGATATTTTTGAGAATAACTCTTATTTGCTTTCTTGCCAAGAATTAGATGATAGCATTCTTATCATTCATATCGATATGGGAAATCTGATCTGACTATCAGTAGGTGGTTAACTTAGCTTAGCATGTAGACTTGAAACAAGTGGAAACAGCTAGCTTGGCTTTGTTAAAAGTTAAAAAATCCACGTACCAGCACTTTTAAAGATTGCATCACACTGACATCACATTGTGTTTTGCTTGTTTTATCCGCACTAATAATGCAGTGAAATAATATAGCCTAGCAGAGTCAGGCTAACTTTTACCTCTGTTTCCAGTCTTTGTGCTAAGCTAAGCTATGCTAAGCTAACCTGTGGCTGTACTAATACTCCAGCTGAGTGTTAGTAGTACAGCCATCAGTAAGCTGACAGATGGACGAGAGAGTGCAACCAATTTTCTCATCTAACTTTTAGCAAGAAGGTGAATAAGAACGTGTCCTTACACATCAGACTTGAACTTTAGCACTGATACACTTTTGTTTGAGGTTTGATCAAATAGCTTCCATGTTGCCAGATGAAGAAACTTGTACTTTAGTGTCCAAATGTGCAGCATTAAACTATAATCACCTCCTGAGACACAGCAGATGGAGATGTGACGGTTTCTACTTGTGTGATCTGATTGGAGGTTTTTCAGCTCGTTCAGTGATGTTTATTTTGTTTATTTGCAGTAAAAAAAACAAAACAAAAGAGAACAAAAACTGAGTGGAATTTTCTCAAACACAAATCCTTCACAGAGCTTTTCAGAGACAAACAGATTGATAGTGAAATATCAATATGTGACGTGGTTTTTCCAAAGCGTGGGTAAAGTGACTGTGTGCTCTGCTGTTGTGGGTTCAGCTCCGGGACTCTCCTGCCTCTGACATCCAGTTTCGTCTGGATCATGAACGAAAGCTGAGAGCGGCGGCAGAGGAGCGGGAGGCCGGCGTTTCTCTGCCTCAGGTACAACAACACAGACACTGACGCCATGTTTGAACACCTTCATATTATGAATATGAGTAACAGAACACCCGTCTCACACTTCAGTGTGCAGAAAGCTTTGATTTTGAAGCTTTAATATGAATTCCTGCTTTTTGTTTTAGACTGGGAATGATGACACATGCAGTAAATCCATGACTTCATTCAAATAAACATGATATTTATAATATGATCAACATGACAACTTCGATAACAAAATAAATTATACTCTTAGCCTGATTAAAAAACAATCATGAATTAGTCTGTCTTAAAATACAAGCACTTTGTCATTTTATACACACAAAGCATCATTTAGAGCTGAAACAGCAAAGTAAAATGCAAAAGCATCTTTTTCTTGTTTTCCATTTTCTTAGTTTTCTTAATCATCTGAATTAAAGTTAAATGTCTTAAAGTTTTTTTTACAAGTTGTTAGACAAAAAACAACTATTTAATCAACTCAGTTTGGGCTGTATTTCCTATAATTTTTTGACATTTCTGGCTAAATAATCAGAAAATGTGGTAAATCAGTAAACACAAAGAGACTCTGATGCACCCTCCTTTATAGAAAAAATCCATTAAAAAGCCTTGATTGTAGCACGGCGAAGCACATAAAAATTCGGCCGCTGAAAGACACAATTTAACCCACAAGAGCCCTCATCAGCGTCCTCCATGATGGAAGCTCTTGTTAGTCATCTCACAATAAAGGTTTTTTTATTATATTTGTTCTGCAGAGCAGTGTCCTTGGACTCCCTTTAATTTTACTGATTGCCTCTCGACTCAGAATGTTTCTACAAAAGGGAATCAAACTCATGTGTGTTTTCTGTTGATGCAACCCTCTCCAACAAGCTCGACTCCTCTCAGCCCCCCTTAATCCATTTATTCATATGATAAATTATATTAAAGTCTTTAATGATGACATAAATTTAATAATGTAGAGAAAAATAGTACTTACCTGTTAACATTACAGAGTATTTTAGAGTTATGGATAAATTTTTGTATTGACTATTTGAATCCGTCGTTCCTCTTCTTCCTCCCCCAGCAGGAAGATGAGCGTTTGCGTCTGGAGGCCCAGCGTGGAGCTCTGGAGCTGCAGGGACTCCAGACTCACGAGGTGCCCTGGAGTCAGGAGAGATCCGTGCTGCAGCAGGAGATCCGCCTCTTCAGACGAAACACCATCATCTTCTACATGAAGCTCAGGTGGATCCTCATGCACTGGAGGCTCGGCCGCAAGGACGAGTCCAGAGAGGAGATGGTGCACCCGGAGGTGGGTCGGAGGGCTTTTATAAGTACATTACATTGTGCAGATCTTAATCCACTAAACACTTAAGCAAGTCAGGTTGTGGTTTGAGTTATTAGGAACATTATTGTCAGTGTTATATTAATGTAAACTTCTGCCGGACTGATTGATGGCTGACAATCAATCGATAGCATCTCCTTTCGTTGTTCCGCTTCTCAATTCAGTGCTCCACTTTTTCTTCTTATCTCCTCAGACTCGAGGCTGAGTACACTCATATTTTCAAACACTTTATATTTTTTTGACTTGGTTTTGTTTTGTTTTGGGAGTTTTTGTTCGTATGATGAGCGTTCGTATCTCTGCACCGACTTCCCCAGAGATCACAGAGCGCCTTGGCCGGCACCGTGAAGTCTGTTCCCATGAATTTACTGTTGATGGAGGTTGAGTTTCTGTAATTTCTGCTCTTTTCTCAGCCCTGCTGCTGAATATCGCTGCTTGTACTGTCCACCCTGTCCACCCTATTTATCCTGGAAAAACTCCTTTTTTGGTTTTTGTAAACATAAGTTACATCACTTTGGTTTGCTGTTATATTTTCCTGAGTTTGGCACTTTAAGTGTTGGATTTATCTGTATGTTTTTTTCCTCTATTCAGTCCTGATTCATTAGTCTATTCATGCCGCCTTCTGTCATTAAACCTGACACGTCCCTGACTGGACATTGAGTTACAACGTTTTCTCAAATCAGGTTAATTTTTATAGCCCTTAGTCACGGTAACAGTTTCAAAGTGCCTCTCAATTTTATAAACCAGGTGGCAACAAGAAGAAATGGCTCAGCTCCACTTTCCTCCCTCATGGACTCACACGTGCATGGAAAAGAGAAACATGGTCACAAACAAGTTCAGGTTCATTATTTCAGTTATTTATACACTCACTTCCTTTTGCATTATTCTCTGTGTACACGGAAGCATTAAAGTAAGAATCAATCTATAAGCTGACTTTAAAAAGGAAAAAGAATTTAAGTGAGCAAACTTCAGTCCTTTGCTGCAGTTTATCTTGTCAGCGCTCCATGTTTGGGAACCTCCAGAAAGAGAAACTAATACAGTCTGTTGAATCGGTGAGTTTGTCTGTACGACAGAAGAAACGCAGGATTTACTGGCTGTTTTCCTTAAAAAAAGCTTCATAAATCTGTTCTCAGTAGTGCAGATTTCAGATCTTAATCTCAGATGATATTCGACATCTGAAGCAAATGGCAGAAAAGACTGTATACATGCTTGTTATTATTTTAAAGGATGATCATGTTTATGACGTATTTGTACAACCTGGATTCCAAAAAAAGGTGGGAAACTGTAAAACAGGAACATTATACAGTTTGTGTGCAGAGGATTGATTTTTGATTGAATCCAACCTTTTTTGAATTCTTCGTTGTTTGTGCGTCACTGTTCAGGTTAATGAAAGACAGGGATTTTACCCACAATTCCCCTCTTTGAGGACCTTTACCTTGTGTAAAATATATGTGAATATATATTTCCTAGGCAGTAAATCATCCAGCTACAAAAAAATGAAAAACTTTTGCATAAAAGACGAGTAAATTTATCCCAAAAAACTGAATTAATACGTGGCTGTGGCTGTCGTCAGGTGTGAATGTGTGAGTGAGACAGGTTGTTTGTGTGTGTGTGTTTCACCTTGTGATGGTGAAAAACTGCAGACTCATTCACGGTGTTTCTCTGCCTTCCGGGCATTGCATGCTGGGAAAGGCTCAGTGACTGCGAGCCTGAAAGAGAAAACGTTGGAACGGAGAAAACGTGTGCATGAATTGAAACACAGACTCTTCATGGCTGCTTCATCTGTTCCAGTTTGAGAAGTTGGAGGGCATCCCAGAGCTGGGAGTGATAACGGAGCAGGCGGAGGGGGAGTCGGATCGAGAGGACAGACTGTGTTTACCACAAACCCCGGGGGACGTCACCGACCCGGCGCCCGTCATCCCTCTGCCGTCACCGGATCGACACCTGCAGCATCAGAGACAGGTACTCACTCGCCTCCTCCAACTCAGCCGGGACTCTGCTGGACACTTTAGAAAAGGATTTTTAACATAAACTGAACATTATTTAAATCAGTAAAACTTTGTGTTTATCAGAAACCTTCAGGCAGATAAACTTCTCTTCGCCTGAGGCTGTGGTGTTTTTCGTGAAAGCAGCAGATCTGAATTATTATAATACTGATAATTTTCCTGAAGTAGTCGGGTTTCAGTCCAGCCTGCTGCCTGCGAGCGCTGCCTTTGCTTAAGAAACTTCCCTCAAAAGTGCTTCACTTTTTTCAGATATTTGATGGAGACACAGAATTACACGGCTGCCAGTTTTTTGGAATAAAATGATCCCCAAGTTTTTAAATGTGGCTCAGCTGAATGCTGACTGATGACATTTCCTTTCCATGCATGAATGAAATTAAAATAATTTTCAAAAATCTCCAGGATATGTAGGCTGAGGCCTGTTTCAGCAAGTGTATTAGCCAACATCAGAACAAAGTTGGTATTTGCTTTTAATAGTAATACTTTTAACAATTTGGTTTTTAATTTTCATCAATGAAGGGGGAGTCTCAGACTTTCCCTGTTCGTGACCCTTTAATATCTTTAGATTAATCTTCAAACTACAGTAAGACAACAAAATCCATTTCGATTTAATAAGTATTTTTCTTTAACAGCAATGTTATTATAGCCAACAATGTTAAAGGATTATTGTAGAGTTAATTTTGTGCTTAATTTAATACAGAATACTGCAAACATAGAAAACTAATAAATAAGAAAAAGAAGTAAAAATATGAGTATTATCACACACAGGATGAACAGTGTAATTGTGAGGAAATGAACTAGTGGGAACTTAATTTCCTCGAGTAAGTTGGTGTGCTGAGAGTTTGGACCTTTAACGGAGCCTTTCATTAGTTTCTTCATTCATTTTTTTTTAATTGTGTTCAAATGAATGTTTGGCAGTGGCTCATTAGACCAGTTTGGCATGGTATGCAAATGAGAATTTTGGCATAACATAACCGGTTCAGAGGCGGTAATTATTTTGAGTGCACCCAGTTTTGGGCTCATTGTTCAAACACAAACATGAGCTCTCAGTTCCACGCAAAGGAGACAAAAGGAGCTGTGTTCTTCAGACCGAGGAGAACTTTCTACTGAGGCACGATGTGTTGAGGTCTAATCGGTGCATCTGTCGACCAGTTTGCCTGTAAAGTTAAAAAAAAGTATTCAAGCATATCAGGCGACCTTAAGTGCCCCACTTTGTCTTGTGTTTTGAGTTTTCCATAACATCAGAAAACGGTTTTGTACAGTGATTTGATGGTGTTGCCGTACTCTGTGAGCAATTTTCCAGTTTTAACAAGCGTGCCCAGTAGACTAAATTAAGCTTTATGCAGGAGGGCAGAAAAGTGGACTTGCTTTAGTAAGCATTTGCACACATGGTTACTACAGCAGAGCACAAGCACAAGCACAGATGATAATTCCTGCAGCCAGAACGAGAGTGAGGTACAGTAATAGTATTTTAAGCCTCAACGAGGTCATTGAAAGTTTTAAGTGGAGACTGGGATGTAATTTAGGCAGCTTGGCAGCTTAGTGAGGGCAAAATCCTGATTCATTCTCTCTGGTGCTGCCGTGTCTGATACAGGTGAAGTGCTGAAGTTCATATAAATACTGTAAATACTATTGATAAGATGAATTTTTTATTGCTTTCTGCGTGGGGCACAAGATCCTACACAACTCCTATTTAAATATGTGTAAAACCAGTGTGACAGTCCTCAAATCAGCTCGACATTTCAAGAACTTTTAATACTTTCAGTGATTGTATTTATGAGGGGATTTCTTATATCTGGTTGACGTTTTGTGTCAAAGCTAATACATGCTAACACATGTTGGATTAGCATGTATTAGCTAACCCAACATGTGTTGGATCGACAGTCATGCGTGTGAACTGTTAAAACATCCTGCTAAAACTCCTGGATGCCAAACAGCTCTCCCAAGTCATTGCACAATATGAATTTCTTCATCGGGAAAGATAAAAATATCTTAAATCTAATATCTGTGACGTTAATATGTGATCATAACATCTTTGATGTTATTTGTGTGTGTGTTTGTCTTACTTTTACCTCAGTGATTGGGTAACACACACTGCAGGAGTAGCATGTCATGTTGATATAGGACCACCGAAGCAGCAAAGTTTGAAATTTTCGGAGTGTACATGCTTTAATTAAAGGGATCCAGTGGAACATTTGACCACTAGGGGTGCTAATGAGCTCTCTAGCTGGTTCTGTTGGTGTTTTAGACTCGTACAGTAATGTAATACTAGTACAGTTCTTTCTCTCCTCATTTTCAGTCATTTCTCTATTTATCCACTGTCAAAGCTAAATGCCTTGAAGCTAGCTAGCAGACATTTGTAAAAACAATGGAACTCTCAAGATACTTAAAAATCCATTAAAATCCGTAAAACAACTCATGAAGAAGGAAATGTGTCATGTTTGTCAGGCTACATAGTGAATTTTGGGTTAAGACCCCAAACCTTCAGCTCAAAATAAGCTAATTAGCGAGCGAGCTACCAAGCTAAGCCACTGGTAGTTGCTAGTGGCTGGCAGGTCGGCTAGTTATGTTTCCTTTAAAAGTAAGGCTCTATTTTATGAGCGATATTTTTAGATCTTCTTCTTGATTATGTTTTAATCAGGGAATCTACTGAATAAAGAATGTTTTTCTGACGCTAGCAGGATGTGTATTTTTGACAGACAGCAGTGGAACAATAGAAATAATGAAGCTGGTTGTGGTTATATCTTCCCTGATAAAAAAATAACTAAATAAACTCCACTTGTTTGCTGGTTATACTCAGACAGCATTGAAGTGCTCTGGCCTTTTGGCACCTGAGCTTCATATCGTGTTTTCGGCCGCGGTTGGCAGAGCCGGCGGCGCTGTAGTGATACCTCGAGTTGATGTTTTACTCACAGACTCCTTTGTGCTTCACTGCCTCCTGCCAAGACCTGAAGAGTCTCTACAGCAGGACCACCAGAGGCAAACAGCCTCCACACACACACACACACACACACCTCTCTGAGCAGAAACTGCAGGAATAAAACACACTCCTCTCTTCAGTGTGACCCGGCCCATGTCGATGCTCATATAGCCTGCAGCCAGAAGAAACACAAGTGCAGATTTTTAAATGTGACTTTAAACTTTCTCAACCGTCCTGCATTGTAATGAGAGTTAAAAAAAAAAGCAGTGTTGTTGTTTTAAAGCAGGTTTTTGTTGCAGATTTAACTGCTGCACCACTCAGAGATTCCTAAAGGATGAATTATCAGCAGGTTTTTGAGTGTAACTTCATGTTTTCACCCACCCATATGTACATATTTCAGTTGTATAATAGCTGTGGTCAAGGAAAGATTAATTGGGATTAATAAAAGAGAACAAGGAGGCAGACAGGAAATGAGTCAAATTGATTTATAAAGCAGCTGCATCCTAAAGTGACACAGAGGACACAGATAAAAACAAGAGGCATCAAGATAAGGAAAGAACTTGCTGAACTCGCCATGTTCATGTGTGTCTCAGTGTGTGTTGGGTTAACCTTTTCCTAAATGTGTAATTTTTTTCTCTATGTTCTTCTTCATGCAGTTCGGGGAAAACCGACAAGTGCTGCAGGCTGTTCGGACGCTGCTGGAGGAGTTTCGGGAGGAGCTGCAGGAGGAGGAGACGAGGCGATGCCAACTGCAGCAGTCCTACGCCAATGACAAAGCTGCCTGGGAGGTCAAGTGGGCAGAGATGAAGTGCCAGGTTGCACAGGTACAGATGGCGTCTCAGCGCCCACCTTAAAGGGACAGGACACAATCTGGTGCGGAAAACTAGCGATGCATTCAATAAGCAGCAAGGTGACAGCGAACATGTTGCCTTCTCCACGGATGAAATCCCACTCAGGGTGAAGCGTTAACAAGTGGAAAACAACAAATCTTTTGTTTTCTCCTGTTGTGTTTTTTTGTTTTTTTGTTTTTTTTGCCGCCACCATCAGGCAAATCAGTGTCAGTTTCAACAACCTAGCAGTGAAATGAAACTGTGTCTTAATCTATATCATAAGTGACAAACAAACGAACAGAAACCGCTTTATAATCACCTCTCAACAATTCAATTAAAAGAGGAAAGCCAGCTTCCAATAAGACAAAAATAAAGATGAATCACTGCTTGGCACTAAGTGATTCTGTCGTCGCCGTGCAAACTAATTAATTCATCACTGCGCCTAATTGTTTGATTCGCTCTAAGCATTTCTTACAGAACTCAAACCAGCTGTTAAATCACTCTCTTATATGCAAAGTGGGAGTGTAAATTCTTTGTAGATCAGGAAGAGACCATCTATGTTTCAACAAATACAAGTACACAATACATGTCATTTTGTGAAGAGGCTGCCAGAACATGATATCAGTGTCCATATAAAAACCATTTAAATATGCAATAACAGTAAAAGGATTCAAAGATTTAAAAAAAACTGTCTTCTTGTCTTCTAAACTGTCTGTTTGAAACAGCATTCACAACACTGCGGGTGTTAAAATCTTCACAGACACTCAGGATAATAACATCTTTTAAGGAATTCAAAGTGTTCAGACAAAAAAACAGCTCACACTGATAAAACTCAAAGAGCTGAGAGAGTAAAATATGACTTTGAGATTCCAGTTTGATGAGCTAACCCATGAGTTTGAAACCTTCCTGAATCAGATGCAAAATCATAGCAGTTTATAATATTGTGAGATGTAATTTTACAACTCAGGAAAATTATTGCAGTGAAAATTTTTTTTTTGATATCCGCTGTTAGGTAGACTGTTGAATAACCCTGTTCACATTGTAAAGTGATCCACCTGTAGATTTAAATGCCATTGCAGGTGAAAACTGTTAGCATGTAATTGTGGTCAGGAAAATTATTATTATTACAGCAGTGGACATCATTACTTGACAATATCTATCATTAAACCTCCAGTAATCTCACACCTTCACCCTGCTTTTGTTATTTGGGTTTAAATTTCACCACAGAAAAGAATAGATCATGTTTACAGTGAGATGCAGTGACACACCGGTGTGGCACAGTAGGATATTAAATCCATGTTGCTCTGTTGTCCAGATGAGTATCATTGGTCGCAGCCGACGTTTCCTGTTTCGTCTGATAAAAACTCCAGATTTTTTGTTTCCCTTTAAGAGGAAGAACACAATCATGTCACCTAACTGTGAGCGCTGTGTTGTAAGATAAGATTTGAAACCCACAGTGTCTTTCCTTTAGTTTTTATCTGATGCACTGCAGCACTGAGAGCCAATTAAACATGAGAGGGGATCTTATTACCTCTCATGCTCGTAATCTTTACAGCTGGCTCTGGTGGTTCATATCGTCGGACGGAGCGGAGGTCGCTCAGGACCTCGATGAGGACTAATTTGCTTAGCTTCCTCTGATAACACCATGTTGGAGTCATTTCTTGCTTCACTGTGCCTGTTCTGATTAAGACTTCAGACTGTCCCCCTCCCTGAAGTGATGTTTATTTGGGTTCATGAGAATAAAACAGCCCAGCAGAGCAGAACTGCGAGTTACTCTCACCTGCGTACGTGGATGTGAAGTGGTGATTATTTTCTTTTTGAGTCACCGTTACCAGATAATGCCATCGATGCTCAGGCCGGATCACGTTTCATATTCTGGTTCGGTCACTGGCACGGAGTGAAGCTTCCTAAGTAACCATCTATATTTATAATGTCTTACGTCTGGGCTCGCAGCATTCAGTCAGTCAGCAGCTATTTCTGTGCGTTATCCTCTCTGGTGCGTAATCAGACGGTTTTAAAACAGAGTATAAAAAGTGTACAAGACAAATATTTGTGAATGAGAGTCGTGTGTGTTTAAAGAGAGCCTTGACTCGCTCAGCTCCAGTGCCACAGACTCTGGTTTGTACCATTATGTTGCTGCATCAAAACCCGTCTGAAGATTACAAAAGCTCTGTTCTGCCCAGAAAAGAGAAGCTTCCAGAGTGGCTTCAGTCTGCAGCTTTGAAGATTACTGCAGAACATCTGAGTCCTCAGTTCAGGTCCCTCCACCAGCGAGTGGTTTGAAATATAAATTTGGGAGGGGCAGCGCTCGAACGAGTGTGTCCCTGCGGACCGAGAGAAAACAAATACTGCTACTTTGTGATACAGTCTCAAAAAATGGCGGTTTTATTTGTTGAAGAGGAGAAATTTAACGCGGACCTCTGTGGTGTTTGAGGTGTGTTCACAAGTGTTTGAGTGAAATTAAGTATATTTGCTCAGCTGTTTCTTCACTGTTCTTCCAAGCTTTTTAGTGATCTGCAGTTCTCACCGGACAATAAAGCTGCAAACACATGATGTTTTTAAAGATTATAATATTTTGCTTCAGATTAACTAGTCGGCAGCTTATAAAGTCATTAAAATTTGCTCAACCTTATGCAAAAAAACACCTTGTCATCAGTGGGACAAATTGCTTCCTAATTGTCATGTTTTTTCTCTCTTTTGAACATTTTTATGCTTTTAAATTAAAACATTTTCTCACTTCTCAAGTGAGATATTTTTTTTGTTTCATTTTCCCAGAATCAACCCTTCACATCAGCAAGTTTTAGAAATTTCATATTTTAATAGCAGCACCTTTAACACATAACTCATACTTTGGGTACTGCTTATATAACAACAACTTTCACCTCAACAGTTTTAATAAGGACTTTTTTCAGTCAAAATTAGCTCCAATAACAATAATTGTGTTGTAACTTTGGGTGAATTAACCCTTTAAATGGAGCCGTTTTCAAATACACTCGTCCAGATTAGTTCATAATTGTTGTCCTTCTTCATATATAGATATTTGTATTATATATATATGTATTATAAATGTATATATCTCCTCATAATATTGTCGTATGTTTGACTTTATCTTCATTATTTCCTTGTGTTTGCACTGTTTCTTAACTCAGCATCTCTGTGTCTTTTCTCTCCGACCAGCTGGAGGAGGAGGTGCAGAGTAAAGTCCGAGGTGAAGCGCAGGGAGGTGAGGGGGAGCAGGCCGGGGTACCTGAGTGGGATTTGAATCAGGAGCGGGAGGAGCACCGGCGTCTGCTGGCCGAGAGCCACAGCACCTCCCTGGACCTCCGCTGGAAGCTGCAGCACGGGGAGAAGAGGTGGGGCCGCGAGAGGGCGGAGCTGCTGGAGCGCTTCAACCGGGAGAGGCAGGAGTGGGACGGCAGCATGAGGGAGCTCCACCGCAAGATGGAGAGGGTGAGAGAGGGGAGGAGGTGGAGAGGGGGAGAGGAAAAGGAAGGATGTGGTCAGGCAGGAATGAGAGGAGGGAAAAGCATTAAAAGATGGAGAGAAAAAGAATAAGAGAGGGTTAAAAGTTCTAACATGAGGTACTCTGATTACTCCATCAGCAGAAAATCAATCAATCAACAGTATTTGACGAAAGAGTTTCACCTTTTAGTCCCGTTTAGTTCTGTAATCTTCCATTGTGTCGCACAAACTTCCTCAGCAGAGGGAGTTTACCCAGTTGTCTTGGAGTTGTAAATTTTTAAGTAGCTCTAATTTATTTTGGCTTAAAAGATGATTAAAAGCTCCTTCGAGAACAATGTTGATTAAAAAAAAAATCACTGCAAGGTTTCCTTTTGTAGCTTTGCTGGAGCTTTTAATCATATTTCACTTCTGTTTCCAAGGTCAATAAAAAGATTTTAAGCTTTAAGCTAACACTTACAAGAAGTTAAAGAGCTTATTATTTATTATCAATAATTGTTTGTTACCTGTTGAACAAAATTGCCACCAAAACTCATCAGTCTAAAATTACCAGTTGATAAATTTTTCTTTTATCTGAAAAATGATCAGATAATATTTCTCAGAGCTCAAAGCGACACCTTCATGGTGTTTATGTTAAATGTGACTAACAAGCTGAAACCCACAGATATTTATGCGACAATCATGAATTACAGGGGAAAGTAGCAAACCAGCAAATGTCTCTTTTCTGCTTGATAAAAAAAAAAATCCAATATCAAAATCACTTTTTTTAAAAACTGATGAGCTGAAAACAGCTTTTCCATGTTTGATAATACAAGAAATTTGGGTCTTTTGGGTTGTTGAGAAGACAAGTTGAGTAATTTGAAGGCATTACCTTAATTTTTAAGACTTTTTAGATGTTTTTCTCACTATTTTTAGCTTTTTTTCATTGACAAGCAATTAACGGAATAATGGGGAATAAAATTAATCTGTTGTTGCAGTAAACGTAACCTCTTTAAACTGAACTGCATCTTTATAAACTAACTATAAAAAAATACCACAACTTAAAGATTTGAAGGCTTTCCTTGTTAAGCAGCGCCTGTATGTGTTTGTGACAAAGTGCCCGAGGCGATATCCTCTGTTGTTTGCTACTTTTTAATAGTCAAAGCTGGAAGCAAAAAAAAAAAAAATGGAGGATTACTGAATAATTGATGTCCTTTGTGAGATTCAATTAGACAAAACTGCAGCGTCTCACCTCGCCTGTGTGTGATGATGTTCAGGGCACGAGGCAGGAACAAGCACTCGTTAATGTGAGATGGCTGTGAAAGCATTAACATATAAAGCAGAGACAGGAACAACAAAAAAAACAGGAAAACGCTCTTAATACAGCTCAAAAACTACCAATAAAAAAAAAACTGCTGATGCACTGCTGAATAGAGACACTGAGCAGGAAGAAGAGATGCATAATTCAGTGATGTTGCAGCAAATGATGAAGCACAGGTCACCAAATGAACCGCTCAGACTGGCGGAGTGACAGTGAATGAGTGATGTGGCTCTTCTCCTTTAACCCTGAGCCTGAAGGAAGGAGCTTAACCCAGAATAAAGCAGGTGGGTTTCTCCTTAAATCACAGCTGAGGAACACAGTGAAAGAAAACAGCTTATTTGTTTGTTATATTTCAGGAAAGCAGGCTGTTGATGTGGGATAAAAGCCTCCCTTGCACTGATGCTGTAAACTTGCAGGACCATATGGGGGGGTTTTACATGAACACTCCCCTCATATTCGTATTTTATTCTCCGTGCAGATGCAGAGAGAGCTGAACACCCGGCGAGGCGACAGCATGGATGTCAAAGATGGCAGCTCGGTCCACAGAGGTGTGTTTTCCCCTCAGGACAGTCCCCGTAACGCCCCGCGGTCGCCTCGCTCCCCGCGCTCCCCCTGCACGTCCACCCCTCTCCCCGTCCCCCCCGTACGCTCCCACTCGGACTCTGAGGCCATGCTGGAGGAGCAGGGGGCAGCGATGAGGCTGAAAGGCCCGACGGAGAACCTGTTCCTGGACGCGTTGTCTCTGGACCCCCTCAGTGGGCTGGAGGTGCCTCCACCCTCCAGACTGGAGAGTGAGAAGAGGTTCCCCTGCATGAAGGAGGTAACACACACACACACACACACACACACACACACACACACACACATCAGTCGAGTTAGGAAAGTTTCAGATTTAGTGAATGTAGAGCTCCATAAAAAGCCAGTTTGAGCCACAGCGGGTTTGAACGATGGGTTTGTTGACCACAGACAAAAAAAGGAGGCAGAGTTTTAAACGACAACATGAAAATTAGGCTTTTTTGGAAATAAGAGGATGGATCAAAGTAACTCTGAAATGATCAGGCAGCAGCTGGCATCATCGATTCTTCCATTATTTTTGTCTGGACTGAAATATGTCAACAACTATTAAATATTTTCACACTCATGACCTGCAGAGGATGAATCCTGATGACTCTTATCCACATTTCCTCCAGTGGTTGCCTCACCATGTTTTTCTCAGCAGCTATAGAGTTGCTTATTGGCCATTATGTTATACATGTAAGAGCAGTTTTTAACTGTTTTTTTTAAACTATTTACAGGCAAAATGATTAGCTGAGAAAAGTACTGCTGGATTAGCTGATAACTGTTGATAATTTCGTGAGTTTAAACCGATCAGTGACATGAAAGAACAAAAGAATGAGAAAGAAAGACATAATTTAAGCCAAACTGATAAGAAGATTTTGTGATTTTGATCCTAATCCGTCCTGACACTCCTGCGTCTGTCAGAACTGTGTTTGAAGTTACAGGAAACTAAACTCAGCGTCATTACAGTGCACAGTGTGCATGTAAACTCAATGAGCTGCATTTTATTCTGTGACGTTTATATGATGCTTTCGTGCACCATTTTCAATGTGAAACTGCTGGTTGAAGTGTAATCTAATCTAATCTAATCTAATCTAATCTACAGGATTTTGCGGTTCCAAGTAAAACATAAAATGTCTAACAGACCGAATACATCCTGTTTTAATTTTAGCTTAAAAAAATTAACTTTATTTCTAATTCATAAAGTCTAACTAGTTAATTTCTTCCTATTTGGTTTTCATTTCAATTTGTTGCAGCCACTTTGCCACAGTGGATTTAAAATCTCACACATTAATCTTGCTGTAACGTTCAAAATAAATGCATTTTTAGTATTTTGTATTAACATTAACTGTGGTGCTAAAATGAGACAAATAGCTTTCATTATTATTTTTTCAAATTTAATTATACAGAAGACTTTCCCTTTTCTTGAATCACACTTTTTCAGAATATTTTTAGAGGCTTCTGATTATAAATCTATTTACAGTGATCCCTTTTTTCCACATAATTCAGTTGTCGCATCTGTTGTGTTTCAGGCTCTGAATGAGATCTCAGAGAGGGAAGGAGATCCTGAGTTCCCAGAGGAGGAGATGAGCGGTGGGAGTTTGCTCAGGTAACCTCATGGCAAAACCTCGAGTCAAACTGAGTTCAGAGAGACTTTTAACGGTCAAACTGGTCCTTAAAAGCTGCTGCATTTTTATTGATGTCAAGAGTGAATTCATCACTGAGTGGCTGCAGATTATTCAGCCTTCTGCTGCGTTTTAGCTGCTCATACATACACATGGATCCCTCTGGAGATCAACTCAGCAGTTGATTCTGTTACTCGCAGTGACAGCCAGTTTTCCCCCGGTGACTTTTGTTTGAAAGTTTCTCTCGTGGCGAGCAAGTGTTTCACTTCACCATGTTGTTAAATAATTCAGACGGTTTTAAAACGCTGAAAAGCATTAGGTCGCTTTCCTAAACATCGTAAACACGTATTTGGGTTTTTTTTTTTCTCCTGCAGCAGCGAGAAAGAGAGATGAGATCATGACTGAGTTCAGATGTTCGGTGACACAACTGAAGTAGATGTTAATAAACTGTGTGTGTGTGTGTGTGTGTGTGTGTGTGTGTGTGTGTCCAGAGCCAAGTCCGTGTGCTCCATGAGCGACTTCCAGCGGTTGATGGACAGTTCGCCGTTCCTCCCCGACAAGACTCGCCATGGTGATCAGGGCCAAGACGACATCACCCCCCCTCTGTCCCCGGACGACCTTAAATACATCGAGGAGTTCAACAATAAGGGCTGGGACTTTCCGTCGTCCCCCTCCGGACAGAGTCCTGCCCGGGAGGTGTGGGCGGGCAAAGCCCCCGAAGCTCGGGGAGGGGAGCCCGTCCTCGATCCATTCCAGCCCCCTTCCTGGTTCCTCACCACCAGCGCCACCCTGACCACCAGCACCCTGAGCAGCCCTGAGCACTGCCACAAGTCCCCGCTGAGGGGCAACGGAGCAGGGGCAGCAGGGGTGGGAGTGGAGCACTGTGGGGTCCACATCCTCCACAGCCCCACCAGACCCGGGGCAGCTGAGCGCCACCCTGCCCAAGAGCCGGACTTCCTGTTTGCCAAAGGGACCAAAGCCAGGGGTGGAGTAGAGGCTGGGGTGGGAGCCAGTGGGCCGGATGAGGTGTTTAGCAGTGGGAGGTGGCCGTGTGGGCTTCTGGAGGGTGGGGGATTGAGGACTTCACCTAATCAGTCTCCTATCTGCCCCACAGTGGGCTACACCTCCTCTCTGGAGCTTCAGCTCTCCAGAAACATGAGCGACGACATGAAGGAGGTGGCCATCTCCGTGAGGAACGCCATCCGCTCTCCGCCCGGACCCCTCCTCCGGGACACTGCCTGCCAGACAAACGGATTCACCACGCGAGGCACTCAGACCACCCAGACTATCAGTGTGGGTCTGCAAACGGACCTGCTGAGGAACCTGACCAGCAGCCCCCACCGCTGCCTCACCCCAAAAGGTGGAGGCACGCCTATCTCTTCCCCGTCACGCAGCACGAGGAAGGTTCAGTACTCCCCCGTCGTCCAAAGCAAGTTTGAACGCCCCTGCTGCTCGCCAAAGTACGGCTCGCCCAAACTCCAGCGCAAACTGTCCACATCCAACAAGGCTGATCTGCCCAACACCAGCCGAGCCCCCACCCCCACCACACCCCAGAAGGGCAACAACGAGTCGGCGTGGGCTCGCTCCACCACCACCCGTGACAGCCCCGTCCACACCACCATCAACGACGGCCTCTCCAGCCTCTTCAACATCATCGACCACACCCCCGTGGCCTACGACTCCATGCAGAAGTTCAACAAGTCCCCCAGCCGCTCCCGCCCCACTCCTCCATCCACCTCCGAGCCCAGCCCTGCTCAAGGGGCCACGGACCCTCGAAACGTGCAGGAATGCTCGCGGACTGCTCGCGGGCGCTCGCCCAGCCCCGTGCAGCTGATAGTGGAGACGCAAGGGGACAAAAACCCAGAGGTGGTGAGCATACGGCAGGACCTGTCGGCCCCCCCGGGCTACACGCTGGCCGAAAACGCAGCCCGCATCCTTAACAAGAAGCTGCAGGAGCAGAGCTTTAGAGAGGAGAGGAGGCTGCAGGCCGGAGGACAGAGCAGAGACGGCGGCAGGCAGGCCGACTCAGACAGAGGACAGTCTGGATGTATGGAGGTAAATATACAGACGCACTGGATTCACCGTTTCATCTCTCCTTTGATCTGGGGCCCATGTTTTATGTCGCAAAGATTTTTATGACTTTGCCTCGGATTTTCACTGTAATGGTTGAAGACAAACTTTAAAACATTTGTGGTTAATTTAAAAAAAAAAACAGCTAATCAGCTACATGATAATATCACTA
>JAPZDV010000004.1:19094060-19109184 GCA_029814665.1 Acanthurus lineatus | reverse complement strand
GTAATGCTCGAAGAAAAACTTTAAAACATTTGTTGTTAATTTAAAAAATAAAGCTAATCAGCTTCATGATAATATCACTAAAATGTTAATGCTTTTTTCTCAGATCAAAAGCTCTGACTGATGCTATGGTAATGTCACAATATTTGACCCTCTTTAATAAGGCTGAGCTTCTCTTCTTTGCTGTATGCAGACACTCTTAAAGGTGCTATTTGTGACATTTAAGCACCAATTACAGTAGTCCTCTTATACAAAGGTCAAATTAGTACTTTGTACAGTAGGTACAAGGTTGATCTCTACTTTAAAATGTGCTATGGAAGTATAAGAGTGTATGGCAGCACAATCCCAGCTGCTGCATGAAAACAAACAATCCTGGTCAGATTATTTAAAGCAGGTTTGACCATCATCATCATCGTTATTAGAGTAAAAGTCAGGTTTGTACTGTAATTGGTGCATAAATGTTACACAAAGTACCTCTATAGGTTTCTTTTTCTGTACTTTTCTTCTTCACTTTAGTGACTTTCTTGTTCTGTGGCTTTTATGTCTTTGCTTCAACTCTCACCGAGGTCCGACCGAAACCTGATCAATGTGTCTGATAACTGGAGCATGAAACTCATGATCTCACTGTAACAATCATAGTGGGATCGTAGTTGCATAAATTATCATTATCCGCACTTTACAATTAAAATTCCGACCTGAATTTTAAATGCTTCCAGTTTTTACAGCATCTATTAAAATAAACTGAGAAAAGCTTTAATTTTACTGGATGAAATCAGTGCTCTAAATTGTCGGTCGGACCCTTTTTCACCGCCCATTCAGCTGACCTGTGGTTAAAAAAAATAAATGACAGGCGGAAAAACAACTTTCATTCATGTTTAAGTGGTGAAACCTATATAGAAATGCATGCAGTTTGCTGTATGTACTGGTGCACCTCTTGTTTAGCTCTCTATGAACGGATTTAAACTTCAGAAAAGTAGGTCGTGCAGCATTAAAGCTGCACATTAAAACAATGTACTGTGGACGTAGTGTACATGTGAAACCACAACATGAACAGCAAGCAGCGTAATCCCACATATGGTGATTAGTGCGTCCACTAACATCAGGGCTTCACCAGCTGCTGATCTGCACAACAGACAGTAAGATCAGAGTCTGATATGTGTTGTGTGTGTTTCCTGCAGTCATTCACTAAACGATGCAGTGACTTCTGTGGATGACGATCACGGCTGCAACAGAGCAGGATGATGGATTATGACAGTAAATGAGGAGGCAAAGTGTCAGTGTTGTTGTACAGATCTGGATATGGATCATATATTACTGTTTTTTTGCATGTTATTCAAATGTAAACACACACAGAAGTGGGGAGAAAGGAAACAAAACAGTGAATTTAATGAAAAAAGTCAGTTTACTAAAACAAAATGCTTGTTTTTAGCTATTCAAGTGAATTAGGGCTCCAGGTAATAATTATTTTAAGTAACATTTCAATAGTTTAGTCTGTAAAAAGTCTAGAAACAGTGGAAAAAGGCACAATTACAATCTTCTAGACGTCACCGTTATGTCATCTAATTGTTTGTTGTCTTATTAAACATTTAGAAACAGAAAGATATCCAGACACACACTCACATTTCAAATCAGCAACCCGCAAATATTATTTCAGTTTTCACTAATTGACACATATCTACATTTCTAAAATGCTGAAAATTGAATAAGGATACTGTTATTATATGAAATATAACCTTGAATCTTTGCTTTTATCCAACTCGGTGAATTACAGCCGGAGCATTTAATTCAGATTATTCAATCAGTCAGCTAAGAGACGTTAAAAATGCCCATTAAAAAAATACCCAATATCCAAGGTTGCATTTCTGCATTGAACTAAAGAACGAACAGCACATCTATTAATTAGTAGAAAAACGTCAAATTTTCATATTTTAAGAAGCTGAAATCAGCAAATATTTGCTCATAAATAACAAACGATCATCAAAATTGTTGATGCATTTTCTCGGAGAGAAAAAAACTAAACATCTCAGCAATGAAGCGACTGAAAAAGCTGCAATATGAAGGTGTTTCATCACATTCAAGGAGAAAATCCTTGAATCCGGCATCACCATGTTACGCTCACTGATACGCAGCAGTACAGTCAGCTGCATCGGTACAAACAGTGCTGGTAGATAAAACTTTACAGCCTTACTGTGTATATGTTATATATATCACCCAAAGCGAGGTTTGGTTTATCTTTACATCGAATGTTTGGTTATCTCCGACACTCTCTGGCCTTTCTACGTGTATCTACATGAAGGTCAACGTCTCCGGCTCCCTGTGTGTTTTCTTGCAGGTCCAAAGTGAATGGGTGTGTGTTGGGTCTGTGTGGTCTGCAAGCTGAACAATCAGCCACTTTGTTTCTCCTGATCAGCCTCTCTCTGCCTTTGATATGCCAGACTTTCTTTTGTTTTTGTTTTTGTTTTATTCCTCTTTGCCCGATTTTACCGATTAACATTTCCCGCTCTATCGTCCCTCCTCCTCCTCCTCCTCCTCTTCCTCCCCCTTTTCTCCTCCCCTCTCTGGGCTTTTATCTCTCCCTCTCTCTCCTCCCTGTCCGCTGTGCTCTGATCCAGAACCACACTGTCATACTAACAACTCCTTGGGGACTCTAACTCTGCTTGTCTCCGTGATGTAAGTTCCTCTTCCTCCTCCTCCTCTTCTTCTGCGACCTCCTGCAGTTGGTTCACCAGCCACACGGACCTCCCCCCACCTCCCCCTCCGCCTCACCTTCACACCCTGCAGGCCTCCCCCCTCCCCTCCCCGCCCCCCCTCCGTCTCCTCACCCTCTTCATTAATGCATGCTTCACAGGACAGCAGAGTGACAGTGTGTGAAGCCATCGGAGTGGTGTCAAAAGTTGTGCGACGGCCATCCATCTGTTTCTTCGTGTCAATGCACGCATGCTCAGTTTCTTTGGTGTTAGATCATCTGTTTTTTAAAGGACCATAATGGCGTTTTTGCATGTTTTAGTCCATCAGACATAAATCATATCTACTGTTCTCCAAACCATACCATACATTTATAGATTAGTAGATTTGATTATTCCACCAGCATGAAAAATCGACCTCAGGAGACTAGCACGAGATAGATAATCAATAACAGAGAACATTTATTAAACTATAAAACTGCAGCTAGGAGCAGGAACCGGTTTGATAAATGTTCTTGATGTTGATGTTACAGCTTCATATGCTAATTACAGGTAGTTAAGGATCAGCTTTGTCAAAAAATCATTAACTTCTTCCAGTTTTTTTAATGTTTAAAGTAAAAAAGCAGAGCTAACTCTGATATTAGCCAGCATATGTTAGCTTAGCTGTCTGCTAGCTAACATAGGCCGCTAACTTAAGCCAAGGCTATTCTTTGGCTTAAGTTAGCCAGTGGACCCGATGGTAAACAATTACAAAAACTTGCTAGACTTTGATTAAAAAAAAAAACTTAATAACAACAATAACACAATAATAACAACATTTAATTATAGCAAACATGCTACTGTTGATTTCAGACACAGCTATAATCTGCTTGTAACAATAATTCCAATTAAATATGGTGTAGTTAGCTAATGTTAACCTCGCCAAGAAGCTAAAAATCACAAACATTTTTAAAAATCTGGGCAAATTTGAGGTAACGTTAGCATTAGCTAAGTTGCTTAATCAGATTAGATAAGCTAAAACTTGTGGGTGATAAGATGGGTGGTAATAGATAGTTGACCAAAAAACATCGCTAACATCAACATTAGCTAGTTTGTGTTACCCGAGCTAACATAAATGCTTATTATTAGCAAACGTAGACTAATTCTTAGAGACAAACAATAGATGATTATCAATATTCTGAAAACAATAATGTGAATTTGAGCTTATTGCTATCAAACTCTGATTTCAGATGTCTTGTTAACGTTAAAATCACAAAAAACTTTTTAATTGCTTCTTTCTGCACTAAATTAGCCTGTGACAGGAGCATCATTGAACTGTCAAAGTATGAATGCATCTAAAGCAGTTTTCAAGTTTCAGTATTTCTGTTGAAAATAAATCAAACCAGTTTGGCTTTAATATAAAATATATGTTATTTACCTGCAAAATCTGCAAAAGCCCCAGTATGGTCCTTGAAAACAAACTACGATCATGTGACTCAAAGAGTCATCAGATTGTGTCTTGATTACTGATCAAAAATCAGATTTTGGTTAAATTTTTCACCAAAAATGTAAAAGCAGTAAACACGACTCAGACGAGACGACTCTGGGACGTTTCACACATTCCTCAGCACAGGTTGTCTGTTGTCTGGATTATTCTAACGTTTTGTTTCTACCAGGTCCTCCTCTTTGTGTCACCATGTGTGCGACTGGATGGACTGTGATGTTTTCTCGTGATGTTTTACTTTCTTTCACCCCTTTTTATATTCATGCAGTACTGTTCTTTTCTCTCCCCTCTTACAGTTTCCCCCTTAGTAATTTCCTCTCACACTAACAAGTCCTGCAAAGACTAACTGAAGACAGCTGCTGCTAACACTCATAACTGTGTATAATCTGTCACCTGTCGGGTTGTGTTTTTAATGCCTGGTGGATATCGACTAGTTACTCTTGTTCATGTTGCATGCTTAAAGGAAAAATCCACCGTCAGACAGTTTTGCACTGTTGTACAACATCTTACAGAGTGTCAGGGCTTTTTCTCAGCGCAGGAATTTAGTCTTCAGGTTTTTCACAACCTCTCTCGTCCATTTTTTATTTATCTAATGTTTTTTTTGCATAAGATACCTTTGAGAAACAAAATATGCATTAGAAATGTCTAAACCTTTTGCATTTGGATGTGGTGGGAGGCTGTTTTGACAACTCTCCTCGCCGCTGAGTCTGAAGAAGCGTTTAGATTTAGAGTCGGCTGCTAAAAGCATTGTATTAGTTGAAGCCAAAGTCAAAAATTGAAACATAATCAGTTTTAAAACATGAATTTTTTTATTGTTTTCAACATGCTGCATTTTTTTAAACAAAAAAAAGATGATTTTGGATCCTGTTGCCACTGTAGTCTTTCAATGCTCTCACTTTCTCGTAACACCACTGCAGGCAGCATTGTTTATATTCTCTCTTGCATCATTTCTTTGTACCTGCAAAGACAAAAGTAGATCATTACAATACAAATGGATTAAACAGAACAATATATATTTCTTAAGGAGTATAAATCCTGCACAATATAAGCATGAATAGTCAAGGTTGCCAGTTTATTTTATTGTTAATGAGATCAGGGCAGAAAAAGTGACAGCGAGTTGAAGCTCTGTTGCAAAAACACAAAACAAAACATGCCCAAGACTCATTTTAACAGTGTCAAAGTGTTTAAAGGTGGATTTTTCCTTTAAGGTTGAAGCTTCTGAGAAGTCAGGGTTGATATGAAGTTGTTTCTGTTGCTGTCCTCTGTTCTCTGACTTCCTGTACACATTACTGGTGCATGATTTGTGGCGTGTGTTCTGATGTACACATAGGGAGTCTTGTATTAACACACGAGCCGCCCGTTTAAACAACCACACTTCTGTGCTTCTGGTTTGTTTCAACCATCCATCACTTGCATTCATAAACAAATTATTTATCGCTGGAGACGCCGCCTATCTGTCTCTGTGGCGTGTTTCCCCGCCAGGTGTGTACCACATCACTCTGCCGCATCCATCTTTTCATCCACTTGACTTATTTTTCCTTCAGTTCATCCTCTGTCACGCCACCGCAGCCTCAGCGCCGTGTGTATTTATAGCAGAACTAGATTGTTGCTTTGCGGGCTCGATGTCCCACCATCCTTCAGCTGAAATCTAACGCCTGGAGATGAGCTTTTTATAAATCAGGACAGTGGTGTGATGTCCCGGTGTGATCATTCACCCAATCACACTTCTGACATCATTTTGAAGGAGGGAATGACGCTCACCCACAGACGCTTGTCTCTCATCTTATTGTCCTCTTTTTTTTACTCACTTTTTTTTCTTTCTCATGCATGGAACAGATGTATTAAAGTAACTTTCAATATGAACCCCCCCCCGCAGAATAATGCAAACACAGTCATGAAGCAGTTTTAAAAACCCCTGAGTTTGCATTATTCTGAGTTATACATCTCAGTCAGCATGACATTATGCTTACATGCATTATATTTATAAATGGATGTGTATTGACTGCATCCATGTTTGGACATAAACAGGACAGTTTTGTCCTTCATCTGCCTCCAGATGTGTCCTCTGACAGCACAGCAGCAGCCTGTGTGTCCTCACACATCTGTATGTGATGTGACAGAACAGCACACAGACAGTAGAAATTGTTGATTCAGCTGTTTGGTCAGTTTTGAGGCTGTAGTTTTGTGCCTGTTTATTGTGTAATTAAATCAAAATGTGATATGCTGCTTTCCTCACATCGATCCAGTGTTGCGTATCACATGAAATGGATGACAGATGCTAAACATTCATGTTTGCGGCTTGTTTGCATCATTGCACAACTCCAGATCCTTTGCATGACTGCAGAGCTGATTGTGTGAGAGTTAAAACTGTTTATTGACAATGCAGCATCATTTTCATTAAAATTTGGGCTTAATTATCTTTAACTTGGGAATTTCACTTATTCGAGGCATCCATGTTTATTTGGTTTCCAGGCGCTTCTGTATCATTAAGTGCCGGTGTTGGATTAATCTGCACTTTCAGAAAAGTCTCAGTATTTACAACTTTAATGAGGTGGAATAAACTATGTGAAATAAAACGTCACATGAGACTTTTTACGCACCATTATTCTTGTGTAATATCATTTATTTCTCTTCAGTGTTTTGCAGAACATGAACTCATTTAAATGGTGTGGTTTTATTTGTGTTGCACAAGGATTTGATCTATCAGGGATTTTTCTCAAATGATCTTTAAGTCGGTCTGCTTTGGATTTTTGGAGCAGATTTTCTCGATCAATCGTAGTGAAATCAGGTGTTTATTATTGGATCCTCTCATCAGTGAGTGACTGAGTCCCGTCCAGGTGTGAAGGGAGGATTGAATCTACTCTGCAGTAAAATGATGTTAAATTAAAGTTTGTTAACACCTGTCTGTGCGGCTGCAGGTAACTGTGAGTGTCAGCAGTAACCAGACAATCCTAAATGACTCTTCTGTCTGTTTATTATTGCACGCCTGCACCTGTTTAGCTGACCCCATGCTTACCTGAGCAGATGGTAAGTTCCAGCTAGGTGAGGCCGAGAGATTAAAAACGCCAGTCGCTGTGAGGCTTCTTTGGCTCATTTCCCTTCAGATTTTGGTTGGTTTTGTTGAACTTCCTCAGGTTATTGTGTTCAGTGTGATGCAAAGTTGTTGCATTGCTCATCAATCCATCATATGTGCCATCAACACATCTATATCCCTGTGAAGCTGCCTTTATTTTTATACATGTACATTAAAAATGAATCTGAGCATCATTAACTGATGCAAATGTTACCAATAAAGTGCTGATTTGTTGATTTGAAGGACAAAAGCTGTAAGTTCCTGTAAATATGATAAAACTGGGTTTCCTTCGAAAACATTGGTTATACATAAAATTTACATGTTAAAAACGTTAAAAACAATTAAAGTTATAAAAATCTAGACAGTTACATCTTTCTTAGATATTTTTTTTCAGCTGATATCAACTCAAAGTCCACTTACTAATTTGTCATGGAGCGTTTGGTCACATGACACAGTCTTTATCAGTGCAGGATTAAGTTTTACAGGTGTATTTTAAGAAACTGGTTCACTTGTTGTGTTTGCAGAGACAAAAAAAAATGTCTTCTCTCTGATGTTTTTATTCTTTTTAAAAATTTGGCCTTTTTTGTTTAAAGTAGAAGCTTCATCACTTTACTTTTTTCCAGCTTCATTCATACATCTGCCTTCCGCTCATGACCCACTGGCTTTCTTTCATTCACAGTTTGTTTTTTTCAGTTTTGAATCTGTTCACTTCCTGTTTCTTTTCGGCGCCGTTCCATACGCCTCGTTGCCCCCGCCACCCCCCACCCCTCCCCCCTCTCTGACAGCTCCTTGTCATTGGCAGGACCTGCCTCGCTCTCCGGTGGCTCCGCCCCTGGACTCCCACTTCCTGAGACCGGCACGCCCGGCCAACCGCCGTCCCCCCTCACGCTGGGCCGCCCGCTCCCCTTCCTCCTCCCCCAAGTGGTGCGAGGGCTCGAAGAGGAGGTTCACCTTCCCGCCGCCGGGACACCGCAAGACCATCCTGGAGGGCGAGGAGCCAGCGTGAGGACGTCCTCTACCTCCTCTCACCCTCCTCCTCCTCCTCCTCCACCTCAGCCTAAAAAGACCCAGTACCTCAGAAACCCCCCTCCCCTCCCCCTCCAAAATCAAGAGACTCCTATGTGATGGAGATGAAGGGGGGTGGCGGGGGCAGGGGGTTTGCAATCCACCCAGTAGCACCAGCTGACCATCGAGGAACCAGAAGAACCTGGAATGTACTGTAACATCATCGTTTCCATAGAGGTGCCTGTTTCTCACCCCCCCCATGTGTGGATATATGTATTTGATACATATATTATGTGTATTTTAGCCACAAATCTGAACCTTTTTTTTTTTTTTCAGGTGAAAACTGTAGGTCAGCTGTTGCATTTGTATGACGTTTACGGCATTTTTTTTGTTTACACTTGTTTTTTTTTTACATAAAATGTCTTTTACGTCGTCCTGCATCGAATCATTGAACTTTTCTTTTTTTTTTTTGCGTTGCCAGCCTTTGAAGCTTGACTTTTCTGTTTGATTAATAAGGAAAGAAAAGACAACACACACAAACAAACAAACAAACAAACAAACAAACAAAAAAAAATCCTTTTCTGCTTCATCGGGTCTGAAGCAGAGACACATGATGTCATTTCTGATGCTGATGTAATTTCTACGTCGGGAGAAACGTTTGGCTGGAGGAAGATGTGCGACGACAAACTGAATAAACTTTATGCATATTTGGAAGGCAGTTGTACAAATATCAGACAAATATTTGCATGCCTTTTGAAAAAACTAGCACTTTAGTGCATGTACATACGAGCTCTAGTCGTTTGTGATCACTCGGCTCCTCCGTGGGGACGAAGAAAAAACTCGTGGTGGTGGTGGGAACTCTCGAGCTGTCGTTTTTTGTTGTCACATGATTTGCATTGACTGAAAAAAAGAAAAAAAACAAAGAATTTTTAAGTAAATTATTGTACCTACCGGGCTGTCTTTGTACAGTTGTTACTATTGGATATGAATTACTTTTTTCTTTTGACAGGAAAAAGGGATTGTGGAATTAAAAAAAAAAATATGAATGTTTTAAATGAAAAGTCTATGTCGAAAAGTCTAACGATCTATAGTCTTATGTAAAAAGTAAATGGTAATAAACATGAATGTGTATTTACAAAACCCTCTCTTCTTCTTCTGTGTGTGTGTGTGTGTGTGTGTCTTGTCGTATATTCATTTCTCCATTGTAAAGGTTACACTCAGCTCATGATAGATTACACACTCTTTCATTAGACCTGAGTTTGTGCTCTTGGCACAGAGACTGATCGTGTGTGTGTGTGAGTGTGTGTGTGTGTGTGGATTACAGTTGCAGACCACAGGATTACAGTGGGTCAGGGGGGACGAACACACACACACACACACCCACACACACACACACACACAGAGAACGTGAATAAGAAGATTGTGTCCTCCAGAAGTCAAATCCTCTTGCATCACGGTCATACATGTGCCACCTTACTCATGTTACTCAGCTCGTCACGCAGGATAAAGACCGGTCACATAAACCACGACGATTTTTTATCACGTCCACAGTCGCATCTGTGTGTCATGTTTATTATAATATTAAAAATGATTATTGAACTGGGCGGCCTTTTGGAAATAATAGCTTTCAGAGTGCAGTGGTGCCGTTTTTTCCCGCCGTGTCTGAAAGGGCCTCGACTCGGCGGATGCAGACTGTGGCTATCAGCCTGCCATTAGGTGACTATTTCAGTCTGTTTTCTCCTCCCCTTCTGCCGTCTGCATGGTACTTTTTTTTTGCACCGCAGCTGCATCCTGGATTTAATGTCACCCTAGATGATTGTGATTGGTTTAGGTCATTTAAGGTATCAAAAAAAAACAACCAGTGCTTTTGTTTTTCTGGAGATGCTACAAAGCCCTGAGTGGCCATGGGGAGGAGAAAAATATGAATATATAAGTTTACTAAAGCTAAATTTTATTACATGAAGCACACAAAATACAATTAGAACCTACAGTTTTAATATGTTTTAATATGTGTACATAGTTTGGAGCTGAATGAAAGAATATTTCCTTTTTGAATTTAGCTGAATTGTTCCTTTAATAGAAGGAAAACATCATAAATGTGAATTTTAAATACACAGCAGCGTCTTGAATGTGATGATGCTGCCAGCTAAAAGAGACAAATACTGTGACTTTCTTCCTTTATTCTGCTCATTTTCAGCTTTTCAATGAGGCCCACAAATCAAACCTGCAAAATTTAAAACGGTTTAGCCTTCGATGACGAACTCTAAACTCTCACTGGCTCTGAGGAAGTGTAATTGATTGTGGTAAAGCAGAGGAAAGAGGGAGCGATAAAGAGGGAGAGAGACGGAGAGCTGAAGGCCTCTGTATACCTTTCACAGAGTTATAACGATGAATAATTAATGAGGCCCAGCTGCACGCTGGGAGCTGCTGATGGCACCGAGCAGGTCAGCAGAGGGAAGAAGAAGAAGAAGAAGATGCTCTGCTTTCACTTCCATCCGCCCTGAAAGAAACCCACCACTGCTAAATAATTTACACCAGCCCTGGAGTCCTTACACACACACACACACACACACTGCTACTCTCTAAACACTGGACTCTGCTTTAATGTCTGCTGTCAGCTGCAGCAGGGAGGCTGTGACCTCTGTGAAATAGAAGTCACAACCACGTACAGCAGATATCCCGAAGCAAACATGTCGGAGGACGAATCTGCTTTCGATTTAATGTGATTTAATGTGACATTTTCAGAAAGTAAAGTTACTGAAGGTGGCACTTATGCGAAATGTCCAGCTCGTTACGAACAAACCTCTGCTGCTGTTTGCAGCTTTTAGCTTTCAGCCTTTAAATGTGTTAAATCGGCCTGCTGGAGGACTGAAAGAGGATCCGAGAGTGCTTTTATTCTTTAAATTAAACTTCTGTTTTAGTTTAACATTTTGTCTTTTGTCTTCTTTTACTGACATATTTGTATGTTTTTCTATCTTAAAGTGCACCAGCCTGCTAATTTTAATGTCTGTGTTTCCTCTGTTGATGGACGGAAACTAAAATGTGCTGGTTTATCAATAAACTTCTTCATTCTGCTCGTGTTGCTGCAGTTTTGACCCACATTTCTTGCACTTTGAGCTGCAGCTGAAATGCACTAACACGCCAAAGCCACAGCCTTTTTGTTGTCAGTCTGCTCGTTGTCTTTAACCCCCCCCCCCCCCGGTCAGGTCAGATCCCATCACTCCCTCCCCCATTAACACCTTCACACTCACCTTCACACCTGTTCCCAGTTCCCTCATCAGCTTCCAGTATTTATACACCCCCCCTTTGGTCGCAGTACCAGATTTTTAATTGTAGCATCCTGCTGTCAGAGTTCAGCCTTTAGCCTGTCTGACTCCAGTTTGTGCTCCTGCTGCCCTCGTTTTGCTCCTTTCACCTCAGTTCCCTGATTTCATTTTCATAACGCTCGATGACAGAGGAGTTTTTCTTGGAAAATTTACAAGATTCAGAATGTTTGTAGCCAAAAAAAGCTCAACAATACAACAACAAACAAATACACGCATGCATCCATGTGTAGCCTCTCAGATTTCTGCCTGAGTCAGTCAGGATTTCATCAGACGATCATTAAATACTGTCCCGCAGCTTTACAATGAGATTACGTTCGTGATTTATGTCTGTAATCACTTCACACTTTACCTCATGTCTGAAATTAAACACCACTTCACAAAGGCACCTGAAACTGATGCAATTAAATGATAAGAAAACAAATGAGGCATCAGAGACGTTTTTGTCGGGACAAAAATCTGCTGATCCGAGCGATGACTGCGTCCTCGACAGGACGCAGCAGTTTTTTAAAAGGCGAACGTCTCATAAAATTAAAAAAAAGTCTTAGAAAAAAGTTTCAGTCTCATGAAAACTTTTCATTGTCTTTCCTGCTTTGATCATTTGAAGACAACACTGCGTCCAAAAAAACGCTGATCCATGAATAAATCAAAACTGCAGGACGCTTGTTGCAAACTTAATCTTAATTTCAGTGGCAGGAGAAAAAACTGGAAGGGAATAATCAGCATGAATTTGCTTTTTCTTTTGCCAAAGCAGAGGTGACAAACAGTTCAGATGGGCTTTTGTGAAGCCCGCTGAGTCACACGGTGAATTTCTAACCTTCCTCAGCATTAAACCACCTCTGTAAATGAAGCTGCTTCTGAATACTCGCTCTGACATTTGACTGTGATTGAAAAAGATAAAGAGAGCGATGTTTTTCCTCCCCGGCTCTGATGAATAATGCAGCGGAGACCGTCTGGGCGTCGCTGTCAGATTGTTTAGAGCAGTTTCCCCTCGTGTTCTCGAATCTTTGTGTGTTGGACTAAACAGATGAGACGAGCCTCTCGTTTCACTCCTTCGCCTTGTTTTCGTGGAGTTTGCAGCTGCTGTCTGAGGAATCAGCTGACAGATAAACCTGAACACTGGGGATCAGTGTGGAGGATCCCAGTCCGGTGGGTTTCACAGCGATCTGCAGTCACCAAAAGGGCAGACAGATGTGTTTCTTCTGCAGATAGACTGTTAAACAGCAGCAGAAAGGTGGATTTATTTTATTCATAGATGACTGGTCTTATGAAACTAATCACAAGGTGAGACTGCAGCTGAGGAATCTCTTCATTCCTGACACCAAAATATCTGTCAGGAACATTTGTCACCATGAAAAATTGTGACCTCAGAAAGAAAAAACACCAAATTTCTGCCTTTAAAAAGCAGAAAATGTCACCATTTCCACATCCAGGTCAGGAAATTAAGTTGATTTAACTTTAAACTTGTCACCCAAGTGTTAAAATCTGTCTTTTTTCGACACATTTTGACACTGTTTTCCTTGTTTTGTGGGTCACCTGATGATAATCACCTGCCCCTCCGTGAACACTCGCTCCTCATTACATCACACACACACACAGGTAGCCGTCTGGTTCCTCTGGTCAGTGTAAATGTTGCATCATTGTGGCTCAACAGCTCCGGCTTGTTTCTCTTTTCCTGTCGAGCCTGTTTCTGTTTGCTGAACAGCAATTATCGTCATGTTAGTCAGTTTCCTTTTGATCAATCAGTTTTGCTTAACGGTGTTAAGCATTTAGCTCAGAGCATCTCTGGCTCTGTTATCGTAGCTGTGAGAGTGAGAAGTTTCTAACTGGTTTGAGAAATTTGCATCTTTAAAGTTAACAGTCTAAATCACTGTTTAAATGCAAGCCATTAAACTTTAAACCAACCTGCAGTCCAGACAGTTAAAAACCAGCATGCAGCCTGCAGTCTGACATCAATGAAGACGCATTTTAATCAATTTTGCCGAGCTGCCCTCGTCCTCCATGTGTCCCGCTGTCAGAATTAACCTTTCTGAGGCTCCACGGCGCCTCCTTCAGCATGCAATCTGTTAAAAAATTGGACCCCAAATTGCACATGCCTGCAGCTGTGAGCGAAGGCCTCAGACAGACAATGAGCGGCACAATGGGCCTGGCTGTGCCATTAGCCCCGAGGTTGTCATGCCAACGATACAAAAAAAACCCCCCCCAAAGCTTGACACGAGCAAAAGGTTTGGCAGCCAGGAGGATTCATATGGAGCGAGAGCTTCGCCTGGAGGCCCTTCGATCCTCCTCACTTTGTGTTACATCATTATTCAGGAGAGAAAAAGGCCTGTCCTCCTCCTGCACACCGGAGCCGTGGCAGCTACCAGGGTGTTCGATCCCGGGACGCAGCGTGGCAAAGGCTGGGTGTCAAGTTTTTTTTGTGGATGGGGAGGGATTTTTAGCTCCACAAGAGGTGCATTATTGTACGAGCTAAACAGACAGCCCCATTGTGCCGCAGAGTGTGACGACCGCTTGAACCCTCGACTAAAAACCAGCAGGACGGACGCTCGGGCCGATGTCGGATCAGAAACAAGACGTCCAGAAAGCAAAACAATCCCAGAAAACATGAAACCAGCTGATCAAGACGTGAGAAATGTGGCAGAATGAAAGTTAGTTAAAGTTCAGCATCAGAATTCAACTTAAAGGCACAATATGTGATTTGTGCCACTAGAGGTCTCTGAATCAAAACATGAAACAAAAGATCTACGTTCAATGATGTCCTGAAGCAGCAAGGGATCATGGGATTTGTTTATTTTATTTTATATTAATACAAATTACAATGCAGATAAAAAAGAACTATCTGTCATAAAGTTTTATGTCATGTTTGCCCTCTTCTTCTTCTCTTTCTGGCTGATGTTACTCCTGAAGTTAGCGACATGTGAAAGCATCCTGAAAGAGGAACACAGTTTTTCATAGTTTCATTACTGTTAGTAACATCTGGTTTATTAACAAAGACGTGTGTGTTGAATATAAAAGATGATATTTCTGAATCTGCTGCATTTATTTTGCAATAAAGTAAAAAAAAGTATAGAAAGCCTGGGATGCCAGAGCAGTTTGTAATTGTGATTTGGTTCAAAAGTTCATGGTCTATTTTCATTTTTCTACAGATGTTATCATCGGGTGCTTATCAAGCTGCCTCTGTGTTTAAATAAAATAACAGCCAATCAGAGCAAAGCAACAAAACGTAAACCAATCAGAGCAGAGCCCCTGAAACAGCTTCTCTGCAAAGTGTTCAGTTAGCAAAGTGATCAAAAATTTTTAAACAGTGCGTTAGATTTTATTCATTCATTTATTTGTTTGTTTGTTTGTTTGTAAAACCTAAATCTGTAACTTGTAGCCATGGCTGACAAGTAAATGTAATGGAGTAATAAGTTCTTTTTATTACTTTTAAATGTATTGGAGAAGACATCTAAAGTTGCATAAATGTTCCTTAAAGTGAACGCTCAAAATATGCAAAAAAAATATGCTAAATTTGTAGAATAAAACTTACACAGTTTATCAAAGCTCCATATTCTCACTG
>JAPZDV010000004.1:19052582-19087251 GCA_029814665.1 Acanthurus lineatus | reverse complement strand
ACACAGGTTCTTTTTCAAGAAAGGTTTGATAAAACTCACAAGAGGAGATAAACATATGTTTTTAAGCTTTACATTAACACAGAGCAGTGTAGTGACTCACAGCAGAGCCTGGTTTCAGCGGCGTGGCGGCAGGAAGAGGAGTCAACACATGACCTCCCTGCAGAGACATAAAATGACTTTTAAAGACGAAGCAAACTTGTTTTATTGGTGCTTTTTATGTTATCTTTGTCTTTAAGATGAGTTCCCTGCTTCCTTAAGATCAGATTTTTTATTGGTTTAATAAAAATTGGTTGATATTTGCCAGATTTGACCTATTTTTTTTTTTAATCCTTTACACAGATGGCACTCACAGTCTCTGTCTGCCAGAAAGTGTCGACTATGGGACATCTGCCCTGACCGACCACCTCGTGGTACCACTGCCACGCCTCCGGGTTGATCGGCTCGCCAACAGTACCCAGAATCCTCAGGCTGGAGAGGTCATACCTGGAGGAGGCAGGTGAGAGGATTTTTCTCAGATATCGCCTATGATTTATTATTAATCTTGTTATTATGCCGTACTGATTGCTGTTACTGTGTTTGTTGTGTTGATTGTTGGCTGTTTGGCAAAGTTTGTGTCGTTTTTTGAAAACTGGGAAACTTTTAAGAGTACAAACTACACCTGGACCACCTGTCAGGCCATACTGTGTTTTAAAACTCCTGCAAAAGCTTCTGGGAAAAAAAATCAGGATAAATCAGAGCTGCTGTGACTTTCAGAAGATGTTGACTCTTACTTCTGCAGCGGCTCTCGTCCGTACTTCATCAGCAGGCGGATGGCTGTCGGAGCCGTGTAAAACTTGCTCACTTTGTACTTCTCGATGATCTCCCAGAACCGGCCGACATGAGGGTAAACAGGAACACCTTCAAACTGGAGAAAACACACACACACACACATCTGTAAATAGACTGAAAAACCCTCCTTTGCTCCTGTAAGAAGCCATAAATGCGTCTGCTGACGTCACTGTGGCGACTTTCACCGAAACCAAAGGATCAAAGTCTCTCAGACTCACCAGGATGCTCGTGGCGCCGTTTGCAAGGGGGCCGTAGGCGATGTAGGAGTGGCCGGTGATCCAACCGATGTCGGCCGTGCACCAGTACACGTCGTCATGGTGATGATCAAAAACATACTTGAAGGTCAGCGACGTGTAGAGCAGGTACCCGGCAACGGTGTGGAGGACACCCTGTACGGTACAAGAGGACGGAAACATGAGCGAGGAGGCAATTGATCAACGCAGAGACAGCAGACAGCATAAACAAGGGGCAGAGGAGATGTGTGTGTGGGTGTGTGTGTGTGTGAAGCAGAGAGCTGATTTCATACCACCTGATGCTCTGGGCCTTGTGCTCTGAGCAACAATAACATCTAACACACACAAAATACCAAAAAATGCATGTGCAGTCGTGGTGCTTTCAGGTTCCTCTGGTTGCATTCGTGTCTCTCAGTGTTACAAAACCATCAATTCTCACTGTTTCACAGCAGAGTCAGCAGGTTACATAAAAGGCAGCACAGTTAACACCATTACAGGCTGATCATCAGAGCAGAAAATAGACACTGAGGTTTAAAAGATGTGGTTTCACAAAGAAAATGAGCAACATGTTTTTATCTTGCTAATCCTACACACACACACACACACACACACCCATATGTTACCTTGGGTTTGCCGGTGGAGCCGCTGGTGTAGAGGATAAACAGAGGGTCCTCGGCGTCCAGCCACTCGGGCTCACACTCTTCAGGAGAGTCTCTCATGACTTCATCCCACCACACATCACAGTGCGAGTCCCAGGGGGTCTGACACACACAACAACAGGGAGCAGATGAAACCCAAATGAAAAAAACCTCATTACTTCCTCTCATGTGATGCAGCAGGAGCACAGGCAGCAGCACAACATGTCAATTTTGAGCTGTACTGTATTTTACAGGGATCCTTGGAGGCTTATTTTCAATGCTGCATTGGTAGACAAATTGTTTTTTTAGCCTCAGAAGAGTGAGGATGTGATCCACTCCGGGTTGTGGACTTATGGCCCAAAAACTCTGGGCCTTTTTTATATGAATTCACTAGAATTTTGTCAAAAGATGCTTTAACTCTGATTGTTTGCCTTCAAAATTCATCTTTAGCAAAAGTCTTTAGCATCTGGACTGCTTCTTTAGGTTGTTGTAGTCCCAGTTTGTTTTTAAGAAACAGCTGTGATTTTTAAAACATGTCGTACCTGTAGTTTGTTGCATGCAGCTCCACTTTTTGTCCTCAGTGCGTGATGCTTGACGACGAGGCATTTAGTGACGCTGGATGAATTTCTGTGAGGAAACGAAAACAAAGATGAAAAGGTGCCATGTGACAGTTTTCAAAAGTGAACATTTAATTGATTTTTTTTTCTTAATCTCGTCTTTTTTCCCCCAGATGTTTCAACTGAAACATGAAAAAGTACTTAAACGAAGCTGAAGCTTCTGATCAAAAAAAAACTCCACAAAAACCCTTAATTTGGAAAAAAAGGGAGAAACCTTGAGAAAGGCAAAAGAGGAGGGGGAACCATCCTAAAACAGACAAAAGCAGCAGCCACAGAAGTGCAATATGAAGAAATTAATAATAATATCCAATATTTAAAAAAAACAAGGGCATAATTAACTTATGAGTAAACATATTAAGCTTTATGGTTAAATATTATCAGGCAAACTTTCGCTTTGCCGCATGAGGCTTTGGAATAATAAACAATATTACTTCACATTTTATTTTGAAATATTATCTCTAAACCCGTCCGCACCCCCCCCCTCACCCAGATAACCATTCCCGGCATGATGTTTTTCCTAGCTCACATCCCTCCCATCCTCACGTTGCCACGGAGAACGAGCAGCGCGGGCTTCCCTAATGGATCCGCAGCACTCCATGTTGCCCGGCAACCCCGTGATGTGTAAACCTGGCAGTGTGTATCCTCAGCGTGCACGTTAACAGCTGATATGTGTGTTTTTATGTGTGTGTGTGTCCTGTAACTGGTACACCAGGGGTCGAGTCCATTACCAGCAGCTAATGTAAACAAGGGCGGATACTGAGAAGCAGCAAAGTGTTTCGCCTTGAAAGCAGGACCTACTTTTCTCTGCACTTCTCCAGAGCCTCGTCTGCAATCTGTTTCAGGTTGATCAGCTTCTCTCCTCTATAAACACCATCTGTATTACAAAAGGATGGAGGGAGACGGAGGGAGAGAGAGGGAGGGATGCTGATGAAGATATTATAAACATTAAGTCACTTTACAATTTGAAAACCTTTTAAGCTCTTAATGGCAACAACACATTAAGGCTGAATCAAACTTTAATTTTTAATACGGCTGAGTGGATTTTTTTTAATGAACACAGAAAACATCACAACATGGCGTTACAGATGAAGCACTGCAGTGCTACAGAGACGCCCGGGTCTGAAAATCGTATTTCTAGATGTGAAGGCAAATGCTTGTTATTCTGATTGCAGTGTTCATCGCTAACATTCATTCACGTTCATTTGTTCAGCCCTTCAACACATCTAATCACGGTGCTGCTTGGCTGGCTGTGGACGTACCTGCAGTCACCAGGACGCAGCTCTGAGCGTCCATTATCCTCTCGCACAGAGACTCAGAGGAGAAACCTGCGAACTGAAACATGAGAAAAACACAAAAAGAGAAAGAGCTGAGGATGTTGTACCATCTACGACCTTTCAGGGTTAAATTTGGTTTATTACAACTGGAGTTTTATTGTCAGAGTCTTTTCAAACACATCTGTTTATGCTGGGATCTGGGAACTAGAGGTTTCTGATGTTGTGGTAATTAAAATGTTTGCAAAAGAAGCTACAAGCTATAAAAAGGTGATGCTTCTGAATGTTGACCACATGTGAAATATGGTCACAACCGCCTCTTCATTTCCTGAGTTAAGGCTTTGAATAACGACCCAAAAAGTGTTTCTGCAGAACATGATGATGCCACGGTGGAGTTGACCTTTGACCTTTTAATGTAGAATGTTATTACTTTAACATTTTATCCATTTAGATTCTATTGTGTAATATTTTTATCACAGTTAGTGAATACACTCTAAAGTTATAGCCACAAACATTTTCGGTGATTTCACTTTGATGGCAAAATCTAATCAGGTTATTCTTGATAGCAAGTCGAAGTTTGTGCTAAATTTAAGAAACTCTCTCAAGGCTTTTCTGAACAAAACACTTTTGTCCTTAAAAATCAAGTTCTTTTGTTTGCTATTTGTCATAACTTAACACATTGTTCTTCTTGTAAACTAACTAATTTATTACAAATGAAACACCACCCTGCTCACTTTAATACACTCTGGGGTTCTGATGCTCAGTTGCACTTGGTTTGTTATGTCCAGTAACATTTACGTTGTGGTTACTGCTGCGTTAAGCTGCCGTAATGTAACTGACATTACTAAGTCAGTTCACTAAGTCAGTGAAACTGTGCTTAACCTTCCATTAATCCTTTAATTGTTACTTGCAGCCACAGTGGCTGCAGTTCAGCAGAAGTTACAGTCTCTCTTTACAGTGCAAACAGTCAGGCTGATGCACGCTGTTCCTTCTCATTATAATGTAATGTACCCTTGTTCAACATTACGTAATAAACCAGACATTTATAATGAATCTTTTATTGGACTATCATCTGCTGCCAGTGGCTCGTGCTCTAGCAAAGGTTAATAGTTTACAGAGAGAGTATCGAATTTCAGTGTTGATGACAGCGTTATGAATCAGGTCAGTGCGCGAGTGGCATCGGTTGTTCTGCTCCATCTATGATTTAATTTCATGCAGAGCTAATTTATGATTAATGTTAACAGTCACATGAGAATCTGAGAAGCTGGCACTATTTTCAAAGAGCCATTTGTTGTGAAGTGTTATTTATACCAAATATGATTAAAAACTCAGAGTTGGCAAATTTACGACAGTGACCGAGCGCACAAGGTCACCAACACTCAAGTCGGCCTTTACAAGTTATAAAATAAACCTACTTTGAAGCCTGGAGATATTTTTAACAGGGCTACTAACCTTTGCACAGATGGAGAAGCTTTAAAAGCTAAAATAGCGTTGGCTTGACTCACTTACTAAATTGTACTGACTCTGATGCCTTCCAAGCTGCCCATAGCTCGTGTATTGAGTGCAGGTGCTGGCGGCGTCTTGTTCACACAAACACCAGCTGATAACTACAGGAGCAGAGCTGTCTGGACTAACAGAAGCAAGAGCTCAGGTTCAGCTCATTTTTTTACTCCAAGAAACACTGAAAACCTGCATTTTGACTGCCTGTCTCTCAAATAACAACACGACAAATGTCAGAAAATGGAGAGATAAAGTCTGTTTTTGCACCAAGAAAGAAGCTGTCCATCACATGACTTACCACGATGGAGTGAACAGCGCCTATCCTTGCACAGGCCAGCATAGTGTAGACGAGCTCAGGGATCATGGGAAGGTAGATCGACACCCTGTCCCCCTTTTTTACACCTTAAGAAAAAAAAAAAAGAAACAAACACACTTTAGGTTTTCATGTGGGCCTGACTTTTGTTTCTTCAGCAAAGTCAAAGCTGCTTTAGGAAAACTTTTAGCATGTTGGATATGGTTCAGAAACTGTATTGTATGTCCGACAGAAGAATACGCAACATGTGCAGGACTGGATGTACTGGGCACTCTGCCGTATCTAATGAGGTGCAGCATGCCGGTTATGGGTCAATGGTGATGCCACTTTTTGTCTGAAAGAATTTGTATTAAACTTCTATACATTTAAACCTGCATCTTTGAGCTACAGACTCCTGCTGACATTAAAGTAAAACTCTAATTATAATGTTTTTGACAAGGCCTTCTGCCAAGGCATGTAAGAGGTCATCACTGTCCAGAGCTGCTTTCACATTATGTTCCTTTTCAGGTCATGAATCCAAAAAAATGTGGGAATTATGTAATGATGTTGGCATGTATTTATCTCTTTTTGGTTTTCTTTCTCAAACTTTTGACTACCACAGTTTATTTCTAACAATTAAAGCATATTTTTTTTAACTACCAAGCATTTCGTATTTAAATTACACTGTTGAGATTTATGAGTTTCTCACCCATCTGCTTTAGGACATTGGCACAACGGCAGACCTGGCTCAACAGCTGGCGGTAGGTGATGGTCATGTGATGGTCAGGTGAGTTCCCCTCCCTGATAAGATAATAGAAAAGAGGAGGAACATAACTCAACTTTGTTACTGTGAAGCGAAACATGCAGGCTGCATGAGGTCACAGAAACCTCACTGATTCACCTTAAAAGTACCTCCTCCGTGAGTTCCACAAGTCCACAGGTTAGATAACCTGCTCCTGCTGTCTCTGGATCTATATTGGGTTTGGATGTTTGACAGACAGACAGCTGTTTCAAAACTATGTGACACAATGTTTCACAGGACAGCAAACAGTTTGGTGGCAGCCCCCTCATGCAGGACAGCAGCCAAAACACTGTGACAACGTGATATGGACCTTGTCTGCAGGCTTATAATGGTGAAATAAATGATTGCACTGATGAAACTCTGCAGCAGATAAAGGGTCATGAAGTGCATCGATGATATAGCAGTGCAGATTACTGCACTATTCTGAATATGGTCAAAGAAAGTCAGCAAGAGGAAGAGCATCTTGTCCTTCGAAGTATATATTTATTGCTTTGTGTTTATAAGCAAGTGTATATCAGAGTAAAGCAAATCAAATGGGGAGGTCCATTGGAATCAAGACTGTAAGTCTTTAATTCAGTGAAAAGTGCTAAATGCTCCTGTTAGCTCTGAATGTGGATTGAGAAAGGCAAGGATTGTACATGTCAAATACAACCTATGTATGAAATTATAAGAGTGAATTTCATATTTTCTGTGCTCAAGATGACTCAAAGTCATGTTTGTTGTTATTATCTGCTGCTGAAGACTAAAATAAGTGTCAGGGAATCAGGCTTAAATGTAATTATCCATGTTGGGACAATGACAAAGTAACCTTTGATTCCCCTAAAATATAACATGAATTAGAGAATTTATGTACAAACAAGATTTAAGAAACTAATCCACGTCTTTATCTCTGGAAGGCTGCACTGCAGTAATGGGATTTTCTCTGGTCTTTCTATAAAAGCTCTTTGACAGCTGCCACTCATTCACAGTGCTGCTGCTGCTTAAGATCTAACAAAGGCCAAGAGAGCTGAGCACATTACTCCAGTTCTCAAAATCCCCACGCTGTCGTCATATAATGCACTACACATTTAGAGATCACTGCAGAATTTCTGAGCAAAATACTGCTTTCAACCCTCCAATCTTCCGAGGTCATATGATATAAAATCCAAACATGGAAAAGCTTCTTTTAGCTGCTGTGCTGCAGATGTCTTGAACAAATTCCAGGATATTGGACTCTACTCTTCTCTGTCATTACCCAGAAAGTACAGTGTGTACTGCTGCCTTTGGACTTCATGCAAGTTTTGTACATGCGGCATAAATTTCAGCCTATTATATATTACGCTTTTTCTCTTTTTATTAATTTTACTTTTATCTGTATTCTCCTCTCAAAGTCTGAGTGTTTTGTATGATGCACTCCCTTTCTATATACATTTACTGATCTGAGCAAAGTTTCTTTTTCTTGTCTTAAAGAGGAAAAAGGAAAATGAGACTGAGACAAACATGAGTGACGGGACACCTTTCATCACAGATTGCCGAGACTCTCGTCAATCTCTCATTTCAAGCAAACGCTGACAGCTCAAACCAAAAGCTTGATTCCTTTTCTTGTGTCGTTGTTGTCACTGAGGATGAGATTTCTTTCATGATGTATTTTAATTTTTGGTTTGATTCCGACATCTCTGTAATTTAGAACATTGTGGAAAAAAAAACATTGTCCTTGAAATGCCACGATTTTACATCTTTTTCCAAAAGGAAAACATCTATTAATCCAATGTTATCAGCCTGTGTTATTTATTTGATTTTTAGCAGATGCAACATGAAATGTAATAACAAGTTGAGTCAATAAAAAGACACCCATTCGACTCTGGATACTTTGTGAGCTTTCATTTAATGGAGGGTGCAACCATTTGAGGTAGATTCACAGATGTTGTTTGGACAGGGTGTGAACAAAAGTTTTAAGTGTTTAACAGGTCATAACTAAGTGTTTGGTTACCAATAACTGGAATATAAACATGGTAATAACACAGCAGACACATGCTATATCCTCCTCACATGGCTCTCTGAAACAGACATGGCATGCAGTTGAGCAGATACCATATTACGCAAGTGTTTTGATGTAATGCAAACACTTGTGTGGTGATGGTCTCCTCTGTGCCCAGTTTCATTGAACTGCTGCTGCTGCTGAGTTGGCACCACTATTTCTTGTTTGCTGAGTCTGTTTAGTTTACAGAGCAAATATGTGCTGTAATGTAAACTGAAAATAACATAAAGCAGAGCCTTTATGGCTCAGGACATAAGGCTTTCCTGTAATCAGCAAGGCACTAAAAAGTTAAAAAGTAATTGGAAAAGTTCAGTGAGTGCACATTTAAAATAAAGCAACAATCAATCCATCTCCTCTCTTTTAATGTGCTCTTTCTTGTTTGAAAATTCTTGCAGTTATGTAAAAGTCAGCCTCTTTACTTCATAAAAACACCAATAATTTTTTTCAATAACTCTTAGAGGACTCTGACAGTCAAATGTTATGTTAAATTGTAATATGAATTTGACTAAAATGAGATGAAAACTGGAAAAATTTTGCAACAAATCCTTGTGAATGTTCTCTGAGTCTCACTGACACTGCTGTGCTTGGTGCAGAGAGGTTGGCACGGGGGCCAAACGGTTGCCATTGACTCAAATACCTGACATAACTCTAGTTGGTGTTCCCGTCAGAGCCACCATTCATTCCAGGCAGACGTTGTTGCTTACCAGTAATAGGCTACTTTTTCACCGAGATTCCTCTCCCTCACGAGTCTGTCCAGGACATTATAGCACATGTTGGTTTTGGCCCCCTCCATGCATTTAATATAAATGTTTCCTTTTGTCACATCAAAGTTATACTGCATCATTGGTCCTGTTGCTGGCTTCTTCCAAAAGAATTCATCAGCAATCTCTTTCCAGAAAGCTAGAACAAAGTGATATTTTATGTCAGTGCTTCGGGCCGCAGACAGAGCACATAAACACGGAGAGATACTGTGTGCAAACAGGCTTTGGAGGGACATAAAAAGTAATGGAAAAAATAAAGATGTGTTTGACCTACCTTCTGAATTCTCAAGAGACTTCTTGTACAGCGCAAGATAGGAGTTAAAATCAGGCACATGCGCACCCCTCTTCAAGTCATCAGGAGGGTAGTACATTTTGTCCCGAGATTCAGATACAACCATTGTAGGAGGACAGATGTCGACAGGCCTGTATCATCAGAGAGTCAGAATATAGGTTAATCTGGAGTCACTGCTGATCTGTCTGGATCCTCCTGGGTAAGGTAAGAACACTACAAGGCCTCCTCTGAAGCAACACAGTTTAGCATGCATAAGACCCACCTCTAATCCCTGAGCTGCAGGCTCTCTTCAAGTCTGCTTAGGGCCAGAGCAGCCAATCCACTCTCATGGTGCGGCACTCCCACTTTTTCATTGGTTGAGCCCTCTCTGGCCTGTCGGTGGTATTATTTTTCCAAGCAAGGAAGTGGAGGAGGATGGTGATGAGGAGAAGGAGGAGTGCTGCAGGATGAATGCTGGGGATTCAGGCAGGCATAGAGAGGTTTATGTCACATGGAGGGTGATGAGTAGAGAAAGAGTGCCAGTGCAAAAGAGAGACATGGAGGGAAAACAACATTGTGTTCACTGATACCCAGTAAACAAAATCCTTGAACCTCAAGATATTATTACTTAATGCTCTTCACACAGTAGCTTAAGAATTTTAAAGGTATTTATTTAGTTAACTTGCACAATATAAAGAAACTGTTTCAGAGAATAACTGAAATATTATTCTTTAGACCAAATTAAATAATAACTCCTTGTTGAACTTGTATTGCTTGATTTAGTTTTCATATATTATGACTTTGTGCAACATAAACACTCTTTTTCTTACCCAATACTCTATTTCAGATTTTGATTTTGCCACAATTAGAACATTAAATGTGCTAAATTTAAATCCTATTTTCACTGTCAAAAAAATATGTTATAATTTTAGAGCTTACACAATATTATTTTTCTCATTATGTAATATTGTCCTTTTAACAATGTTATCGTTTTTAGATTTGGACATTTGTTCCCTTGATTCACTGAAAAACCTGCAACGTGCACTACCATTCAAGTTACATAACAGATCTCAGGGGAAATGTCCAAAAGGCTGTTGCCATCGTTTGTTTTTGATCTCGAATTTCTATCTGGGATCGATTAAAATGCGCAGCGACTGACGTTGCATCTTACGTCAGACCCGCTCAATCGAGCACGAGAGCTTGTGTTGATGTCGGCCTGTGCTGTCCCGTCCATTTGCTAACGTACCGGGACCAAATCTCAAGCTTCAAGATGTTTTTGTCTGCTGCTGTTCGCTCTGCGGTATCGCAGACGGTAAATTTGTTTTATTCTTATAACTATGGCTGATTATTTAAATCTTCTTTAAGATAATTTGGATACAAGAAGCTATGACACCCCGCAAGGGCAAGCAGTGGAGGCCGCAAAGCTAACTAACGTTGGGTAACATTAGCATGCTAGCTACTTTAGCATAACTGCTGTCAAACGTTTAACTTTACAAGGTGATCTTTAGACAAAATGATCAATTCTTTGAAAAAATTACACGGGACAAGGGCAATTTAAAACATGACATATCACAGAATTAACTTTGTCATGCACGTTCATGTGACATTTACTGAATTTTTTTCCCCACTATGTTCCTACTCCGAAAAATTACAAGATGACATTAATCAATTTGTTAAACAAATCGATAATAGCTTTTATCAATTAGGCACGACCTAGTATTAAAAGATATATAACGCAAATTAATACATTTATAGTGCTACTACTACTAATGTACGTTTTTTCTTCTTTTTTGTGTCTTTTCGATCTAAAATAACTACATTTTAATCTTTATAATTGATATGCTATTTTGCTATTGTTTGTTATCTAAATTTGGGATGTTAATTTTTCTTTTGGCCTCTTTAAAAATATTCCTAATTATGTAAAATCGAGGACGTTACACATTATCCCTGTGTTACTGTCCAGTTTTTTCTTTTTCTGTTCAACTTCTTTATGATTCAGTCTTTTCAGATGGCTTCTTCTTCCAAAAAACACATACCCACCGAAGGTCTTCCTTTTGGGAAGTTTGCATTTCATTTCATACAATAACGTTACCATTCTGCTCACTGGTCTTCTTTCACTGTATTTGCACGCAGGCCAGGCAGGTCAGGAGTCTGCATCGGTCTGCAGTGCGTGCTGGAGCTGGTGGCATCTTTGTGGTGAGTTAGTGTCTTTGCAAAGTCAAGAGATGTGCAGAAAAAATGAAAAATCATATAATCAGCGCTCAACCCAAATGAAGCCACATATTATCTTCATGTAAAAAAAGACCAGTTCTACTTATTTCTGAAAAAATTGACAAGCAAAAATGTAAGTCATTTGAGTTTTATAAACTGTATTTACTTGTTGTTTACAGATGGTCATGATATTGATATAGATTTCAAGATGATTGGCCAGTAAAACTATAATGTAAATGTGATGTGTGTTTGTGTTGAGCTGGTGCTTCCATTTTTGCTGAAATGATCCCAAAGGCATCCATTTTCCAAAAGCTCTTAATTTATCCCAGGAGCAGCCTGTAGAGCCTATTAGAGCCATGCTTTGCGACAAAAACATCACAGGTGATATTTTAATGTAATGGAAACTTACCATGGTTTCATTTCCCCTTGGTAGTAAAGATGTTTTCAGCCTGTGATTGGTGGAAATTCAGTTTGGATGTATAATCAGAGAACAACACCTCTTCAATCAAGAATGTTGCTTTTGACACTTTTAACTTCCAACACCACTAATTAAAATGTTGTTTTTCTTAATTGCACAAAGGATGTTTGTTGCTCACAAGGGGGCAGTGTGTGCAGAAGCTTAGATAATTTGTTTCTGTCTTGAGTCTGTTGTTTGGCTTGATGAAGCACCTGTTTCCCTTTGGGTTTAGGTGATAGTTTTTTTTTCACATTTTATCAGATACTATGAGATTCTTCTCATAAGCGTGCTAATCACATAGAAGCAGACCCTGTGGTGTGAAAACTCATCATTTAAAGCAAATTCATATTGATAGCTTCTGATCAGGATTTAATAAATTAGCTGATTTGTGAATTTCAAAGATGAATAAAGTTACACCTTTACTATAAACCATGATAACACCAATGTTAATATCTTTTAATAACACTGTGTTCTTTCTGTCTTAGCACAGAGATACTCCTGACAACAACCCTGATACTCCTTTTGAGTTCACTGAGGAGAACAAAAAGGTAATGTTAACTGAATGCAGGTAACACAGTTAATCTAGACTGGTGTGAATACTTGTGAATTACATCACTTTACTGTAACACAGCCTTTACACTGATGAAAAGTTAAAAATGATACTGACACAATACAGCGATATTTTCCAGCTGGCCTAAATGTAAATTCTGTGGTGACTATCGTGACACTAGTGCTTGTCAGGAAGAGAGCGTGGGCTTATCCATGATCACATTTACAGTTTTAGTTTTAAAAAAAGTATGCAACATGGCTGCTGGAATGTTGCTGTACAAGGTTTCTTTTTCGTCTTGTCTGTTTATGACACCTAAGAACATAAATACAAATTAGAGGCATTTAAGTGTTGCATGACATGCTTTTAGTCTGTGGAAATTTATTTTCTCACGAGGGGCCTGATGATGCAGAATCAAAAAAAATGACATATTTATTGAGTTACTTGTCAGTCTGATGCATACTCCATTTGAAAAAAGCTAATGTGAACACAACCTGAACCAGAACTAAAATTCAACAATGCATTTTTCTGTTCTCACTCTGGAAACGAATCAAACCACAGATGTGAAAGCTTCCTTGGCACCTGATCATTATAACCAAGATAAAAAAAGAATTATTTTGTTTGGTTTAACTTGATATTACTTATAAAGCTGATGTCAATCCATGTTAAAGTGCAGGAGAGAAATGCAATAATTCTTTATCTGGGCAACCCTGCATTCATTGTAAAATGTCTCTTTTTTCCCCCCTGCAGAGGATTGAGGCAATTATTTCAATGTATCCTATTGGGCACAAGCAAGCCGCCACAATCCCAGTGTTGGATGTAGCCCAAAGGCAACATGGATGGCTCCCGATCTCCGCAATGAACAAGGCACAGTAATTCTTTGGTGTTTTACAGCTGTGTGATGCCACTTTGTCTGAACAACATTTTTGTGAGAGACCAAACAACAACTATGTCTCACGTGTCATGTAAGGGAACTTCATGAATGTTTGTAATTGTTTTCATCTAGGTCGCTGAGGTGCTGGAAATCGCTCCCATGAGAGTGTATGAAGTAGCGACATTCTATACGATGTTCCTGCGTCAGCCCGTGGGAAAATACTTCATTCAAATCTGTACGACAACACCCTGCATGCTCTGCAACTCAGACAGCATCCTGGAGGCCATCCAAAAAAAACTGGGTACGAGATCCAATTTCCATTTAATGACATAACATCAATGAAGAGATGAAAAACACAGATAAATCAATCTTTTTTTATTTATTGTGGATACTTGACATATACAAAAACACGATAACAAACATGTAAATATACAGTTGTCTCTACAGTTTAAACAACAGTGAGCTATGACAGTATATAAGACTGAAATCAAGCCATAACTGTCAGGCCTTATTCAGACCAAATCAGGTGTTGTGTCAAAAACCCCAATTCTTCTGTCCATTTAAATGTGGGTAGTCTGTCAAAGAAGCAAGGGTGCAAACTGCAAGTCTTGCAGGAAAAAAGTGCAACAGCTGTGTGTGGAAAAGTAAAAACAGATAAATTTTAGAGAAACACAACTTGACGTCACACTGCCGTGATCAGAATGAGCCGAGCTTAAATACCCTGCCACTAGGAAGTACAGAGACACTGATTTGCATTTGCAAATGAGCCAAGTATCCCAAACCGCTGCACAAGCTTGGGATAATGGCCACACATCTGATTTGGTCTGAATACAGCCATGACCCTCTTCAGTCCATGTGGCACTTATCAGAGCCCCATCGTGTCTGTTATTCTTTGTCTCATAACTCAGATGTAGTGTTACATAGACTTTATAGTGTTCATCTTAAACATGTCAGAGAAAAATAGCTAAAATAAAACATGTCTTAATATGTTTTTCATAGGTATCAAGGTTGGAGAGACCACTGCGGATAAGATGTTCACATTAATAGAAGTGGAATGCCTGGGTGCCTGTGTCAACGCACCAATGGTCCAGATCAATGACAACTATTATGTAAGTGCTTGAGGACTCAGACTGCAGATGGCTTCCTTATTGAACATTATAACTAAATTAACAAAACTAGGTTAAAACCTGAAATGTGTTTTGCAAAGAATGTCTGCAGAGAATACATCTCTGAGCCCCATTTCAACAGTACTGCCTTTAATTTCTCTTAGGAAGCTCATGCAGGTGTGGCACAGCCTTTACTTGCAATATTTAAAACAAATGAAAAGGGGAGAAATGGAATTATTAATGATAATATTGCTAGAATAACAGTGTCTCATCCATAATCTCAGGAAAAGGGGCAACTTTAAGAGCCAGTTGTGACCATGTTTTAAGTTCATGGTTAAACCTTATACGAAACTAATTCTGCACACAGTTGCTGTGGGGAATTTAGTTCAAGCTGAGTTTAGTTTATAGCTGAAATTTAAGTAAATCTGACTGCAAACATGATATTTTCTGCAATACTTAAAATTGCTGTGGTATGATCATTAGGGCAGACAAGGTGCAGCATGCTAGGAGTAAGGTAGTAGTGAGTTTAGCAGTGTTCATAATAAGCACTCAGAAATTAATGTATGCATTTGAGGAAATCAATTCCATTAATTACACACTTAGTTTCATTTAAGATGGCACAGATTGTAAACAAGCACATGCCAGGTTGTTGCAAACCTGGATAGCAGAAGCAGTATTAATGCACATCAAATCAGGAACAAAGTAAAACGCTAATTGATCCTTTTTATTTGTAAAACACTTCCTTGTGAAACTTGTTTTTGCCTAAAAATAATCTGTCCTATCTTAACCTGCTGTAGTTTCCTTGAATAAAACAGATTAGTCATTTAGTTTTAAGCCACAGTTTTAACATAGAAGGTTATTTAGTAATTTGGATTCGAACGAACAGTTTTATTATTAATGATAGCATGTTGTTTACATTAAGCCCATTAATAATGGATAATGTATTCCTCCAGACCACAGACACACGCCAAAGGCAACATATTGATTATTACTCTGTCTGATACTGTTTTTGAAGCAAAAAACGTCAGAGAGAATAATAATTCTGCATGTCCTTTCGTCACTGATAATTGTTAAAGACATTTGAAAGATTTCTAGCAAGATTTAGCGAGTCAATTGATTTTGAGTGTTAAACCTGCTTTCATATGACTGAAGAATGTTTGCTTTTTTTTTAGAATTAGTTTAATCATGACAAGCTTTTAAGATAAGGCAAAGGAAGTATTTCAAGTATTGCCTCCTACCCCTCCCACTTTTTCCTTAGAAATGAATTTAATGGAATGAAAAATGGCTCATACAGGTTGAAGGATATGAAAAACTGTTACTTGCTGAATGATCCACTGTAAGACCATCAACAATGAAAGCCGCTCACTACTCTGCTTCTCCTTATTTATTCTCCTTTTCTCCAGGAGGACCTCACACCTAAGGACATTGAGGACATTATTGATGAACTTAAAGCAGGAAGAGTCCCACCACCTGGGCCCAGGTACTTAAAATTACCACCAGTTATATTTTTCTGTTTGAATAATGACATTTGTGTGAATAGTAAACTAAACTATTATTTGTACACCATACATACATTTTTCTTATTCTCTTTTTTTACAGGAGCGGACGTTTTTCATGTGAGCCTGCTGGTGGTTTGACTTCTCTGACAGAGCCGCCCAAAGGACCAGGCTTTGGCGTAAGACAGGACCTGTAGTCAATCTTGGCAACCATTTACAGCAACTGTCTCTGCAGCTGATATCACGTTTAACTCAAAAATGTTGTGTAAATAAACTGTTCATGTATCTATGATCTTGGTGTTAGCGTGTATCTTAATGGTTCTAACACAAAGAAAGTAATTGAACTGAAAGAAAGCGCATCTTAGAGTAATGACTGTGCACTTTTAATTTGATCAGAGAGCACAACAGCATCTATGAGGCAATAGAGCTTAAAACATCTGTACATACTTACTGTGCGTCTGAAAACTATGTATCTTCTAAATTCTTTCTGGAATCTTGAGAAATTTTTCACTTTACGAAATTATTGTGTCATTTGTTTTCTTAGAAGATTTTCTGCAGCCAAGTGAGGGTTCTTTCTGCTCTGGGCTGTTGCAGCAAACTGTAAAATTTGGTATTGGAAATCACCTATCTTTACCACATGATGCTAGCTGTAAAAACAAGAAATACACAGGCAGCATCTTCAAGAGATGTGCATTTATCTTGTGCAATGGTGGCACATGAAATGTCTGCAGTATGTTTAGTGGTACCTCAAAAAACAGAAATCACACACAAAAAAAACCCCAACACACAATTATGTTAAGTCCAAAATTTGCAAATGTTACGACGTCAAATCGAGTTACTTTGAATTCACATCACACTGAGGCTTTTTTCAGTTTATGTAAGACAACTATGTATTTGTGAATAATAAGATTGTTCTGAATTGAAATTTTCACTTGTCAGAAACAAAATGATAATATCTTACATTTGTTTTTTAATAAGTCCATTCCAATGGAGATTTATATATTCACACACCCTTAACTAAAATGGGGGGTATCATTGAGGGGTTCAAACACAGGGTAAAAAGGACTCTTATTAATCATTAATTAGAGTTTATCTGAAATTACCACTTTGACAAGCCATGTTAGATTTACATTTTGACTATTTGGACACGAAACTCTTTAAATTACAGATACTTTGGGGTTAATCCGATCACATTAATATCTGACAAACCCTCTTGCCTTTAACACGCAGCCCCCTTCCTAAATGTGCTCCTGTCATTTCCATCACGCCCCGGTGGCGTTTTTGTGTCTAGCCGGTGCCCCTCCCCCACTCCGGTTTCCTCTTGCGACTTTCAAGCCTGCTCTGCAACATACAATATTATACATTAGCACGCATGCGCGCACTGCACGTACTCCATGATGCAAATGTCACTGCGCAACCAGTTCAAAGCTGCCCGATACAATGAGTTGGCGGCCTGAAAGGGTGAATAAGACGATGAGTTTGCAATTGAAACCGTGACCAGACTATGTACGTATGCTCACAAAGTAGGAGCAGCCATTCCACTGATAACCTCAACCGTGATCTTCGAGAAAATTCCCACCGACCGCAACACAGCAGCGGAAAAGATGACGTCAAGTGCCCATTACTGCTCTCCCTCTCCATTCCTCTCAGTCCAAATTCACACGCTAATAGCCGTCAACATATGTTAAAAACGCCACCAGCTTACAAAATTTGAAAGCACAGAGAACATTTTCAACGTTAAAAGTACGGATTTACTCACAGCATCCCTAAGATAAGAGTTAAATCGTTTGACACATACCCATCTCATCTATCCAGCAGACGGAGACCTTATAAGCTCGATGGGGCTCAAGTGGTCACGTGTCTCGCCTCGACCAATGAGAACGACGCTTGCATGTTTTGCTCGGCTTTTCTGAGAGGACGGGCGACGAACGGCTGGGATGTTTTCAAAACCAGCGATGAACGTCACACCGCCGTAGGCTACGGTTAACGTCCAGTATTTAGGAAATAACTATAATATTGCGCAATATTCATATATAGTTGAACCTGAATGAGTCGGTGGGAACGCGTAACCCAGTGTAAAGGTAAGCGAAAAACTAGCTTTGTTGTTTTAAGTGCCTCGTAACAATAAGGGCCAAATTCATAGTTAACGTTAGCCATCTGGCTAAGTTCTACAGCGAGCAGGCTAACGTTAAGCTAACGTGAAGTAAACTGCGTGCGAAAAAGGAATGTTATGTGTCTGCGTGGGCTTCGTATACTTGTGTGCCACGTGCGTTACACACATTGAGTACTTTCTCTTTGCTTAATGAAATTTTCCACGTATCTGCTTTTTGTGTGTAAAATTTGCTTCTTTGAAGCGAGAGTACAGAAAGGCGACAGGAAAATGTCGGAGCGAAACGGAGAGAGCTGGGTTAGCCCAAGTCAGCCAGGCAGCGAGGCTGTGTGAGGCTGGAAACGCTTGCTAGCTAGCTTGCTTGATGAAGCGCTGGGGAGGGGGAACATTGTGAGGGCAGCGAAGGGGCTGCAGTGAGCTTTTGTCTCGGGCTGTGCTGTGCTCCCGTGCTGAATATTGTCATTAAAACATGAACATGAATATTCCCCGCTAGCCAGAGATTTACGTTACAAAACGCGGTTACTTGTGGAATGTACTCCAGGGCATAACGTAAACGTTACAAAAGCGTGTTATGTTTACCAACCATAGCCAAGTTGGAAATTTTAGCGCTCAACAACATATTGCTGTCTGTGCGTTGAAGGCAAGCACGAGCGACATTACCGTGAGGTGGGTGGTGTTGTCTACAGTGATCTCGCTAACGCCACAATTCATCAACACCCAGCTCAGTTGCAGAAATAACGTTGATTGCAAGAAAATCGTATGTAAAATAAAGCTATGATTTGCTAATTCATACAAGGAACTAGCATAGCTTGAAAAACCAGGAGCTTGCGCCTCCCAGCCAATGACTGTGACATCTTGGGGGTGTGTTGCCTGATACAAAAGCTGCCTGTTTTTAGATGGCTGGCCGTGCAACGAGCCAGCAAATCCTCAACCTTACATTAATATATAAAGTTTAAGCTACTATTTTATATAAAAACGTTTACACACAATTGAACTTAGCTTCTTAAACCATCCATATATTACAAGCAGTATCGAGTCATAGTAAAAATGCCAGTATATCAAATGCTATTAATCTCAGACACATATACTCTTGTTCTGTTACTATTGGAAGAGGGAATATAACACATTCGAAATAAATATAAATACATGAAAAATATTAATATTGAATAGAACATATAAATGAGAGATTTGAGCAGTGAAAAAATACCCTTGCACTAATTTGCTTGGTATTGTCAAAGGTGAAATATTTGATGTCTTTTGTAAGACAAAGGTGGAGAAAGCCTGAAATGTAAGACCATGCTGGTAAAGACAGGGAAAAGAGGACAGCAGTTCCTATTTTTAATTAGCACACTTTTGAGTTTTCTCATGTTTACAAAAAATGAGTCTGTGATCTCGACATTATAGGGTTTTTTTTCCTTTGTGGCAACATGAAAACAGTTTGCTTTTTTGTTGCTTTGCACTACTTGTGATCACAAAACAATCATGCTGAAGAAAAAAGGTTCATGTCAACAGTATGTAGGAAAACACTCCATGTTCGCGTAATGTTTTTCCCCTTCAATTGATGTTCTCAAGAGAACAAAGTTGTTATGCTGATATCAGATATATTTTCTTATGGCAAAAACAATCACATAAATAATCTTAGCCCAAGGTCTCTTTGGACCTTTTATTAATGTTTATTTGAAATTAACATTTAAAAAATTGAGAATCATCAGAGCAAATTACTATTTGCCCTTAATTCGCACGGTGCATTATGTTGCAAATAGTTGGTTATATTAGAGTTTTTAGTTTAGTTATGTATCCCATTTTCTCACACTCATTTTAAAAAAACTTTAATGCAGAACTATGTAAGACAGAAAGTTTTGTAGGTTTTCATTTGACCTAAAACTAAAAACTACACTTACTCGTTTTACTCATTGTCACACCTTTAAACTAGAGACGAAAAAAACTCATTGATGAAATTGTGGAAATGTACTCAGGGCCGAACCTGCATACTTTCAGTTATTGTCTGAAAATAGCTTTTTGACTCACCAGCCCACTCAAGGGGACTTGCAGATGTACATTTCAGTACATTTAATTGAGATAATAAGGTTGTTGAATACAAACTTTGAAAAGACATTAGAAAAAATTTGAAGCACTTTTGAAAATCAAAGTTAACCCTGAATAGAACTCAAGCCTTGATCTCATAATACCACTGAAGTTAAAGTTAAGGATCAAACCTAAAAGTAAATTTGAAGGTTTTGTAAACCTGTCTTTGACCCACTGTTGAGACGCATGTGTGTGTGTGTGTGCGTGGCAGCAAACTGGCAGCAAGTAATAGTTTAGCAAAGAAGTTGATGTCGTGTATGGTAAACAGTGCTGTAAAACTGGGAGCACTCAAAATGGTCACTTTTGCAGCACTGTTCAAACAGATCTATAAAAACACATATGGATATGTGTGTGTGAGAGAGAGAGAGTGTGTCTCTCACACAGACAGCAGAGGACAGAAGCAGCGTACCCATAAATTACAACAAAACGGGGAAGAGACTTTAAGCATAGTTTTAACAAAAATGTTGCAAGCCATTGCTCTGGCATGACAGAGACCAAAGATTGTGCTTTTCAATAAAAAACAAACAAAACACCTCATTATTTTCCTATTCTGATGCTGTATGAAACATGTTTGGTGTCTGCAGACACTATTAATGTTCTGCACAGCTAGTTGTAGTTAATTGTTTGTCGTGGGATGACAAGGTTTTCACTTGGTTAGGTTGGCCTTCCCTAGATGCTGTCAAGTGATATCTGGTAAACGTAATTAAACATACTCACAGTAGTTGGCAGAGAACAACCAACACAGCACCAACCAAAAAGATTAATTGCGATGTAGGCAGAACAGGCTAATAGAAGCATGAGGAAGGGAGGCTTTATTCCAGTCAGTTGGCTGCTCCAAGTACTCTGCTGATGACTGTTGGCGAAGTCTGCTAAAACACTTTTTAAACCAGATGGTGGTAAGACCTCCAGTACTGTTGTCCACTGTGATCGACTCTTCGGCTGATCATGCTGTATGCAGTGCGGCAGAAGAGACAGTCCGTTGTGCACTGGAACCTTATACCTTCAGCCATGAGCAGAACGCAGCCTTTTATTTTTTCTGACTGTTTGGCAATCTGATGTTTTCACATCACAGATGAAGAATTGTGGTATTAAAACATGAGTCTTACAGGTAAAGCGTGAGACTGAAGGCTGTTATAAAAATTTGGTGCAACCCTGAACTCACACCTAAAAAGAAATTAATAGTTTAATCTTTGTATTGAATATCCAAATCCAATTTGACAGAAATCTGAGTTAGATTTAGTGCTTAAGAAGAGACTTTTCAAATTTAATAAATTATGTGTATGATAATGTGTTTTTTTCCTTTTTTAATATAAAAAGTGTGTGAAAGGACTGCTGAAATGCGACTTCCTAGTCCTTGTTGGCTGCTTTAAGCAGCTTTACCATTACATCAAGGACAGACACACATTAAATTGAAGCAGTACCTGGCTTGACCAGGTTTTTGCCAACGATGGCTCATTTGACCACAGTGGGCTGAACTCAGCATGCTGGAGCCTGGCTTAGGGTGAGCTATGGCTTTTTAGGGAGGGTGAAAGTAGGTTTGGCAAGTATTGAGGTATTGCGTTACACCAGGTAAAAAAGACTGAGGCTGCCCTACAGTTATACTAGTCTGAAGATCCTTGACATTCGATCATAGAGGTAATTTCTTCTGTTAACAATAATATTTTCTCAGGTTTTTTTGGCAACATCCTCTTAAGTGCCAACATTCTGAAATCTCACAGGATGCTTTGAGTGACAAATCTGAATCCACCAAAGTCAAATTTTCCTCAAATATCTTCAGACCATGTAAATTTGATGAGGGAGGGTCTGCAGTTACATTTATTTTCTCCTAACATTCAAGGCAATAGTAGAGTGTGTGGTATAGAGTGTGGAAAAGCAGTGTAAATGCATGCAAAGAGATACAACCCCATAAGCAAATTATAGAAATTTTGAAATTTGTAACAAGTAAACAGTCTTAATTCATCCAGAGGTCCAGTTGCACTGAACTCCCCAATTTGCTTACTTACAGTGGAGATGTACAATTTGGATTTTTTTCCTGCCAAAATTGTATTACCCACCTCTCATGGAAGATGCTGATAACTTATGATTCAAAATTTTTGTATTTTCAGAGAAGTTTATAACCTGTATTTTGTGCACATCTGAGGATAAGAAAAAAAAGGATGTGATTCAAAGATTCCATATCTCTGACATAGTCAAATCTGACATCACTACTTTTTCGTTCTCTTAGTACCCTTGTGGACAAATTGTAATTGTGTCGTACTTCACTAAAACTGTAAACAAATGCCCACAGTGGTGATGACTTGTTTGGCTCTTGAGTCTTCACTGCTTGGCTCTACCCTGGTCTTAGCATATTCTCATAAAGAGCATGACAATGGCATGCTCTTTTTCATCGCCATCTTCTTCTTCATGTTTACTGGCAGATCACAAAATGACTTTAAAAGTGCATACTACCACCCACTGTATATGAGTGTGCATATGCTGTACCTCTTAAGTCAAGCAGCGGTTACAGCAATTGGGCCTGGTACTAACAACAGTATTTATTGGCTGCAATTTGATTTTAGCTGATGACATTCAAGAATATTTTACCAATGTTGGACAGTAATTGGTCTGCACCGATAAATGTTGCTTGTCCCTTATTATTTGTGAGCCTTTTTAAGATTTCCTCACTTAGTAAACATTAGCACAGAAAGAGCTTACTGTATGTGTAACTGGGAAACCATACCATGGCTACTTAAGCCTTTCCAGACAGACTTTAAGCCTCTTTATTTGAAAATAGGGTATTGACCAAGGTTCTGTGCAGCAGGAACAATTATATAAGGATATACAGTTTTCCCCAGTGTGCTGTTTTTTTTCATCAGGATCAATTTTGTTTTTCATTGCAGTGGGTTGTTTTTTTTTTTTGTTTCCAGATGGATAAGTGAGACATTAAATGCTTTATCTGTCTAAAATATGATATTAACTTGCTTTTATGCCCATTACAACCAAATTTGATACTTTTATGACTTTTTTACGAACTGACTTACTGGATTTGTCCTCGTCAAAGGTTTTGTACATAGCATATTTTTGGATGGCATTAGAGGTTGCAGGGTAGGGGAGTGACCTTCACACTGAAGTAGAGATGGTGGGGTAAAAATGTAGATCGCTGAAATGGAAAAGAAAGTATTAAGCAATTTTTAAAAATATGAAAAGTTTTGTAATACCACAAACTACAAGGGTCCCTGATGGTGAACAAAAAGTTCTTCCAGTGTAAGCTGCAGCTCAATGAATGTTTGGGCCCTTTTTTGTGGGGTCACGATGACTCCCAAAGGCAGCACCTTTTGTGCTCAAGACCTTTGTTATGCAAGTTTGAACCTGTGTTGAATGCTGTTCAGGTGTTGGTTACGTGTTCCTCTGACTTTGTCATTGGTAGAGCACAAATTGGAATGGTTGACAGAGAGTAAATAGCAGAATTTATCTGTTTCCTCTGTTTTTAGACAGCTTAAATTGTGCTCCAGGGATGTGCATAACACAATATAGCAATTTTATAGTTTGCATTTTATTTGAACCTATTACTAGGCAGCTGTCAGTAAATAGTCTTAGACAAATATTTTGGCCATTTATGTTTACAAAGACAGCTCACATGGTTGATGTTCGCAAAACTTGATGATATGGATTTGAGTTCTTGTCCTGCCTTTTTTTTACCCTACCTGTAACCAATAACGGTAAAAAAGGGTTGTGACATGCCTCCATTTCCTCCCGATGTACAAAATTTAAGTCATAGATTTCTAAAACAGTCATTTGTGATTTGATTTACAGCCAGAGCCTATGCAGTAGTTACATGGCTGAAGCCCATTATTAGGTGCGTCTCATAACAACTACCTGCTCAATCGCAATCGCAGGTTAGGATTAGCTCTTGATCGTAACATTTAGCAAAAAAATTGACATAAACCAGCTTGCTAAGAACTATCCAAAAAGACAGAGATGATCATTGGGAGAAATTTATTTGACATGTACTTTGATTATTTAGTTTGGCTCATCTGCTAACATGAAAGGCAGGGATTTACGACCTCTACTGCAGCCAGACATCAAGGGGCAATCAGTCTGTCACGTTGGCCATTCAAATCACATTACATTCAATTCTTGCAACAGTATTTCTGTAAAGACCGCACACAACAAAGTAAACAATAGAGCATGAAAAGACAGATGTGTTTCTTTGGTCTTTTAAGGGCATATGGCACTGTCCTGCTTTTATTCTATATCACTATCGCTTCAAGCTATAGGCTACCTTCGTTAAGTTGCATTTAAAACTGACTGAAGACTGCAAACACAAGTTGTGTTTATGATTTTTAAAGTGCCCCAAGCCTGAGTCTATGTGCTGTTGGCTCCATCAGCCGAACGTCTGCATCTTTGAGAGGCCCTGCAAGTGTGCATTTGTGTGTGTATCTTTGTGTGAAGAGGGTGGAGCCTCATGATTACACAACATGTGCTAGCCTTTGCCAGCAGCTGTATGTGTGCGAGCGTTGTTTTTGTTTGGTACGTTGAGTGCGGTATCTCTGTGTGCAACGGCTGATGTCGCCGTGATTATCCACCATGTGCTTTGAAAGACTGACAATTTGAAAGCCTGTGACCTTCCTGCCAAAGTATACAGCATTACAGCTCAGAGAGAAGGAAGTAAAAGCAGGTTTATAATATTCCCTGGCAATGTTCTAGGTTATTAATCATTAATCAACCCTTTTAAGTTTCCTTTTATGAATGAGTAGTGAGAGAAATAAGAGTGCATTATTAGTTAGAGAGAATAAGACAATGTGAAAATGTGTGTGTGGTTTGGATTCTTCATTGCTTGGCTGCTTTCTCTCAACTGACGCTCAAGAAAGAAGTCATATCCTGTTTACTCTGGCTCTCAAAGTGACAATACTCTCATAGGGCCAAGGGCCCTCCAGCTGAAAAATAGGTTAATGAGCATTTCATTCACAAGACAATTTCTGCGCATGTGTTTTAATTTGTTGCATCTGCTTCTCTCATTGGAATTAAGCATGGTATATCTTTGACCTTGGAATAAATTTTAAAAATGCAGTCAAAATTTGGTTAATAATTGACAGTGATATGGTTATCTATTTACGCAGCTTCAACACCACTGCACGAATGCGCCTGATTAACTTCACATGTTTATATCCCAAGGTAAAACAAACACTATCCCATTTTTGGATAATTTTCAGATCAATAAAGCAACACGTGGGGTAATCTCACAATACTTCCTGAAGTTTAAATTATTTTATGAATGGATTTTAATCGAGCTTTTTAGGCAGTCATGTTATCGCAACTAATAAGGATAAAGTCAGGACAAGACATAAACGAGGAAATTTAATTGTGCTTTACAAACATCAAAAGATTAAATAAACACTGTGTCATGACTGTTTTCAGAGGAGCCTTATTCATATTACTATACTCTGAAAATATGTTTTACAGTTAAATTATTCTTGTTTAATGTCAGGTTCAAATTTGCGCAACAGGATGACTAATGTTAAATATAACAAAAGCAGAACTCAGCACTGAAAAACAATTAAAAAAAGCCTGAATATATATTCTGAGAGAAAGGAGTTAAAATGTTTAAGTATCCTTATCTCAGTTAGTTTCAATGTTTTTTTCAGCTGTAGTTCATGTTGCCTTTTCAGTGGAAAAAGTAGTGGTTGAAAACGATAAAAACACCTCAGTTATTTTAGTTTTGATTTCATAATAAAACAGTTTTTATTATAATCGACTACGTCTTCATACATCAGTCAGAGTAGTTACTGAATTATGTAGCACTGGGAGAAGTTAAATCTGCAAGTTTTACTTATTTTTAATATTAATGTGCACAATAAGGTGCCAACAGTTCACCTGCAGATTGTGTTCTGTAAACACTACTGACCTGTTTATCTGCACAATCTTAACAGCCCAGTAGTGAATAGAGACGAAAATGAAATTGCTTCTAATTTTCCTGCTGCATGACTGTTGATCATAGACTTTGATGCTCAGCAGGCTGTGTATTCCTCCTAGTCTGAAAATGGAGAAAGCTGTCAACCTTTACATGCTGGCCTTGCCGAGGCTTATTTGATACTGTAAAGCTGTGGGTTTGGCACAACTTGAGGAACCATGTGTCATGCCTGTGATCGGATCGACATCTCATCAAGCCTAATAAGATGTGGCAGGTGTAGATGGAGTCACGTCTTAACTGTCGTAATCAAAACTGACGCAGCATTTCCCTCATGGTTTATGTTTTCAGACGGAGGCCTGCTAGTCGCTCATATTGACTTCCTTAAAGATGCATTGTTACATTGACTGCAATTTTTTTTTTTCATAGTAATGTAAGTGCATCAGAACAGTAGTGACAAAGCATTTTTATTCATTTGCGAGGTGCACATGAGGTGGACATGAAGTCAGTGTTTTGAGTCCATATGCCATTTTCTATTGCCCCCTTGTTCTTGTGAGGGCATAACTTGAAAAGTGACCAGTATGTAAGAAACTAAGCTAATTGTTTACGTAATACTGATGCCTTTCCACAGCAAATAAAATATATTAGAGCATTGTTTTCAGCCATCTTTGAAGTAGAATTAGGATTTCACTTTACATTTGAAACTTCATGCAGTTGATAGTGAGGTTTCCTTGACAGTTGAACACAAATAGTTTCCCAGTGTTTGGCTCAGTCATGTGAGCTTAACGCTGTGGTGGAAAAAAAAATAAAAAGAACAAGACCCACGCCTAGGTCCTAACCTTTGCTCCAGTCCCTCCCCCATTCCCTCTCTCCTCCTTTTTAACCCATAATCAGCAGTAAAGGCTTCATTGTTCTTGTCCGTTCCTTGGGTATCTGATCATTGACCTACATTTAGAGCAATGGCGGTAGGCTTCTTATGGCTCTCTGAGTCTTTCTCTTTCAGGCCAATTTAATGGGCGTGTTTTACTGTGCTGAGCCCTTTCCTCCTGCCGGTTAAGTTAACCCTATGTACGCCTTTCTCTTACAAACATTAGTAATTTTATGAGGCTTTTGATTTGTGTGCAAGCCATGCCCTGAACCTCTCCCTAGTATATTTAGAGCTATTCCTCTCTTTATGGAAGCTTTTAAGTGATGGATAACACTGTGAAACAGTTCAGCACTCAATCTTACATAAGAATACACATTTAGGACACAAAAGAACATTATGTCTGGTTCTTACAACAGTTTAATGCTTGGATTATTATGAATTAAGCCAAAAGAAAAATTGGTATCCTATTTTTGCCAAACTCACACAATTTATCCTTGGTTAAAAATATGCTTAGTGTACTACAAATTGGGCAGAAAATTAACCCTTTATTCTGCTTTGGTGCAGTTAGTTTTCCTGTGTTGGCTTATACATTTAATTCCTGTTTCCACCAAGCAGTCTGGTTGGTTCATTGCATTGCACATTTGATAACTTATTGTAATGTTTTCATTCAGTTGTAGAACTGCAAAGAATCATACCAACCCAACTCATTTTTTGTCACCCTTCTGGGGTGCCTAGCAGATAGATTTTATCTTGCTACCTGCAGCAGTTTCTCAAACAAGCTTGTCGCCATATGGCAATAAATGACCACATATCACGAAGAAAAAAACACAAAACATGAGTGCCTAGTAGTGTGAGTTACCGAATGCATACTGTGTTTCTAAGTCTGCCATCGGACAAATACTCCAGTTGGCATTTAATGTTCTCCTTCCTTTCTGTTACCTACTTAGTTTTCAGAACCTTTGTAGCTGCTTCCATTGCTCAGCAATGCCCAAGATAATTGTGATTTTGTTAAAAGAAATACAAATAAGATAATAATGATTGGTGCGGCAGAAACTCTCCATTGTAGACATGACATTTTATAGATAAGGTAGAGGCTATGTAAGAGTACATGTACAGTGAGTGTGTGGTTGAGTAAGACAGATAGAGAGAGAGATTGAGGGTGCTCTAATTGATAGGCCTTGAGACATTATTGGCCTATATTCTCTTAAATAGTTTGATCAGGTGTGTCAAAAAACAGGGCAGAGCAGAGGAGCCAATCAGATAATGCTGAAGATGCCACAGTTTTTCTCCATGTTGCTAAAATGCTAGCTTAGCAGGGGCTTGGGACTATTCCCATCATCCCAATCACTGATGAGAGAAATGCATTTGAGATGAACAGAAATCTTTCATGGAATGTTAAAGACAAAAGTGATATAGGTATGTTTGAAATAATGTGTAACTTTCACTTTGCAAATGACAACCTGGACCAAGCGCCAACTAAAAAAGATCATGTCTTCTCATGCTGTTACTATAGTTGCATTATCAGGGGCTTGCTAGCAAAAAGCAGCTAACAAAAAAAATATGAAGATTTGGAAACGTCCTCACAATACCCATCTGTCTGTCCCCTTTGTCATAAACAACTTGCTGGCAGGCCCTCAAAAATAAATTGCACTGGTTTAACCAAAAGGTCACTGCAGTCTGTGTTGAAATCAGTGAGAGGTAATCTTATTAGCTTTTACCATTCAGTAAGCAGCAACGTGTTTAGTTAAGAATTACAGACAATTACATCAGTTTCCATTCTACCAAATTTCTGACACAGATGAAAGCAGTCAGCAGTGACCAAGTGGTGGAGTGGTGGTTTTAGGGCCTCATGACCTCAGTACAGAGATGCATCATTTTTCCCAATATTTTTTTCCAATTTAATGCCGCAAGTAATAAATAATTACAGATGCTGATAAAATAAACAAACTGCATTTGGTCCTCTGATCTGCATTGGCTGATACTGCTTCTGTTTTGACAATAAATTTGCAGTGTTCATTAATAAATCTTAAAGGTTCTCAAGACCCAAGTAAAGTCTTATTTGTTTTTTCCCATTTACTGGAAAATTAAAGGAGTGTAGACCCTCAAAACTGATTACAGCCCCACTTGCAAATAAGAGAACAGTCTGTGATGAAAATGCAGATCAAATCTAGGGTTTAGGTACATTTGTGAAAGGGTAACCTACAAGTTTCAAGAGGTACTAAACTGAAAGTGTTAATTGACACCCGACTTTACTCACCACTATTGGTAATGATAGCCCGTGCTTTTCCCATGTGTGAGAGGTTGCTCACAGCCTCCTCCCAGGAACATGACTGTCTCATTTATGCAATGGGACAACTGCTGGAATGAAGGCCAGACACCAGGGGTTGAAGGAGGCGTGTTTTGTCTGTCTGGGGTTAGGGTAGGGAGAGGTGAACAGACGCCTTGAGGCATCCAGTGTCACTTGCTGTTTGGTTGTATCTGTTGAAATGTGCCTTCAGTTCAGACAACAGGAGGCAAGAGGAGAAGAGCTGCACTTACGTTGTGCATTAAAATTTAATACTTTTGATTTTACTGGACAGTTGAGGCAGAAGGTTTGCATGAATGTGGCTAAATAACATAACTAGAAAAGCTCATTATTTTTTAATTGTAGTTTTAAGATTAATTCATAATTTTGTGGTTATTTACATTACTTGGGTACTTGTGTTTATGTTAAACACCACAACAAATTAATTGGTTTACAGGTGCGTTATTCCAGGACATACTGTTACTTTTATTCATAATGATTCAGTATTTAGGATTTGGCAATATGACAACTTATTTGTGCAACAATCAAAATGTGCTCACTGGGAGAGATTTGGCATGAATGCTGTTTCTGCTGTAAAAGTGTTGCTGATGTATATTTGCAGCAGGCTGTGTAGCAACTTTAGGCAGGTTTCACCTGTGTTTTTGTGAAAGTTACCTGCAAATTACATTTAATGTGACATGAAAGTGACAGTTAGTGGCATAATGCAACTCTACGCTGGTTTACTAACCACAGCCAGAGTTGAGAGTGACAAGTAAGCATGGCGGATGAGACCAGTGAAAATACGAATACAGGGCAAACAGTCAGATAAGAAGTTTCGTCTTCATAGTAGGTGTAGGTGAGTAAGCGAGTGGTACACGCATTTATCAACAACACTGAATCTGAAGCTAATCTTCTACTTAAGCTAACTGACTGTTCATGACTAAAGATCAGTTGAACTTTTTCATTTAAAAATTTTAATGAGGATCCTTTATTTGGTTCTGTAGGCTTGTTACCTGAAAAAAAGCTGCATCCAAATAGTTTTTGTTCTCCAACAATGATTGTATTAAGCAAATGGAGAAGGGCCTTTGGTGTTGGATCTCCAAATCACTAAAACTGACTCTGTGATATAACATTGCATGTAGCATGGCAGAATATTGGAAGAATCACCAACCCTTAACAATATTCTTTTATTCACTAAATTTTTGCTCCTGTAACTATGAAATACATCGATAACAATACTCCCAAGATTCCAGATATTCAGACTAAATTATTAGCATTGTTAGTTCAAAAGTCAAATATCCAGTTTATAAAGAAAAAACAAATATAGCCAAAAGATATTTTGTATTTGTACATAATAAAATTATAAATAAATTATATTCATAAATAACCAGTCATCATTAAAACATACTCATAAATAAACTGAATGAAAATTTAATTCTTAGAAAAAGGGGGCTTTTAGGTGTTTTAAAATAAATTTGCCTACTGACATGATAAACAATAGGATTCTGTTTTTGTGTCATCAGTAGGAGGGTAATTGGACAGGACATTTCTAGGGCACATGACAGATTTCGCATGCAAAGTAAGACGTATATATGTGTGATGCTGTCACATAAATTGGTCAGAAATTTAAAAATCGTGTGATCATGTTAAAGATGGCTGGGTCTTTGCTTTGTATTACTGCCTTTTCTGCCAGTCTCCTGTAGTCTAGGGATCAGGCCTTTGCGCCTGGCTTTGTCCTGCTACTCATTATGGGGGAGGAGGAGGAGGAGGAGTCGAAGGCAGGGAGTGGATGTGCAGCTGAAGAGACCTCCCCCATCATTTAGCCTGATGGCGTACTGGTCCACAACCACGTGACCGGCTGTTTACTGTTGCAGCAAGCGTAGTGCATCTCCTTGAGCGTGTTACAGGATTTGCCTGCCTCCAAATGTATGAATAAAACTGATTAGCTTTAATGTAGAATTAAAATATACTTGTTAATGATGCACTTGGTGTTATTTTCACCGGTGTGCATCATTTTAAGAACGGTGGTACATTCAGAGCTTTTATTTCTCTTGCAGGTCTCATTGTGTGTGCAGTTGTAAGTGCAGCCACATGGGAGACAAGGGGGGAAAAAAATCACATGTATTTTCCACATGGTGTGTGTGAGAGCTTACAGCAAAAGCAGTGCTCTGGAAGCTGTAGTGGAGTAATGCTGCTGCTCCTGCTGCTGTTGCTGCTGCTGCTGCTGCTGCTGCTGTTGCTGCTGGTGGCGTACTCTGCGCTCTGTGTGTCAGGCTCAGTGCTATTCTTAGCCCTCTTCCCTCCCTGTCCCATTCTGCAGTCTGTGGATCAGGTTACCGTACTGTGTGTGCTCTTCATCTATCCCAGCTACACCACCACACTCCTCACCACTCCTCCCCCCCCAGCACACATCCCTACACCAACTCCCCCCTCCCCAGCTCCTAAAATCCCCCCAAACCGTCACACTCACGCAAGGACATACACTGGAGCAGCCGCTCTGCTGTCAGGGCCAACATGCTCCAGCACTACAGGGAAATGGTTGTTATTGTTGTTAGTCAGGAACCAGTGGAGTTAAAGTGCAGGAACACCAGGTTATAAATAAATACAGAGACATCTGCTACTCAGGAGGACTACTGGGACAGCCAGCACACTTAACTTTGGATTTCACCGACTTAGTGGATATTTAGATTTTTGAAAAATTCACAGCCATGCTTTTTCACTCCAAGTGTTTTGTCATATCCAGGTTTTAAGGATAATTTAGTAAACTGTTATATTTAGAATTCACATGATTTATAAAAGTAAATTGACCTTCTCAGCCCTGTTGGCCACCACGTGTTGGCCATCCCCTAAAAAAAAACACTGTAGCTACGTGGCAAATAGAGCCCAGCAGATGAATTCAGTCAATTTGAGCCTTGGATTAATTTCTTTATTGTGTCTACCCTCCAAAATATCTGAAAATAACTCTTCAGTCCAATGTAACATCTTCAAATGTCCTGTTTATTCTAAGTATGAAGCTTAAGATATCCAATTAACATAAGGCAAAGATAAACAGAGAACGTTTACATTTAAGAAGCTAGAAATTTAGGAACTTTGGGCATTTTGGCTTGAAATTTACTAAACAATTACAGAATGTAAACAAACCCTTAATGAAAAAATGAATTATCATTTATTAAAATAGTTTCAGAGTTGTTTTCCATATATGGTACAATCAATGTAATGACTTGAAATTATCAAGTTGTTGCATTTTTTTACATTGCTGTATTATTTGCTGTCTTCTCTTTGTCTTTCTTTAATAGCAAAAATGGCAACCGTTCTCTGTTTGTACCATTTCCAATTTAGGGATTTGCAGCTTTTCCCTGTTTTTATTTAATCATGAGCTTAATATTTTAGTTTGGAATAAAACATATGAATACATTACATTGGGAACTGGATAAAAAAGCTGGACAGATATTATTTTCTGACATTTTAAAGACAAAGTGTTTATTTTATTGGGTGAAAAATGCTTGGCAGATAAATCAGTAATAATTCAGTCACTCGTTGCAGCCTTAGTATATTTTGTTTTGTCTCTTCAGTGTCCTCTCCTTGGCTGCTAAATTATTCACCACGTCACTGATGTTGAGGCTGAGGGAACCAGCCAGTGTCTCTGGTGTCACATCTCTCTATGTAGCACTCCCATCCCTTCACAATTGTGATTTTGCAGTTTGATCGTCTGTTTTATTGAAATTACGTGTCAGAAAATTGTTGCTGTCACTGTTTTCATAGCTAAGGATCCAGTGTCACACTAATCTCGGCTTTAGTCTCTGTGAACTGTAGTAGTCATGAAGGCAGGGTATGATCTAGACTTGAAACAGCCCAAGGTTAATGGCAGAGCTTGCAGGGGCTTATGCAGTCCTGAGCTGCTCATGAAACGCAGTGAATGCGAATGCCAAACTGTCGAGAGCCCAAATACCTCTGTAATTATAGTCACGCCCTCCTCGCCTTGTCTCTGGGCCAGATTGGAGTCCTGTCAGCGTTTGTTTTCTGGTCTGGTCCTGGGCTGTCCATACCGCTTTAATACCCCCGATACACGAGCCTCTTTACACCAACGTGTTCGCTGTGCACTGCTCAATTCCCCCTTTCAGCTGACTGAATGACGGTGCTGCTGCATACTTGCTATCTGCTGACTAATGATGGACCTCTCACTGGCCTCTGCTGAGCAGCGGGGCTGTATGCTGGAAAAACGATACCTGTCAACACCGTGCTATTACTCAGGATCAGCAAAGGTTGTAAAGATATCTGAGGAAACCAAATGTTGGATTTGTCTGAGAGGTCTAGTATTCTCATATGTAATATAATAAATCTGACAGGATTCAGTCTGGAAAGGCAAATGGCAGGTGCAACTTTTTAAATGTGCCCTGTTGTCTAGTGTAGATTAAACCATTTTAATAGTCTTGTAGCATTTTAATATGTTTTAATCCCAAAAGTATGATTAGGAAGGATTAAGATCATATTTTGTTACACAAAATACAGTTCCACCAAAAAAACACTAGGGCTCAACTGAGTTATTTTCTTCATTGATTTTCATCATAGATACTAGGCCTGCACGATTCAGGAAAAAATATGAATCTCGATTTTTTTAGCTTTGAATTGAAATCATGATTTTCTGCCACGATTTTTTTTCTACCTGGGCTTTCAGCAACATCCATTTTGCGTTCATTTGTTCACAGAGTTTTCCTTGCGATTAACGTTATTTCAGCAACGCCGCAGTCCCTCCTCAGAGACTTTCAACTCAACTATTTGATTCTGCGTGCCGTGGATCGCATGACCAAAAGGTGCTTTGTCATAGGATAAGGGAGAAGCCTTGGAGCGCTTGTTTACAACTCTAACACATGCCACCGGCTCTTGAAAAAAAAATCGACGTAATTTAAAAATGAAATCGCATGTAGGGGTGGATCGACATCGAGGTTCTAAAACGATTAATCGTGCAGGTCTAGTATCTATCTATTAATCAATCAATCAATCAATCAAGTTTTATTTGTATAGCCCTTTACAATAACCAAAAAGGTAACCAAAATGCTTTACAACAAAGCCATAAAAAGTACATAAAAGTAATACATAAAACTGAGGTTTTAGTCTTTGGAAAGTGCTACAGTGCTGCAGGTTATTAAAAGCCTTCCAGAAGTACATAAAATAGACCAAACAAAATAAAAATAAATAAATAAAATACAATAAGTGCACATAGAAAAACAAGACTGCCCTAGTCGGATTCGAACACCAATTTAAAAAAGTGGGTCTTCAGCTTAGATTTAAAAAGGCCGAGGTCGGTAGTGGTACGAATGTCAGGGGGCAGTTTGTTCCACAGTCTGGGATCAGCAACAGCAAAAGATCGATCACCACACTGTTTATATCTCGTCCTGGGGACTTCTAACAGAAGCTGACCTGAAGAATGCAGGGCCCTGCCATGATAACGGATAGTTAAAATCTCGGATAAGTAGGAGCGAGCCCAGCCGTTGATGGCATTAAAAACAAGCAACA
>JAPZDV010000004.1:19030134-19052482 GCA_029814665.1 Acanthurus lineatus | reverse complement strand
GTCATAGGATAAGGGAGAAGCCTTGGAGCGCTTGTTTACAACTCTGACACATGCCGCCGGCTCTTGGAAAAAAAAATTGACGTAATTTAGAAATGAAATTGCATGTAGGGGTGAATCGACATCAAGGTTCTAAAACGATTAACCGTGCAGGTCTAATAGATACTAATCATTTGTATGATCAATAGTCAAAAAATATATTTTTTTAAAAAGCCAATAACAAATTCAAAATCAAGTCATTTGTTTCTTTCTGACTTAAAGTTCAGAACCCAGAGATTTTAATTTAGATAAGTACAGACAAACAGTTAAGTCTCAATTAAGTAACTGAAGCTAGAAAAGGTTTGATATTTTTCTTTTTCTCCTCCTTCACTGAAGAATCAATTATCAAAAAAGTTGCATATTTTCTGTTGTTTGAATAATAACCTCACTGATTTATTATTTAAGCACTGTATCCAATATGTTACGTTATGCAGATAAAAGAAAACCCCTTATTCTCAAAAGTTTCCTATCTAAATTAAGATTTGACAGTACACACATTAAAAACAGCAGTTTCCTTCTCTTTTTTTATTGTGCGGCTGAACAGTCGCTCTGTTGATGTGTCTGTTTTGGAGTGTTTCAGCTACTTAAACTTGTAAGACTTGCGGCTTTCAGATAACTCCTCCTTACCCCACATAATTGCCCAATGTGAATGTGATGTGTATGAAATGCCATAACTTGCTTGTTATCTCGATGACATCTCATAATTGAAGGTCTACTCTGTGTTATGGTCCAGTTAACTACAGTGGAAACGTCTTTTGTTTTACTTTTGTTTCATACATAAGCTTTGGTCAATAGTACTTTTTGTGGTGGTGTGGTGTGTCACTGTTGCCTGAGTTGTTTTTAGGACTGGCGTGTTGTTTCTCACATCATAACCTCAACATTTTAATCCATTTGCTGCTTGTAATAATACTCGTGTCCTTTGAGCCTTTCCACAGTTGTTGTGATTGAAAAGCAACCTCTTTTTTCCATGGTATTGTTTACATCATTGGTGGTTAGCATTGCAAACCCCTTGCTAACCCTATGTGAACTGCATATAGGGTAGTGCGGTGTGTAGCTTTGCCACAGGTTAATTGTTTTGCAGTCCTGCTGTGGACACAAAGACCAAAATGACAGAATGGGATGACATAGATAGAAACAGTACATGTAGACGTACACAGAATGTTTCTAGAAATCTGGTATGGTAAAATTGATTTTGAGATTGTTGTATTGAGGTGATTTTGTGTTCTGCTTACAGATGAAGATGCCACCTTGGACTTATTTACTGTCATTGTTGTATCATTATAGAATTCTTTGCTCAATTATTTTATTAATGTAACCAAATGAGGGAAAGTGAGTTCAGGTTGACATCGTCAAATTGCTTGTTCAACCTACATTATACAACCCACAGATATAGTATTTGTCATAAATGACTTACAGTTTCATTTAAGGAACCTGAACTAGCAAAAAAAGACAAGCAAGCTATTTTTTTTTTTACTTATTTCATATAACCATAATGGCACGTGTTTCAAATCCAAACTATGAAACTAACTTCTTTTTGGTTGAAGTCCCTATTGTTGGCACTGTAAATTTTAGCAAGGTGTGTCACCACAAATCTTATTTGCAGCGTGAATAAGCACAAAGTAAGAGGGAAACAATCACACTACTGCTTTTCCTGGTATTTAAAATGGTAACTTGCAGATATGGTTGAGTTGTAAGTAGATTCATGTTGAGTAATGGGGCTGTCCCATTGAGAGGTCGCTTCATAATTTGTCTATGGCTCTCAGTTTTCCTAATATAAATATTACTGTTTGCAGTACTTTCAAGTCTTAAAGAAGTGCTATTTCTGTGGAATCAGATGCAACGATGTTAGTGTGTGTAAAAAGAAAAAGGCGGGGAGAAAGAAGAAGCAGTGAGAGTTCAGTAAAAGTACGCAAGAACAGGGTCTTGTGACTGAAAATGGCAATCTTCATGTGACAAGAAAACTGACACATGCATGCGATTTTGGCCTCATTGCGCATGTTCAGCTGGGTGTTACACTTTTTTCAGTCCCCGTAGACACATTCAGTGCCCCCATTCACTATGCTGCGTTTGTATCTACACTGACACAAACCACATCAGAGGGAAGCTTGGTTATACTGATGAGTAGGCTGTAGTGACAACATGCAGGGGGGACGTTTTTCGTCATTTGGTGTCCCTAAAGCTGTGATTCATGCTGCCTTGTATATATTTCCTGCTTTATTTTCAAAGTCATTCTTAAGAATTGGAATGGAAATTTCAGTAAAAATCCCTTACTACTGATCCACTCAACCTACTACCTGAAACACAGCTGAGTTACACTTTGCAGCACTCCTGTTTCATACTCTGCCACCACACTCCTCTCTGGGGTTAAGTGACATTTCCTTACATAGCTCTTGTTCGTCTGTGATGCAGATGTTTGCTGAAAGCCAAGCATGGCAAGAGCAGTGAAGAGTAGTCATTTATTTGCACCTGTAGGGCTGTACGAAATAGTAGGAAGCTTTGAAGCTTCATTTATAACGTTGACAGTCAAGTTCAGAATCAACTTTCAAATGCTAGACACATTGTTTAATTTTTCTGGCATGTCTTTTTATTGTGTGAAACCCTGTGTTTTCAAAATTCATTGCATGTTTTGTTCTTTTTATGCCCCCATAATGAAATATTCTGCTTCATTTCATATGTGTTGGCTTTTAGCCTTTTTGAAAAATAGCATTTTCACTTTCAAAAAAACTGTAAAGGAGCAATTATTGTTTTTCATGATTGCTTTATGCCTTAATAGGATTATCCTGCTGCCTACGTGTATTTTTGTTGACAAGACTGACAAGTAATTTTTATTAAGGGAAAGAGGTTCCATAAAAAACACCAATTTATTTAATCCAAAGAACAAATTTCTGCATCTTGTGGCTTTTTCATTTTTTTCTAGGATGATGGCGTCACAAATTATGACAAAAGACATAAAATAAAAGTCGGTACAAGTCTATGAATCTGCATTTTACTATGTCTCATGTACTTACAGGTGTCTGCTGCAACAATGTAGGCCAATCATCCACCCTAACTGCTATTTAATCCTCATTGCTGCTGTTTTCTGTTTCCAGGTGCATGATGAACCTGTTGTGCTTTAGCTGTCACAGCTAGTCAGGTGCCGCACCATGGCCAAACCTGGGAGCGACAGAGATGGAGCCATGGTGGATAAGCAGGCGGGGAAGAAGGTATGTTTGATTCGTCACTTAATAACACTAAAGACAACACCATGATAAATGTGTGTATTATGTGTGTATTTACTTTGCTTTCCTCTGATGTGACAAAGGTACAATGAATGTTTATTTTATAGAGCTCCATGAAATTTTTCCCTTACTTTCTATCAATCCAGATCCGAACCATACAGATGTGTAGCACCGCATCAGATCCCAGGTCAAAATCCAGTCTTGATCTTGAAAGCAGCTGTTGACAAAATATTCTTACTTCGTGGTCCATTTAGTGCAGGAGGATAACGTTACATAATCTAGCTCAACAGATGGAGTTTGCCCTGTTATCATGATATTGTGCATGTCAAAATTTTCAAATTTCTCTGATGGACTTTTTAGATAGACATAAACAATTAAGATTCAGAGTTTATTTTTGATCTCGGAAATGCAGCTGAAAAAATAATCTCACTTCAGGGCCCATTAGGATGTGGTGAGGTACCTTTACCACCAAAAACAACCATGGTTGAAAATGACATTTTAATGTGCTGACACATTCTGTGTTTTTGTGTTTTTAGCTGAGCTTAACCACAGAATAGTTTGTCTTAAACAGATCAGTGAGACCATTTTGCCAATTATTCTCTGTGAAGTTTTGAAGTACAGCTATGCAGCCCTGGTGCGTGTTATGTAGATAAGCACTGCACCACAGTTTGTTTAAAAGAAAATAGCCTTTAAATGCAACAATGCTTGTCAGCAACTGGCCATATGGTAACTTTAGAGGTAATTTGGTCTTGTGTGCTCTGATTAATTTGGCATGCAGTTAACACCACAGTCAAAACTCCTGGCATTTGCTCCTGTTGTTCCTCAAAAGTGTTTTGAAGCAGGAAATAACGGAGTAACAGGCAAACCAGCTTAAAAGATGACATGTTTTCTTTTCAAGTTTAAGTGCTGTGCGGTGGGTGATAATTTATGCTTTTGTGAAAAGGGGTTCATGTAGAGTTGGAAAAGTAACTGATAGATATTCTTCTGCTAGTCTGCACTGGCATGTCAGCAAATAAACTTTAAAGTGTTACATTTGATAACGCAATATTTTTTTATATAAGGCAAAAGTGCTTTTCATCCTAACGCTCTACTACTTTCAACACTGCCAGACACTTCAGCTCCGCACAGCTGGCAACATTGCTTCACTGAGATCAAAGAAGCACCACACTGCAGACATTTTTCCTCCTGCCAGAAATGTATTTTACTGCACCAAAGTGCAGCTCACTAAAGTACTGGTACTGAAAGAGCTTTGTCTGCAGATCAGAGTGCAAGAACCTGGTAACTGAATAGTAAGCAATTTCAATAGCGCAGATATTACAGGTGTTATGTGTATAACTGATACAATGGGTGCTATCACTGGTGGTATGTGGTGCAATGATGCACTTGAGTATTTTATTCTTAGTGCCATCTCTACTGCAGGTTTAGTGTTTTTCTAAAGAACCTAGATAATCTCTTCATGCACATGCAAAGTCATTGTAAGCTGACGCATAAAAACCTACAGCTATATGCCTAAACACAAGTAGCAGCTGTAAGTGGGAGTGATCAAATTTTACATTTTATGTCTTGTGATGTAGGAGTTGTTTTTAAGCTCAACTGTTGCACAGACTTTGGTTGCACCAAAAATATTACTACCCTCGTACAGCAGTGCTCCTGTTTAGCATTGGGTGCATTTTTTTTGTATAGACAAGATTGTGTTCATCATATACTTAATTTCACACATTTTAAAAAATAGTCTTGACTCAATTATTTAAACTTCTATTATATTTAGCTGTAACAGTTTTTGTTTTACTAATTTTTAAATGCCCAAGATCCGCCTCGACTTGTCACCTCTTCTTTTTTTAAAACATCTGATGCATGTGTGAAATGTTGTCTCAGCATGACATATTACAATGTGTCAAAAGGGTAGCTTGTCCATCTAATAATTTTCAGTCACTCTGACTTAAGGGGAGTAATTTATCTAATGATTGAGTATTTAACGCTATTTTAAGAGGATGACTTGCACTAGTCACTCCTGATCTTTTTGCTCTTCACTTGGCAGAGAACCTGCCATGGGAATAAGATTTTAGTGAGTCATGCAAGCAACTTTCTGCCTGCAGGACCCAAACAATATGTTGCACAGACACAACACAGACTGCAATATAATAATCTGCAAGCTTTAGTCTATTAAATAAAACAGTTTCTGCACTGTTTTGACTGTTCTGTTTACATACATATGTGGCCACACCTTTGCTGCATTTAAGGTGCCTGATTTTGTTTTTTTGTGTCCTCTAACAGAGCAAAGACAAGTTGTCCCCTTTCACCAAAACTCCTAAGCTGGACCGGAGTGAATTGCTGGGGAAGGAAGGAAAAGCCAAGTCTTCCATGAAGCGCAAGCTCTCCTTCACTGCCAGTCCGCTCCGGACAGAGGAGCGAGACTCTGACACCGGTAAGAACTGTTGCTTCTCTTCACTGCTCTTCTTCTTCTTCTTTTTTTTTTTTTTTTTAACAGCCATGCTGCTGGCAAGCTTCCATGTCCCCGCACTGCCCCCTGGTGGCCTGTTGTTCAGCATAGTTTTAATTGACTGTCTGTCAAAGGGTTTAGACGTGTTAGGCAACAGGACACAAATCTGACCACTCTGAGGAAGTTGTGGCTTGTTGTGCTGAAAAACAAGAATTTACACCAAGAAGCAGAATAAGACTCGAGGAAAAAAAGCTTGTGGGAGCACTTGAATGTGAAGCAAAATCCTTCTGAATGTAGTTTGAGTACTAACTGTCTCATGGGAGTATAAATTAGGGCCTCCAACTGTTCTGTAACACTTAAAGTAAATGAGAGTCTAGTTTTTTATGTGCTGCTTTATTGTGTAACGTTTGGGGGTAAATTTGGCTATTCTGTATTTTTGTTGATGTCATTATTTTCCATGAAAAGAACGAAACCAGCAATGAACTGAATCTATTAATATATGTAGTCTGCGTAGTCAAAGCCTGATATAGATCAGTTCTTTGTCTCGCAGAGCTCCATAAACACATCACGGAGACTCACTGTTGCAATGGCTGACATGTTCCCTCAATTCTTTGACATTGGCACTGCAGTTTATTTTAAATAAGTTGCACTTCAGCTGCCCACTGCTGTCACTACCAGAGCTACCACATGTGTATTAATCCAATGCTAAAATATAGCAGATTAACTTCAACAACAACAGTACTATTAACTCTTTTTTTTAAATAATGTAGGGTCTAAGAACTATGTAATAAATATAATTACTGCATTACTGTATTTGTGGCCTGTTCTTAGAGATGTACATAGTCAGTAGGAATGAGTGAGCTTTGGCTTTAGAGCCACAGATAGGGTAAAAAACTTTTATGAGATGGACTAAAAGAAATTGTTTGTTGTTATTTTTTATATGGAATTTGTTGACATGCATATAAAACATAAACACAGAACTATAAAACTGCATCCTTCTGCTTTTATTTCTGATATTGTCCATGCAATCATAACACTTGTGATTAATAACTGGTTTATGAGTTGCCAGTTCCTGCCTTCATGCTGCAGATCACTGCTCAGCTCCACCTTGGAGACACTGTGAACTTGATGTCTTAATCCTGCCTCTCTTACTTGTGTAAATAGGCCATTCTGCTTATGTCATTTTAGCTACAAGTTTAAACATATGTTTAAATGAGTAGTGGGAACTAAAAATATGTTATTGCATCATTCAGCCATAATTACAGTAAATGAAGTACAGTAATGCGTTTTCCAGACTGCTTGAAGTCCAGTAGAATTGCCTTCATCTCCTCTGTAGAGCAAAGCTCAACATATTTATTTTCATTGTGTGGTCCAGTGTATTTCTAACAGACGAGAACCATCAATTTTGAATTTACAGAGTATAATTTATGTTGCACAGGTTATAAAGCTAAACTAGCGTGGAGGGTGGTTTTTCCTTCCAGCAGCCTCCCCCCCTCCCCAACTAGTGCCTTTCAGCTCCTGTGTTGAGCAGCTGTAGGAATAAGGGAGGTAATGACTCCATTGACCGCCTCAGATTGGATCTTCTGTCCTTTCTCCTGTGTTGCCATGACTCATAATCTGTGCGTGGAGTGCCAGTCTGCCTTTGTGCCTGTCTGTATTTGAGTACATGTGAGACGACGAGGGTGTGTGTGAGAGAGAGAGAGAGAGAGTGAGCCTTAATGCAGTGCGTTCCCACCCTTCCGCCCACCCCCCCTCCTCCCTTCCCTCCCTCCCTCCCTCCCTCCCTCCCTCCCTCTCCCCCCTCCCCCCTCCTCTCTGCTTTGCACTGTAGATGACTCAGACCCAGGCCAGTCGAGTGAGACTTGGGGAGAGAGATTAGTGCCTCCCTGCAGGATATACGCAGGTAATCGCTGCAGCCTGATCCTCAGCCCCCGTGTCCTTCTACAAGTCACGTCACCCACTTTGCGCAACTATGCCGCTGCAAACACACATACACACATGCACGTGTGTGTGTTTTCACTCTGCATCTGCCCCGTTACAGCTCACGCATGTCTGTGTTTAATAACAACCGACTGATGGAGACCTGTTGGGGGGGAGGGGTGGGATTCGAGCAGTGTTGTCTGCACTTGGCTGGCTTAATAGAATGCTTTCTCTTTTTTTGTCCCTTTTTTTTCCCCCAAACCTCATGCTTGTCATCTGTTTCTCTGCGTGCAGATACAAGAGAAGGAGGAAAACGATGTCACTGTGACGATGAAATTGCTGCTTGAAATGAAACTGGACTTTTTGTGGGGGGGTTTTTCTCCTGTGCTTCTTCTTCTTCTGTGTCTCTAAAGCTCTCTTGGTTTTGTTGCAGATAAAGATGGACCAGACAAGAAGAAGGTGAAAAAGGAGGCTGGTGGCAAGAAGTCCCAGGCCAACCTTTTGTTCGGGTATCCTCTGTCAGAGCGCAAACAGATGGCTCTCCTGATGCAGATGACTGCCAACAGTCCAGGTTCGTGCGACTGCCTTCTCACCTTAACCACATCCTCACGATGGCACACAGGATATTTACTGTTGGATAGGCTGCACTTTTTGTGAGCACTTGACAAACATGGTCTCTTATACTTCAAGGATGTTTGGGTATAAGGGCAACGTCTCATATTTAATATAGCTGCTCAACTGGAAAGAAAGCTGCTCTGTATACTTTCCCAGCGATATCGTGCTGTTGACATCTAATACATAGCTGGCAAAGTTGACTGAGATCATTTCTGTAAATAATAGGTTCTGAGTAGTTGTTAGACAACGTCAATTATACCTGCTGAACATACACAGAAACAAGTAGGCACAAGTTTCGAGTAAAACCAGTGTCCCTGTGGTTTCTCAATCCAGGGCCTTGCTCATTAAAGGAACGGTTTGACATTTTTAAAAATAGCTTTTCATGTATAGACTTATTCCAGGAGTTATTATGTTTATTATGTTGTCTCATGTTTGTCTGTTCAATAAAAAGCTGGAGCCAGCAGCTAGTTAGCTTAGCATATGGATAGAAAACAGGGCAAACAATTAGCCTTGAATATCCCTTTTTTAAAACCAGTTTCACTGTGGATGTTTAATGCATGTTAATGCAGGACAGGCAGGCTTTTGCTTCAAGCAGTGATTAAACACTTTCCTGTCCTCCTGCCTGCTCGTGTCCAGACTCTACTCCCAGTCACCCCTCACAAACGACCCCTGTGCAGAAGAAAGTCCCGAGCAGCGCCTCGTCTCGACAGAAGGACAAGGTCAACAAGAGGAACGAGCGAGGGGAGACTCCCCTTCACATGGCTGCCATCCGGGGAGACGCCAAGCAAGTTAAAGAGCTCATTAGCCTGGGAGCTGATGTCAATGTCAAAGACTTTGCAGGTATGATGCCCCCCGGGAGTTGATCACTTAACAGCTCTCATCATGTCTGTATGGCAGCTATTAATAACTTGAAGCTGACTAACAGCTGCTCACCCAGAAGCGATGACATTACAAAAAACAGACATCAGTGAGCATGTTATTACCTCGTGTGCACACGTTGGGTTTTTGTTGTGAAGTTTCTTTCCTACTCCCTCTTTTATTTTTTCATTTTATCTCTCTATCTGTCTGATTTCCCATCAGAAATCTATAACTGTATTTTCAAGACATTCTTTTTGCAAGTTTTACTTGAGAGAGATGGCTTGTTGAAGTTGAAACTCATTCTTCAAAAAGTTAAAGTCCTTTGAAATCTGAAAAGTCTCGGGTGTTTCTGTTTTCTGTCCTCACCAGGTTGGACTCCTCTTCATGAAGCCTGTAATCTTGGTTACTATGATGTGGCCAAGGTCTTAATAGCAGCTGGTGCTGAGGTGAACACGCAGGGTCTGGATGACGACACGCCACTCCATGATGCCTCAAGCAGTGGGCATAAAGATGTAAGAGTTTTACCTGAAAAAAATTATCCAGCGACAGAAATAAAGAGCACAACAAGCATGCACAGATCTGACATGTCTTAACATGTTATAGTCATCATGTTTAAAAAAAAATGTCCTGTGAACATGTAAAAAATGTCTGACATTATAGATTATTATAATTATTTCAAGGAATATTCTTACCCAGTGGAGTGACACGGCTTTCCAGTCAAGAATAATATTTGGAAATACAGAAGAAAACATCAGAAGCTTTTACCTACTTTAAAATAAAACATCCAAACATACATTTTGACAGCAAAACTGTTAATTGTGAGGCCTTCCTGTTCTCCATCTGTTCCAAATGGTGGATGGATACAACATTGATCTCCACAAAGAGTCATGATTGTTCAGTAATCACATGTGCAAAATATTGCATTAATCAGTTTTTTAAGTGTTTTACCATGTTTTTCTGATTTAATCTGACTTTAAATTTCATTTTTTTCTTTGAGTCGCTGTGAAGTAGAGAAGTAACATTTAAATCTTAGCTCTTACCATTTTGTTCTTCACTGTGTTGTATGTTTTTCTACACCCTTGATTTCTGTCTCGAGACTCTTCAGCTCAAATCTCGTGTTTATTTTACAGATTGTGAAACTGCTACTTCGACATGGCGGTAACGCCTTCCAGGCCAACAAGCGTGGGGAGCGCCCGGTGGACGTGGCCGACTCTCAGGAGCTAGAACAGCTTTTAAAGGGAGAGGTGCCGGTATCGGACCAAGATGACAGTTCTTCAGGTATGTAGAGAATGCTGCAGTTTTTAAAGTCAAATATTAAGAAGCTAACTTTAATATTACAGGACGTTGACATCCACTGCATCATGCAGCTTAACATCTGCACATGGTTTTAATATAGATTGACCAGATGGGGCTTTAACATCAAATCTCAACTATGTGTTTATGGCCTGGCTCTACTTTATTTATGGCTCTGTATGTAGTTGCTGTTGAAAGTTTTATAAGCACTGCTTAACATTTTATTATTCACTACAGTTCAATTCTGCAGTTGGGAAAAATTAATAAGCAGGGAAAGGCAATAAAATAATTGAATTTTTCATAGAGAAATTACTTGTTTTTGATTTTCCTTGTAATCTTATTTAGCTACTAGAGTTTTTATTAAAGTATAAATTCCCTGAGTGACCTTCATTGTGTAATTTTGATATTTATCTTCTCCTCTCTGCAGAGTCTGAAGACCCACCGTCTGTCAATCCATCCAGCGTGGACGACAACATGGAAGACTCTGATACTGAAAAGGACTCAGATGGCAAACCAGCCACAAAAGCGTCTTCGTCCGTGCCGGGGCTGGATGAGTATGAGTTCAAGGACGAGGAAGAGGAGGAGGATCTCAGTAAAGCCCTGAACGACAGACACATCCTCCGGAGGGAACTACGGCAGCGGGAGAAGGAGGACAAAGACAGGAATCATGTGGCAGGGAAGCAGAGTGGCAAAGGGGATTCCTCCTCCAAGTCCAAAAAGCAGAAGACGTCTCGTGTCCACTGCAGCTCGGATACCTCCAGCGACGAGATGGAAAGCCTTCCAGAGAAAAGGAATTCTCCGACATGTTCTCAAAGCTCGGAGAGCATAAAGACAGAAACGAGGTCTAAAAAGGACAATGCTGAGCAGAAGGACAAGGGCAAAGTGAAGAGGAAGAGCAAAAGCCAGAATAAAAACAAGGAAAACCAAGAAGATGGGAAAGAGAACAGCAAAACTTTGGTCCTCTCTCTAGCGACTGTGTCCGAGAGCACAGAAAAGGGTCGTGAGGAAGACTCCTTCAAGATGTCTTTCAGTCCGAAAGATGACTCATCCGTCCACCTCTTCCATTTGTCATCCATTAAGTCTCCAAAACTGAACCACAGCCTGACAGATAAACAAACACCACTCAAGCAGGAAAATACTAAGATGTGCATTTCCATCAGTGACAGCTCATGTCCGGTGGACGGTGTAAAATACAACCACTACACAGACTCAGACTACTGCACTGAAGGCTCCAGCACCAAGGGGTGTAAGCACAAGGAAAAGAGCAAACATCAACAGAAAGACTCCAGCGTGGACGGAGACGACGGTCATTCGAGTCCTTACAAAGAAGGCAGCATAGGAAACAGCATAGACAACGCTGAAGGTGCCTTACGGAAGAGCGACTTAGATGGCAAAGTAGTAAAGAAGCATAAACTCAAACACAAGGAGAAAGACAAACACAGGAGGGAATACGAGGCAGAGCGGAGCCGCCACAGGCAAAAGGAAGCCAGGAAAGACAGCCACAGGAATCTGGAGTTTGACAGGGAGTTCTGGAAAGAAAATTTTTTTAAAAGTGATGAGACAGATGAATCTCTGCCAGTGAAAAAAGAAGGTGAAGACAATAGCTCACTTCAGAAGATCTCTGATTCCTCGCCTGTCAAAGATGAGAGGAACTCAAAGGAGAAACACTCCAGCAGCAAGGAAAAGAGGCCGAGAGAGGAGCGAGAGAAAGACAAGGCCGTGAAAAAAGAGCGGAAGGAGGCTGCTGCTGGTAAAGAAGAGAAGGTAAAGGATTCGAAGCTGAGTGAGCGTGACGAGAGAGTGGACTGCCATGGCTCAGGGCGGATTCCTGAGGAGACGCTGCAGAGCAACAGCATGAAAGAAGAGACAGAAGAGAAACCCATAAGCGGGATCACAGCTGATCAAGAACAGCTGGAGCCCTCTGAAAAAGGCTCACGTGAGAAAACTGACAAGAGGCTCCCAGGAAAGGAGAAGGATTCGGAAAAAATGGAGAAGAGGCATGCTGACAAGGAAAAAAAGGTTAAAACAGAACATACTGACAAAGCCGAACCGCAGAGTGTTGTGGATCGTTGGAAGGAGAAAGAGAGAACAGGAGCAATTTCTTCCCACTCGCCTGGTGATAAAAACTACAAAGAAAATGAGAAACTGAAATCTTTGTCCACAACAAAAAAGCATGAGGACAGCAGAAAAAATAAAGATAAGTTTGACAAACGGTCTGATAGGGAGAGGCAGGACAGAGAGTATAATGCTGGGGATCACAGGGAAAAGGAACGCACCAACTCTGATAAGAAAGGAAAACCTCTGGAGAAGACCGCAGATCATGGTAAATCTGATAGGTCCAAAGAAAAAGACTGTGACAGGAAAAGGAGAGACAAAATAAAAGACGGGACTTCATCAAGCTCCAATCTCAAGTTACTTTTAGAGGAGAAAAAGAGTTATCTGTCCGAGAGCAAGTCCTTATCCACAAGATCAAAAGAGGAAGTTGTGAGAACGCCAGAGAAGGATCGTGAGCGGAGAGATCGTGACAGAGACTCGGATAAACACAAGGACAAGGATAAGGACCGGCACAAAGACCGTTCCCAGCAGGCCAAAATCAGCAAGGCCAAACCTAACGAGACAGACGCAGATAAGGCCAAATCCAAAGCCTCACCAGCAACACGAGACACCAAGCCCAAAGAGAAAAGACTTGTGAATGACGACTTGATGCAGACCAGCTTTGAGCGCATGCTCAGTCTGAAGGACCAGGAGATTGAACAGTGGCATCGCAAACACCTCGAGAAAATCAAACAGAAAGAGCGGGAGAGGCTTAAACAGCGTCCTCTGGCAGATCCTGGGAAGTCCAAGCCTAAAGACAGGACAAAGACTGAATCGTGTTTGAGTAAGGAGCTCCTGCGCTCAAAAAGCTCTGAGGCCTCCGATGTCAACAGCAGAGAAAAACCCCAGAAGGATGGTACCAGCCCCAGAACGGTGTCGCTCGATGGAAAGAGTCTGCCCTCTATCAGCGCAAAGGTCATGTCAGCTGTGGAAAACTGTCTGACCAGATCACCCAGACCAGAGATTGAGCGCTGCGGCCTCATGTCCAGGTCCGTGTCCTTGGTTTCTGTCGCCAGCTCAGAGGATTCCTGTCAGGCGACGACACTCACACCCAAACACACCGAATACGACTCCGACATGAACCTGGAAGCCTCAGACTCCCAGCCTGCATTCCTCCAGTCTTCCCTCGTCATTCAGGCCACCAGATCGCCGTCTGTTCACGATAAAGATTGCAACAGTCTTCCAGATGTGCCGCAAAGTAATCGGACGCTGCTGTCCGGCAGACATGAGTCCCCGTACCTCAGGGCTATTCTGGATGAGGAAGCCAACTCATCAGCTGAAGGTAAAGCTGCTGAAAATCTGCAAAAGCCCAGCCAGCCTGCCGAGGAGCTGAGAACAAGAGAAACCTCAGCAGAAACAGAAGAGAGCCTGACAGGTCAACAATGTTCAAATTCAGCTGCCGAGTCAGTAGCAGAGAAAGAAGGGGCCACTCCTGCTGGATTAACACAGCAAATGTCAAGCAAAGACCCTGAGAGTAAAAACCTGACGCTTCCAGAGTGCAGCAGCTCTCAACCAGGGTCAACAGAGCAGAAAACTCTTTCCTCCTCCTCTGATCCTCCTGTTTCGAGGGACGTCCAGTCTCTGACAGAGAGCTCACAAGCTGAATGTACTAACAAGGATTCTGATCCACCATCAACACCTACAGCCTGTCCGTCTGCTGAGCCGTCTGCGCTCACAAACACAAAAACCTTCCAGCAAAAGGAACCAGTGACTGTTTCTGGTGTGGAGAACGTGCAGCAGACAGAATCTGGTACCACACATGTTTCTGACCATAAAGACAAACCTCTGGATGGCTCCGATAGAGCAGAACATGAAAGCATGGAAACCGTATCAGAGAGCTTCAAAACAGATGGCGTAGGAAGTCCTGTGCCGTCCACCAGTTTGCACATTCCCAGCTCCACATCGGGGGAGTCCCTGCCAGGCTTTAGCAAAACAAGCTCCGAGTCCGAGTGTCCTCAAGAAGACATGGATGTGAGTAACCAAGACTGCAAGAAATCAAGACCTTCCAGTGAAGCTGCAGGTTCATGTCTCGATCCTCAGATGGAGAAAAGGGACATTTCACCCCAAACTTCCTCGTATAGTGCGAGCCCTGAACACAAGGATGAGGAGATGACTGATGTCCAGCAGAGCTTAGATGACAACGGCGATGCTGCTGTTGTTTCTGTTCCAGTGGAAAGTTCATCAGCTGAGGGTAACCTGGCGACCAAAGCCTCCTCTGAATGTAGAGCAGAGGGCAGCTCAGAGCCGATGGAGGTGACCCCTGCCGACGAGAAACCAGAGTCGTCTGGAGAAGAGCAGTGTCAGAGCAGCATCCCGTCTGCCGCTCAGTCCGACTCCAGCAGCGGCGCCTCGGGAAGCTCCTCTCCTCAATCCGGAGACCGGGATTCGGATTCCTCGGGGGCTAAGGTCAAGGTTCGCTCTGGGGACGAGGACGTGGACATGCACGTGCCACATCCACGCAAGAGAAAGATGCCTAAAATGTCAACATCCCAGTCCTGCTCCTCGTCTCAGCAGGAGAAGGAGAGGGGCCAGCAGTCTCTGGCTGCTATTGTGGACTCAGTGAAGCTGGAGGAGATCGAACCCTACCAGACAGAGAGGGCCAACCCTTATTACGAGTTCCTGCACATCCGGAAGAAGATCGAGGAGAAACGCAAAGTGTTGTGCAGCGTCACACCTCAACCACCACAGTATTATGATGAATATGTGACCTTCAATGGCTCCTACCTCTTAGATGGGAACCCACTCAGCAAGCTCTGCATACCAACAGTGAGTCTGCGTTTCTGTGCACAGACTGAAAATACTCTGCCAGATTCTCACTTCTTTTTTAAGGACATAAATTTTCTGATGTTAGGAAACAACTCTTTTACCTAATTTGGGGCATGTTTTTGTAAAGTTTTGGCTCTGTGCGTCAGGGAGATGTCAAATATAACATTTTCTTATTTTTAGCTGTGAATTTTTATGTTTGGGGTCAACTTGTCCGGCACTTGAAACTAATTTTAGATCATGTTGTCCTGCACTTAAGGGTCCTCTTATATTTAACCAACATTAGGACTTTATATAGTGTCATTAAATGTCCAGAAAAAGTAAACTAAGGAGACATAATAATATTTTTCTGACTGATATCTGGAGAGAGGCTCATCAGACATCAAGTGTTGCATGTTTTTTAACTGTCTGTCTTGATATTTTGTCGCACAGATAACCCCGCCTCCATCATTACCCGAGCAGCTGAAAGAGATGTTTAAACAACAAGAGGTTGTCCGCATGAAACTGCGACTGCAGCACAGCATTGAAAGGGTACGTAGTTTTCCTCTCCGAGCTGTTTGTTTTGGTTGAGTTTAGTACCTCTAGACATTTTTGTGCCACTAGAAGCAGCTGAAAATAGCACAAATTGTAAAAACGCCTTTTTTGGAAAGCCTCTTGACATTTTTAAAGCGCTGTGTTTTGTTCTTTTTACACTCTTGAAGACTGAAATAGGACATCATTGCTCAATATACTTGCCACAGATGTTTTAATGCTTCATATTAAATTGGATCTAGAGTATTTATTGGACACATTTTTCTTTTTCCCCTTCAGGAAAAGCTGATTGTTTCAAATGAGCAGGAAGTCTTGCGAGTCCATTACAGGGCGGCAAGAACACTGGCCAATCAGACGCTGCCTTTCAGTGCCTGTACAGTTTTATTGGATGCTGAAGTGTACAACATGCCTCAAGACGTCCAGGTAAGCGCTGTGGATTAATGGACATCTGTTACACCTGACAGGCTCTTCAGCAGCCTCATGTTTATGTTGAATATATGTCTTGTTTTTTGTTTCACAGAGTGACGATGGCAAAACGTCGGTGAGAGACAGATTCAACGCCAGGCAGTTTATGTCCTGGTTACAAGATGTTGATGACAAGTTTGATAAACTGAAGGTGAGATTTCTTTTACTGTATTTTCTGCTCATCTTCATTTCTTCTCTTTGTTTAGAAGAAAACTCAAAAAAATTCAGCAAAGTATAAATAGATGATCTCCACATTTTTCTGGCAATTAATACCAGAAATGTTTCTTGATCAGCTGCTGTTATTTTTGCCCACAAAAACATTGTGTGCTCTTTTTTTCCAACGATTTAAAACTTAAAGGCAAAATGGTTCAAAAACTTATTTATATTCTTTTGAATCTGCTTGTTTTGTTTTCCTAGTAATCTAAAAGGAAAAATGTGTCAAATGTGATCAGATGCACCAGTTTTGTTCACACTTGTGTTGATGTTGATATTATATAAGATCCTGCAGTCATTACTGGCTCACATCATACAGGTTAATGTCTTACCTGATCACTGAATCTGTGTTTAACTGCTTGTTTTCTTCAGCTAATTGCTTAATTAAGTCAAGTTGGTTACCTTTTTATACTTAGGTAACTGACTGAACAGGGACACTTCTTTTTAAGGACGTTTCTTTCTCCTTTGGTGTCTCATAACTTGATAAAAAGTATGAAGAGGTGAAGCTCCTATAACATTAATAAATCCAGCAGTAACCAGCTGACGGAAACAAAACAGAATCACAGATAACAGAAATGCCTCTTAAAAAAAAAAACACCTTACAGTTATGGATAGAAAGTCTGAATTGAGGATTTGTGGCAGAGGAATGTTTTCACGCCACAGCAGCTCATTAAATAAAGAAGAGAGACAGACATTTTTATCAGATCAGTTTTCAAGGGGCCTATTTTGACAACCATATTAACTGAAAACAAGATTACTTGAGCAAACGGCGGCCGTGCAGTGAATGTTGCTCTCTGTGCGTGTGAACTGAGCTCCTGGCAGAGTTTCGACTGCTGAGAATGTAAACACTCTGAACTCGGTGGTGTCAGGGGAAAACTTGTATCCAGATTATTGCGTAATCCTGTTTTTGTTTTTTTAATAATTTTACAAGATCGTGGTTGTTACCTAGGGTTGGTAGTTTCTTCTTCAGAGTTGTGGATATATTCATGATGATGGATATGAAGAATACTTGATGTGATTCAACGATCGTTGAGATTCACAGCTTTATTTTACCAATGTATCATTAATTTCCCCTTCAACCCCTGATATTTTTTTTGTCTTTGATTTATATATACAGTATATTATAGAAAAGAAGAGGGAAAACAGTCATAAATGAAGCATATAGACCAACTTTGGTTCACGCATCCAGGTCCTTATGTCCATATTGTAGTTAAAATTGATTCAGATCCAGATTTGTTTACATTTAAGGCGTTTCGTTTCTCCCATCCTGGGAACGTTGTCTCTGGAATTTCTCAGGAAAAAAACTCCATCATTTATCTCTTACCTTGTCCATCCTTCAAGGACTGGTCAGATTAAGAGTTTTGCAATTTAAATGTGCAGCAGCTGATTCTGCAAACACATGGCTGGTTAAGTGTCATTCACAGGTCATCAAATACAGATGTTTTGGGTTTGCTGCTGGATCCAGAGTGTCTGTATTTGAGTTACCCTCAACACTCCACTCACTCTTGTGTTGTTTGTTCTTCAGTGGTTCCTTGTAAATGCTGTTACAGGCACTAGGAGGAGCCAGAGGAACCAGTTTTTCTTATTTTCTCCAAATTTTCCATCTACCACCGTCAGGATATGGTGACAGTTTATGCAAAAATGGCAAAAATATTTTTTTAAGGTAGTTACTGAACCAAAGAAACAGTCAGGTGCCCATATAAACACTGAAGTAGGTTTCGCTTTTTGGAAAAACTGTTCTTACTTTGCAGAGATAACTCTCTAATGCACTTTCAGTGGAAGTGACAGTCACAGTCCTCATATTGTCTAAAAGTGCATTAAAAATGATCTGAGGTTAATATGAGGCTGCAGCACAGAGGAATTTTTATTGTCTTTGGGCCTAAAGGCAGGTTATAAATAGAGTAATAATTATGGACCTTTTCCCTCCACAGACGTGTCTTCTGATGAGGCAGCAGCACGAGGCGGCGGCGCTGAACGCCGTGCAGCGTCTCGAGTGGCAGCTGAAACTGCAGGAGCTCGACCCGGCCACGTACAAGTCCACCAGTATCTTCGAGATCCCCGAGTTCTACATCCCGCTCGTGGAGGTCAACGACGACTTCGACCTCACCCCGATATGAGCTGCAGGACAGGCGTGCTTTTGCCACGGCGGCGGCCATGTTGCGGACAGAAGAGGCGAGCCTGCGCATTCGAGGAAAAAAGGAAACGTGAAGCACTTAGAATGTGGCAGTTAAACACGAAAGAGCACTTAGAAAAAGAAAAAAGAGACGATTTTACTCCTGAGCTCTTAACAGTCCAAACCGGAGCGCCACCACCACCACCACCACCACGAGGACGAAGGACGAGGACTGACTGCTCCTCGTGCAGAAAAAAAAAAAAGGGGGTCCAGGCCGCAGAAGAAGCCCAGGGAGCAGAGACCAAAAGCTGGGTGGAGCGATGTAGGAAGCTGCAGCCAGAGGCAAAGTGTTGAAGACAACCATGAGCCTCTGCTCCTCGTCGAGCAGAGTCACACAACTGAAAGATTTCAATTGTTTTCAAAGTGCGTGTTCATACATTGTGTACAGACTGTGCTCTTAATTTTTTAACTTATTTTATACATAAAAAACAATTGTGCATTTGTAAATAGTCATGTAATTATTGTTTTAAACTTGTAAAAACAAAAAATAATAGATATTTTGATTGTAAACTCGTTCTGTCTCCTGTTTTAATGGACCAAAGTTGGTTTTTATATCGAGTGTCCTCTTCGTCCGTGATGTTTCTTGTTGTTGTTGGCTTAAAAATCTTAAGCATGTGTTGGCTTTTTGTTGTGTTTTTTTTTTTGTTTTGTTTTGTTTTTTTTTTTACTGTTTCTTGCTTCCTCATCTGGAGTTCCACACCACAGCTGGTGTTTTTTGACTTTGGCAATTAAATGCTGTGCATGCGTTGCGTTGTTTGTACTTTTTTCTCAAAAAAAAACAAAAAAAAAAGACTAGAAAAGAAAAGAAAAGAAAAAAGCTGTACTGTGGAATTAATTGTGAGGTTTACTGAAGTGTTCCAGCTTTTTTTGCATCGTTGTGTTCTGTCCTTTCCGCGGCCTCACTCCTCATGTGTTGTCCATTGTGTCTCGCGCACATTAAAGTCTGTTGTGGCTTCCAAGGAAAAAAAAAAACTTACTTTTACAGTTTCAATGTGAGATCACAACAAATCCTATTTTTTCAACATAATGCCTTTTGAACGATAGTTCTAAAAAATGTCTATTTTAATATTTACTTGTTACATGACTTGTACATATTTGTAATATATAATTGAATAAATTTTATTTGTTGTGAAATTAAAAGTGATGCTTTGGGTGTCATTGATCTGCACAGGAAACTGAAGCTGAAACTAATAAGTTAAATCATTGATTAGTCAGCTGAAAAATGGTTTACTGGCATAAACTTTCATTATGTAATTGTTTGGTTTTTGTCAAGCAGCACTGTCAAATATTCACCAGCTCAGCTTATCGAATGTGAGGATTTGCTGCTTTTCTTATTTGTTTTTAATGCAAGTTGAATATTTCAGGTTGTACTTTTTGTTTTACCGTTGGTCAGAAAAAACAAATACTTTAAATAAATCACCTTCTCTTTTGAGAACCTGCAGCAGAAACAGACTTAAGTGACATTTTAGGTGCTAATTCATGATGAAAATAATCTAAAACCCAGCAAGGAATGTTATTTCAATGTCTCAGATTGTAGTTAGCACTTTTGTCCTTAGCCAGTAGGTGTCGCTGTGCACATCCAGACTCATGGTGATGTAGCTGTGATAAGATTGTTGTAGTAAATATCAGACCAAAGTGAGATTTCTTTCTGCTTTCTTACTCAGGCTTAGTGACTTTTGAGGAGTTTGTTTTGCCGACATCATGCAGATAAAGTGAAAAACCACACTGAACATAAGCTGCTGTAACGGCTACACTGTGGACTTTCCAGCCGCCAGTGCAATTTTAAAAGTATTAGGCCTTTCAAGTTAAATATGTTTGGCCCTTTGACCTCAAACATATATGTAAATGCATGTAGAGAGAGTGATGATCTGATTGTAACTGGACCAGTTTTGGTCTCTAAACTGGTTGTGATGCAACAAAATCCTGCTGAACTCAGATTTAAGTTTAAGCAGATTAACTTTCTCTCTTCAGCAGATGAATTTAAAGACTGAAAATGCTTTTAAGTGGAGAATTTTACATTTAAAACTGCTTACAAATGGTCACATCAGTGATATCAGTCTAAAATGTGAAACATACAACAGTCTGAATGGGGCCATTTTGCATAATCAGTCATTTTATCTAAAATAATTTAAATACATGTGACACGTAGCTACTTATGAGCTAACAGCTGAGTTTATTTTAGGATGACAATGGAAGAAAACCTGACACAGGATGGTGTCATAATATTTTCTCATCGCCACAGAAACTTAAAGACTGACTTGTTTTGAAAAACGTCAGTGCGTGATGATCAGAAAGAGTTAAACTGAGTCACCGTCTTTTTCTTGGAGCAGCATCATTTTAACCCACAACCATCAATTTAAACAAATGATGACACACTTCCTCTAAACTCGACTTTATGACTCAAATTTATTTTCTCATGTTTACATACAAGAGCAGCTGTGTGTTTAGATGATGTGGCCTCTTGTTTTTTTGCCTTAAATTTGCTTTGTTTAACTGATTTTTTTGTCGTAAAAACTGATTGAAACTTAAATGTTTCTGCTTGAAATGAATGTGCGTCGGTTCCTCGCCCACCTTCCTCCCCTGCAGGCTGGAAGTGGGGCCTGCTGGGGTTTTGATGAAGTCTTGAGAAAACACGTGTAAACACCTGTGGAGTTAAATGGCCCGTCAGAGCATTTCTGCACGATTGCGACAAATGAGCGCAGGGACGCAACTCAGCGGGAAGTCCGCTCAACTTCACAGCTTCCGAATCGCCCTTTTCTCACCTAATGAGCGCACTCACAAGGCCGCTGATAAGACTGGAGACAAAGGGCTGTTTAATGGAGTGGGGGGTGGCAATGGAAAGACAAGAATTGTTTGAGTAATAGAGGCCAAACAGAACCCACCTGGACGAACAACCTATAACCGCATTTTGGACTTAAGCGGAGATTTTTTTTACGCGCAAGGACTTTTACGCGCTGAACTGCGGCGAGGCGCAGTTTGTAAATGTTGTCACTCGGTCGTGTTTATGACGCGGTGAGGCGGATCATGCGTGCCCGCTCCCCTGCAGACCCTCAGCCGGTGTGTGTGTGTGTGTGACCCGAGGCCCAGTGTTTCGCCTCCGCAGACGCTGGGTAGAAAATGGAGTGTGTGCCTTTAAGGCGCCCGACTGCCTGTCGCTTTTTGCTGCGGAGAGACTGACGCCCTCTGGACACAGTGGACACTTGAGCGGCGGCAGAACACCATCCTGGAGAAGTTCAAAGAGAAAACAGCCACACTCCCTCCTTTCAGGAAAAGTCGAGATCTTTTTAACAGCGTTGTGGTAAGTTTGAAACTCCATCTGTCTTTATTATTTCGCACTTTTCCGCGCTCGGGTGTCTCGTTGCTGCGTGCGAGTGAAACAAAGTTTTTGGAGCTGCAGCGATGAACATAAAAGAGGTGAAGAAACGCGTTCATGACTGAGGGAGCTAATGTTCCTCACATGTTCTCTGTCCGTCATGTGAAATGGAACTACATGCAGCCAAGAAGTGAAGTGTAAAAAGCAGAGATTAGACGGTGTCTTAACGCGATACACTTGGACAGGAAAAAAAAAAAAATTAATAGGTGAAGGAAGCTGATGTTGCCAGATGTGTGTGTGTGTGTGTGTGTGTGTGTGTGTGTGTGTGTGTGTGTGTGTGTGTGTGTTGTTATAACACAGTAACTTTAGAGAGAGCTGTCTTTTAATGAAATGTGACTCACGAATTTTAGAAATGT
>JAPZDV010000004.1:18981682-19024226 GCA_029814665.1 Acanthurus lineatus | reverse complement strand
CCCCGCCCCCCCGCCCCCCCGCCCCCCCCCCCGCCCCCCCCCCCCCCCCCCCCCCCCCCCCGCCCCCCCCCCCCCCCCCCCCAAGAGGAACTCCTCGGGCAGTCTCACCCACATTTCAATCCCACCTACGCGTTTTCAGTTTCCTTCACCGTCTCCTCGTCCCGCGGGGACAAACTCAAGTTGAGGAATGAAGCTTTTTTTTTTTTTCCTTCTCTTTTCTTAGTTGTGAGCGTTTGCAGCAGAGTTATGAGCCCAGCAGACGTTTCATGTTTTTGGGATGTTTGCTTTAAAAAAAAATCTCGTAATACCTTCCACCTCTAACAAGCAGCTTGAGAAATTCTCTGCACGAGCTGTTTTTTTGCTTTTCTGCTGACGAATGAGACGTAACGCAGCAGCTGTGAGACGTCGCTGAAGAGGGCTGAAGTTATTTTAGTTGAACAGATTAACAGAGTCGTGAACCTGCAGTTTGTGAAAAAAGACCTTTTTTTATTCTTGTTTTAGTCGCTCTGCTGCTTTGTTTGCTTTGCTGGCTGGTTGTTTACTTCACAAAATATGTCTGAGCTCCACTTCATGTAAAAATGCAACAAATCCAACCTGATTTCTTCTAATAATGATGCTGATGCTTCAATGAAGAGCTGATACATATGACTGATCTCTAATCAGCACTATCTTTCCTCATATTTAAAAAATGCACAACACACTGCATCAAACTTATTGAAATCATTTAATCCTCTGGTATCTTAAATGTGACTGATTGCAGAAAAACTCTAAATACAAGTGTTATTTCATGTGATGTGGTCCGGTTCTTGCAGATACTGAGGCTTTACCAGGTCAGTGCATTCCTGAATTTAATCATAATTCTGGTTTATAACAACTTTGGGTCTTGTTTTTCTAGTTTTGGCTTTCATAAACGGGAACGTGGCTCCATCGCAAGAACAAAAGAGCCGTCAGGACGATCAGACATTTTTGTTGGATCATCTAAACCTCTTTTATTTATAAATCGAACTGAAAGTTGCTGCTAATAACCTTCTTATCGTACACAAACTCTTCATGCAGAACCCGGATGAGTTTGAACCATGAGGTCTGTAAACTGTGAGGGATGTTTACACTTTGAGTAACTTGGGGGTTTGTTTAATTTGATTGTCCGTCCGCTCATGTTTCTTCACCCGGAGGGCTTTGCAGAAATGTTGCCACATCCTCAAAAACCACAAGACTGAAGCTCTGCAGTAGAAATTGAGTTTTTATGTGACACTTAACTATATTTTGACCTTAAAGATCCTAAAAACAATAAAAGATAAACTAGAGGCATCAGACAGGTTTTTTTAAATATACATTTTAAATACATTAAATACATTTTTATTTGTGCAATTCATTAGGCCTCATCGTTCATAGGACCTTGATGTGTAAAAGAACATGAACATGAATTCATTTTTAAAGAAAATAATTTTAAAATTGGTTTCAGTAGTTTGTAGTGAGATATGAAAATACTTGCGTCTTGATTTGAGATTAAACCTGAACTTTTCCTTGAGTCCTTTAAGATTTCTCCCAGTCAGTCACTAAGCACTCTGCTGGCAGTGGTGGATGAACTCTGATATTTAAATGAGGTAAAAGTAGCATCACAATGACAGAAAAGCTGGTAAAAAGAAGTTCTGCATTCAAAATTTCACCTTAATTCAAACACATAAATTTCAGACCAATTGTACTTAAAGTATTCAAGTAAAAGTAGTCAGTATGCAAAGTCTTACATTTATTATGTGTCATTATTTGGCATTTTACTCTGGATTCTTCACTTCCTAATCAGCAGCTGGATGTTGTCATTATAGACAAATTATTACTTTAATAATATTGAATAACTTAATCTTTAACTGCACATTTAATACATGTATGTTTGATGTACAAAATCCTGATCTGAACAACAACTATAAAGTAGTTTTAAAAATTACAGTATTTCTCTATGAAATATAGTAGAGTAGATGAGTAAAGTAGCATAAAATGAATATACTCAAGTACTTGTACCTCGTATTTGTACTCTGTGTAGTTACAGTCAGTCAGTCAGTCAGTCAGTCAGTTAGTCAGTCAGTTTTTTCTCTGAATGGTTTCATGCTGCTGCTGTAAAACCATTGAAGAATGTGAATCGAATGCTGTGACCTTTGACGTGTCTGAACCTGCTTCGTTCACGAGTGAAAACACAGCCGAGGTTTATTTCTTCCTCTTCGATAGATACCACACATGCCACATGCGGCAGCACACAGGCGCACCGTCATGTAACTGCCTGTTTCCTGTAATAGTTACTGTACATGGAGGAGAAACCTGCTGTTTGCTCGTTTTGTTGCAGGTTTTAATTGCACGTCTCCTGTTTTGTACGTGTTTGTTTTGTCTGCAGCTGCAAATATCAGACTTAAAGCTGTTATATTTTAAATTTATGAACACTTGCACTTCTGCAGTTTTAACCAGTGTGGGGTTTTTGCGTGTGTGTGTGTGTGTGTTTTCCTGCAGGAGCTGTGCCAGTGTCGTCCGTCTGATGGGAACTGTTCGTGCTGTAAAGAGTGCATGCTGTGTCTGGGGAACCTTTGGGAAGAGTGCTGCGACTGCGTGGGTGAGTGCAGCGTCTCGTTTACAAGCAACACAGTCAGCGTGTTATTTCGGACTCGGACAAACTTTATGGTTTTTGCTTTCGCTCCCATTTTAACTCGACTTAAGGTGACTAAGGAGGCTCGAACTATAGACTGCATGCAAAGATGGGCTGCTGCTTCCCACTGTGAAAAATGAAGCCAAACTGTCCCAGACACACCCTGCCATCTTACTCCTGTGAGGTTTTATGGAGCCAGAATCATGACGCCACGCCCCCTTTAATAATAATCAAAACCAAACTTTTGAGAAAAATTTACCATTTGAACATATTTGGGAAAAAAATAGTTAATACTCAGCTGTTTTAATTTTCTTTCTTGTCCTTTTTAACCCAAAACGTAACAGCCAAATCAATGTTTAGAGCAGTAAATGAATACATAATAAAAGGTAAAATGCACAATGTGATCTAGATGCAGACTTGGGAACATTTTTATATTATTTTTAAGTTTTACTGCTGTAAAGGAATAAAGTTCGTTACTATGCATTAGTTTCACCATAATGTTTTTATTATCTGCACATATGACAGCCTCAACTTATCGGTGCCAACAGGAAGAAGTAAAAAAACATGTGTATCTGCTTACAATTACACCGTAGTGTTATGAAACACCTATCAAATGTTGTAATGATCTACAGATTCTATATATACTTTTAATAAAATTTTATTTAAGGGGGTTGAAGTTCTGTCTTACCAAATGAAGGAATGTAAAATATAAACATAGAGCTAATAAAAACAAGATGTACAGTACGAGAGAATGAAGCTCAGATATATTCCATAATAAAGCCCACAGACAGAACAAATATACAGGAGAGAGTCGGGTTTAGTTGCAATATAAACAAGAATCATGTTTAATATGAATAGTTTATGAATGTTGTACAGCTAAGTTGAGTTAAATATGATCAGTTATGTGCAGATAACAAAAAAATCCAGCAGGTTATAAGCCCATAATGGATCAAACCGCTGTTACAACGTATACAAAATGATTCTGGCACTAATCTCCCCCCCCCATACATGTGCCATGAGTCACGTCTCAGCCTGTTAATCTCTGCAGCCGAACACTTTCTCCCGTTAAAAGCATGAGACTGTGGCTGTGATGCACTTGACAGCAAGAGGAGCTCGCAGGTTTTAAAAAAAAAGGGCCTCAGTTTGTTCAGAGTGTTGCCGCTCTGATACAAGACGAGTGTGAGGTGACTGAAGCCAGATATCGAACGGACACCGTGGAGGTTAATGCGAAGCAGAGCCAAGGTGGTGGTAGGGGGGGGAGGTCTGTGTATGAGAGCGAAGGAAATTAAAAGGAATATTGTCACTACTGAGAAGCACCTACACATGTGGACAGGAAGTCTCGAGGTTTTTCCAGGAGATCAAAGGACGAGGAAGCGGGAAGAAACGGAGAGAGAGAGGACGAGGAGGTCGACCTGAACTTTGACTCTCAGACTCCCACCGAGGTGTGTTGGGGGGGTGTAACTCTGTGCAAGATCCAAAACAACTGGATTAGTGGAAGAGGAGCTCATCTGGTTAACGCCTCTGGTCATCTGTAACCTGCTTTAAACCAGCAGGGGCGGGTCGGATACTTTTGAATGGGGGGGCAGACTGGCAGCAATGATCCAAAGAGTGGAGGCGTGTTTGTAAAATAAGAAAAACTGTGTGCATATTTGAATTTTAAGAGCTTATATTTAAATTATATGACAGATGGTTCTTGGACTCTGACATTTAAAAAGCCCCTGACTGCTGCTTTATCAGAGCAACACACACAAACTGTTGTTTTATGTTTTTTTTTTTGCTTTTTTGATGCTCTTTTGAGACATTTTACACAACATTTGGTGTCATTTTAGTGGAAACTTGTGTCTGTGTTCATTTTCAAGCTTCTTTTAAGCATCATTTTGTGTCTCTTTTGGGGTATTTTGCATCTTACCTTAGTGATTTTGCACACTTTGCATGCCTCTGTGGTTGTTTTCTGTCTCTTTTACATGTTTTTTTATTTAGTCGTTTTGCGTGTTCGTGATTACTTTGCATCTCTTTGGTCATTCGTGTGTCTCTACATTTATTTTCTGTCTCTCCGTAGCTCTTTCTTCTGCTCTGGTCTTTTTGCGTTTCATTGTAATCCTTCCGTGTCTCTTCCTGGCTGTTCTGCATCTTCTGCATCTGTTTCACTTTATGACTTGTTCTGTTGCTTCCTTTCAGTATCATTTTGTGTCTCTTTTGGGGTATTTTGCAACTTTCTTTGAGTCATTTTGCATCCTTTGCATACCTCTGTGACTATTTTGTGTCTCTTTGTGGACATTCTGCCTCTCTTTCTGGTTGTTTCACATCTTTTTCTCGTTGTTTCCCATGTCTCCAGTCACTTTTTATCTCTACTCTGAGTGACTATTTAACAAGAAATGTCTGCAGTCACTTTAAACAGATGACCTGTCTGTGACTCAGGTAGAGGAGGCATTAAAGGAGTGTGTGTTCCTCCCTCAGCTTCCCTCTCAGCCCCACCCCTGCAAACCAGTAGGCTCTCAGATCGGCTCTGACAGACAGATATTACTGTAGGCGCTGACAAGACGGCTTTATTAAAGCTCTGTCATGTGGAACAAAAATATAAGTATCTGACACAGAGCGCTGAACTCGCCGCCGCTGCCGCTGCTGCTGCACAGATGTTGTGGCGGTGGAGTTTTCCTCTTGGACGGGCTTCATTACAACACGCAGAGGAAATCCTGTCGCTTTAAAACAAGCATATTCCCCAATTTAATGTTTTGATTTTGATTTTTTTTTTGTTAATTCTCACAGCTCTAATCTTTCGATCACTTCGAGTAAGTTTCCACTCTGAGCGAGTCGTCTGTGCCAAACGCTGCGTACTTTGAAGTGTGTTTCTGCGAGTGATTGTGGCGGCTCTGCGGAGGAGCGATGGGAAGGAGGAGAGGACAGTTTGTATTTTAGAAGAAGGGAGGAGGAGGAAGAGGAGGTGGAGGAGGAGGAGAGAGGGAGGGAGGGAGGGAGGGAGGACCCATGTGTATGCTTTATCTAAAACAGCTGCTCTGGCTCAGCTTGGAGCGTCGGTTTGTAATCCAATTCCTCTGTCAAACTCCATTCCCCGTTTAAATGATTTATAAATTTGCTATAATTCACTTTGACTCATTTAAAGGGTTAGGAAGATCGTATCAGAGGATGTGGAGACTGTGTCGACTGATTGCTACTGTGTTTGGAGATTAAATGAAGTGTTAAAAGGACCTCAGTTGAGACAAGATACTTTGACAGCTGCGTGGTTTTTCACTAAACTTCCCTTGTGAGTTCAAATCCGTTTTACTGTTAAGTGTCTTTTTTTTTCAGTAAAAGTAGGATGTGCAAATAAACTCCCTGCCTTGAAAGTTTTCTTAAAGGGTCAGTTCACTCAAATCACAAAAGAAAAACAAACATGTCTGCTATCTGAGATTTCTGCTTTCATCTCAGTCGAGACTGTAGCTAATATGTCTGTGAATTAATGACATGAAGAGGGATTTACACATAATACTGTCCAGACTAAATGTCTTCATGTTGTATTCTTTCTATGATAAATTAACTTAAAATTCACTGTCTGCACAAAAGTCTGATACCCAGCAATGCCATCATTTACACCTCAATGTGCTGAGGTAAAACTATGAGGAAATAAGTCAAATCAAAAGTGTTACCTGAATAAACTGTACATGATTTTTTAGTTTTTAGATATTAGCAGATTTTAGTTGAGAGTTTGAGTTTCAGATAGTCGAGTATTTGCTGTGAGGAAATTTAATCTCATGAACCTGAAGATAAGGGATTTGAAGAGAATTTGGTTTGTAGTTCACATTGCAATTTGAAATTCCAGAAAAAACATATTGAAGTGGAAAGAAATCCAATGCTTTCTTTGTAAGCACAGTGTCACCTTCACTGTAGATAATTAACAGAAGTACACAGAGTTTCCACAGGGATTATTTTGTTAGTGGGAAGTAATAAAAACTGTTGACTGCAAGTAACTGGGACTTTTTTTAAATATGTCATCATTCTCCTTTCTGTTTGGAGACAGAAACACCGTCTCAAACCTGAACAAAAATCACCAAAACTATCTGCGTCACTGACTAGACATCAACATTTTTATAGTTTTTCTTAACCTGACCTTTTGTTTTGTCTCCGTTTATCTGTTTGTGTCAGGGATGTGTAACCCGAAGAACTACAGCGACTCTCCGGCCACGTCGAAGAGCACTGTGGAGGAGCTGCACCGTCCGATCCCCTCGCTCTTCCGCGCCCTGACGGAGGGCGACGCGCCCATCAACATGATGGTGGTCTCGTTCCCCGTCGCTGAGGAGCTCTCCCATCACGAGAACCTGGTGTCCTTCCTGGAGTCGCTCGACAACCAGCCCCAGAACGTCTCCGTGCCTGGAAACAGCATCCACGCCAGCTACGACACTCAAGGTGACGCTTGAACAACAGAAAAGACGCGCTTTGCTCTCATGCCTTGTTACTGCATAGTTTTCTGCTGCTGTCAGGTCCAGTCAGATTTTTCATTTGCATTTATGCACACTCACTAAAGCCGTGGTCATAAATTAAAGCCCAAACCCAGAGACTTCAAAGTCTTGAACTCAGACGAGTTCGGGTTGGGTCAGGTTTCCATTCTTCCAAGTGCCAAAAGACGTCGAGTTTTGGGAATTGTAACTGGGTTGAGAGTCTCTCTGCTGCCCTTTCTTTATTTTCATTTGCAGCTGTTTTGGCTGTCTACCACTAAGCCAGTATTATTTGCTATAAAGACGTTCTCATAATAGCAGCGTTCCCACAGAGCCGAGCAGTTAACTCATTAAGCTCACCAACACATATGGTCGTACTTAGCTGGAGCAAATTAATTTCACTTCTGTAGTAAAAGTAGGAACATTGAGTGTTGAGGCATTTACTGTTTAAAATGGTGCTTGTTTTTATGAACCACGTTTACTGGATCTTTTGACTCATGCTTTTGTTTTTTTCCCTTGTTTGCCCGTCCGGTTTTGTATTTTTTTTTTTTTAGAAAACATGTGCACAGTGGTCTACTTTGACGACTGCGTGTCCATCCGTCAGTGCAAACTATACTGTGAGTCAATGGGAGGATCCAAGTACCGCTGGTTTCACAACGCCTGCTGCCAGTGCATCGGACCCGAGTGCGTCGACTACGGCAGCAAAGCCGTCAAGTGCATGAACTGTCTCTTCTGAAGTGCGGGCACATTGGTACCAAACGTCTGGGCCATTACCAGAGGACTGAGGGCAGAGGAAACTATGACTGTAATGTGTTAGCATTCCTCAGTTACCTTGTAAAATACCCCCCCCTCCACTCCACCCTTACATCCCTCCTCCTGCTCCTGCAAATTGTTTTTATTCTGCTGTTATGTTTCACTGTATATTTTTAGATATGTTTTCAATAGTGTTTTTTTTTTTTTTACTAGAGGTGTATATGAATAATGTATTTTTACAATCATGGTCTGCTAAATCCCAGTCTCATGCCAAATAAAGAAAAAGTTTGGTGACGTGGACTGTTTTGTCTCACAGAAAGATGTCTGATTCTTGTCTTTCCTTTTTTGAATATATTTCTTTTAAAAGATGTGTGTAAAAAAAAAAAAAAAAAAGTGCTGAGCATCAGTGGAATAGTAAATGTTTGTCCACCCAAGTTGCCCGTGTCCCGCTCTAATCTTAGCCTTGTGTTGCCCCAAGTCAGGAAACGCATCATTTCCTGGGGAAACAAAGTTGTTATTATGCCATTCTGGTCCACAGGTGTTCCAGTGCTCAGTGACCGTCTCATGCAAGCGAAGGGGAAAGGGAGCGTTTACTGATGCCAATCTCTCACCGCCACACACAAATGCCCTTTGTAATGCCAGTGCATTTTCAAAAGGCAGCAGGGTGCCCTATCACTGATTCTGTTCCCAATTGGCATGCAACAGCAGTTTGTGCAGACTAATGTACCGGACGCACAATGAGACCTTGTTTGTCTTTTTTTTTTTTTTTTTTATGATATTGAATCACGACCTCATTTCGCCATTGCAGCTGTGAGTTTGGTGCAAACGGTGCCAACAAAGATCACAGAAGACTTAATGTGTTTCATATGTCAGGATGACCACCAGCCTTCTGAGTTCAACCGCAGCGTTTGGGAAAGTACACATGATTCAGAATAGCAAGTGGTTTCACCCAATTTAGATTTCAGTTGCTATTCAAAACGTTGTTTGACAGTTTTTCATGTACACATGCTGGTAAAACAGCGGACTTGCGGTCAAGATGAGAATGATACCACAGCCTAAACATTCTCCATTAATTCCAGATCATTCTTGGCCGAGAAACCTACATAGACTATACATTTGCGGCGAGAGATCCGAGAAACTGAAACATTTACTTTAGAACTACATTTCTCATTATGCACTCTGGCCACCGCGCATGCGCACACTGGTTTATTTAGTATACAGATATCCGGAAGCTCCACTCTGAAATTGACCGAACGGGATAGTACTTGGTAAAGTTTCCTATCCGTTGTGTATTTTGTGTTTAACGACAGTACAGCGGTTGCAAAATAGAGATATGCACATGTAGCTAACGTCATATCTTACGTTGGTTGTGTCTGGACGAAACGGTGGCTTTAATTGTGACGGATAGGCTGGCTAATCAGCTAGCTTAGCAGGTTGGCAGCTAGCTGAAGTAACGTTAGCATATGGGCCCCTCCATTCAGAGGAGAGCTCCTACTTTCACAGTGTTTGTAATGTAAATATGCTTAAATTTGTGTCTACAGAAACTAATCTGGTTGTTATAACGGCAGCTTAATTGTAATTACACTTCCTGTGTTTGATAGGTTGTCGTCTGGAAACAGGGAAGGGCAAGAAAATAGTGAGGATAATCTGCCCACAGCGAAAAAGATTAAGATTTCAGACAGACAGACACGCTTTATCAATAGTTTTTGTGTCGTGATTTTAACTTAGACTGTACTGATGAACGTAAAGCTGTTGTGTTATTTCGTCTATCGTTTTTCTGTTTTCGGTACTGCAGCGTATCTTTTGGGGGGAGGAAACGCAGAATGCATCAAACGTTTTGACTTTAACTAAAGGTATTTTTAATATCAAAACGTTAGCAAGAAATCTGTAAACTACTGTCAGTTCGAGAAACAACTTAGCAGTAATAAGAATATTAAAGTGAAGCATATCTTTTTCTTTAATTACACAACACCTTTGCAGTTGTCACATAATTTAATCTACTTCCCAAAACATGTTTAACCTGACGGCGGAGGAGTTCCGTTTTATTCTAACATTAACAATGCACACAGCCTCACTGCTGTTTCAGATTGATTGTCTCAACATTTCACTCATCAGATAAACAAATATATGCTCATCTGCAGTCATCAGAACTGTATATAACCTGTATATAACTGTATATAAAGGAAAATGAAGTGGACTGTAGTTTTGATTGTGCTGAATATTGATGTCATAAATTGCATGTTAGAAGAAGGACGTGATTGTTCATATAGCAGAGCCCCATCTGGTGGGTGGCCATCATTGCTGCAGTTATTCTGTTTGTACAGAGATTAAAATGATCAGGAAATTAAAAAGCAGCAGGAAAGAGCTATCGATTGTTTTTATTGTTCTTTTAACTTTTTGTGCAGGAAATGTTTGAGTTTAGTTCACAGATCATTAGATTTTGACTCTTGGTCTTGATGGAAAATAACTTATTTTGCCTGCATGATCATATCTTGCCTTAAGAAATAATAAACATTAGTTGTATCTTAGCTTTAAGATTCTAATGTATAATTGTTTAAAATGTGTTTTATCCACTTGGTCTTGCGTGGTTTCTAAACAGACAAAACTTATTTTTCTAAGGCTCAACTATGAATTACCATTTAGATTTTCTTAAACACGCTCTAACATAGTTATAAGCTACTTCTGTTGTTCTAAGCAGAGCTTAACAGAGCCACTGAGTGGCAGGTTTGTTTGGCTAAGACAAACAAAAATTTAACCTTTTTTTCTTTCAGATAAACTCATTTTGATGGAAATCTCTTGAGTGAGGGAATCCTCTGGATTGCAGCATTTTTGGGGGGGAATTTATTTATTCTTTATGGTTAAAAATCCTGTAGAGCAGGCTTTTCAAGCACAGTTTATTGCCTTATTTCAGTTCACGTATTATGTTTAGGCTATAACTAAGAACTAACAGAAAAATTTACAAAAATTATGTTAATTAGGGACGAATAAGATGTGGATAACAAGCAGAAGGAATAGTTAATGAACCAGTGTGCAAATCAATTATCTTAGAAGTCAAATACATGGTTAAAATGTGTTACCATCTTATTTCTTGCCACTGCAGGTGTGATGGAGAGGTGATGAGCCAGCCAGAGAAGTGATCAGGCCGGAGCAGCCATGACCGAGTGCTTCCTGCCCCCCAGCAGCAGTCCTGCAGAGCAGCGCAGGGCTGAGCACCCAGGGGGCGTGGCCCGCACCCCCAGCTCGGAGGAGATCAGTCCCACCAAGTTCCCCGGACTGTACCGAACCGGGGAACCATCGCCGCCTCATGATGGCCACCACCACGAGGCACCAGATGCTTATGTATCAGACGATGACAAAGAGCACAGCAAGAAGAAGAACAAGTTCAAGAAGAAGGAGAAAAGGAGTAAGAAATGATTCTTCACTTTGAGCCTGAAGGTTTATTATTAACCTGTGAAATAACAACTTGATTAAAATTTCTTTGCACAGTGCCACTTATCAGACATATCTTGATCTTCAGCAGTTTTCCAAGTTTTATCAGTCATTTAAGAAATGGCTAAAATTTCAGAAATTGATTTCATGCCATTACTGCATGACAGACTAATCCAACCCGTTTCCAAAACAAGTTAGACTTAGTATAAAATTGTAAACAAACCGTGTTTACAGAAAACAGTTGTAGTTTTTCTGAGCCCCGTGTAGTAAAATTCTTTCTACATTTACACATTTCCTTTCCCCATCCTTGCCTGTGCTTTACTGAGCCTCTCATGAAGCCCCTTTCATACCCGATCATGATGCTATCACCTGTTACAGATGAGCTGCTTTACCTGTAGGATGCTCCAAACAGGTGTTTTTCTGTCTTTATTCTTACTCTTACCCCAACTTGTTTGAAACAAGTGTTTTCATACTATAAATACTCACATTAGCTCTCTAATATGATGTATTGTCTTGTACTTACAAGAGAAGCATTTTGGCAACCCTGCATGCAATGGGTTAATATATGGATGGCATTTTAGTGAGCACTAATTAAGTAATGGACAAGGACTTAAGAAAGTATTTTTGATAGCAAGATTGAACAAAATCCATGAATTCAGTCAAGTGTAAGAGTTCATAGATGTTTGAAATGGTGTTTTTTGGGATACAGAGAAATATTTTCTTGGATTTTGTCGACATAAAGTAAAATGTACAAATTCATCCTCGTTGTCTTTTATCATCTGGGAGCTGTAAAGTACATACAAGTCACCCACCTCAGGCCACTGAGCTTAAGTTTAGTGCTCAGCAGCTGAGGACTGAATACGTCTGTTGTGTCTCTGAAGGTCTCAGTAATTGTTGAGTAAAGAGAGAGCGCTTCCTACTTTCCCATCCTGCTGACTGTTGCTGACTGTAGCGATGAGATATGTTCCTCTACTGAGAATGTTTTTCACTGAGTGGTTGTCGGACTCATTGTCCATTTAGTATCAGGATTTTCCATGACTGGATTTAGCTCTAACATCAGGGTATGATGGGACAGAGGAAGAGATGGACGGTTTCAGAGCACACCCAGAGAGCTCAGTGAAGGTGTGTCTCAGCCAGCGATGTGATAAACAGGATCTGCTCTGTTCTGAAAAACCCAGAGTGGAGATAATTAGAGGAGACAACAACCGTGCTGAGGCTGCTTTACGGTCTTTGACACAATCTTGTACTGTAGTTGTTTGCTCTGAAGAAAAATATTTTAACGGAGCCTGTTCCGGAGAAGAGAGGCGTAAGGTGCAGTGGGAGCTATACTAAATCGGTGGCTGACCTCTTTTCTCAGTCCCCATTCTCCCCCTCCTTTGCTATCTTCTCTCTCTCACACATCTCTGTTCCTGTTTCTGTTCCACTGCTACTATCATTCTGTCGTAGGAAAAGGATAAGAAATCAGGAGTTTTTCCTCTCATGTTAACCTTGTTTTCGCCTCTTCACACTCTTTTTACACTTTCACAGCGGAGGGCTACGCCGCCTTTCAGGAGGACAGTTCAGCGGACGAAGCAGAGAGCCCGTCCAAGATGAAGCGCTCCAAAGGAATCCATGTGTTCAAGAAGCCCAGCTTCTCCAAGAAGAAGGAGAAGGACTTCAAGGTAAAGGAGAAGGGCCCCAAGGAGGACAAGGCCAAGGATAAGAAGTCCAAGGACCTGACGGCTGCAGATGTGGTCAAACAATGGAAGGAGAAGAAGAAGAAGAAGAAACCAACAACAGAGGCAGAGCCAGTCCCAGTGGAGACCCCCACCTTCAGGCCCATCTTTGGAGCACCTCTGGCTGAAGCTGTGAAGAGGACAGCTCTGTATGACGGCATCCAGCTGCCAGCCATCTTCAGAGAATGTGTGGACTACATTGAAAACTATGGCATGAAGTGTGAAGGCATCTACCGGGTCTCAGGTAAAGAAACTTTAGAAGGCAGTTGATTTTTCCAAAAATCATCAAATTGTGAAAAGAAATTAAGATATAAAAGATAAAATTACTATTTGAATGTATTTCATTATTTGCACGTCAGATTTATACTCACATAAACTTCTCTCTTTCTCAGGAATGAAGTCCAAGGTGGATGAGCTAAAAGCAGCGTATGACCGTGAGGAGTGTCCCTGCCTGGAGGAGTATGACCCCCACACGGTCGCCAGCCTCCTGAAGCAGTACCTACGTGAGCTGCCAGAGAACCTTTTGGGCCGGGATTTGGCCCAGCGCTTCGAGGACGCCTGCGGACGGCAGGTGGAGGCCGAGAAGGTGACGGAGTTCCAGAGGCTGCTCGCCGAAGTGCCGTCAGAAAGCCGACTTGTTCTCTCCTGGCTCGTCACGCACATGGACCACGTCATCGTCAGGGAGGCGGACACCAAGATGAATATCCAAAACATTTCCATCGTCCTCAACCCAACCATACAGGTCAGAGACGGAGGGCAGATCAAAGGGGGAAAATAAAAAAAGAAAGTCAAAGGGGGGGAAAAAGGATCATGTTAAGAAGTCAAAATGTTTCGGAGAGCAGCCGTTAAACAGCAACAGGCAAACCAAACATCAAATAGAAAAATGGGTCTTGGACTCAGGCTGTGTACCTCAAAGATAAGAAACCTCCCCTTAGCAACAAACCAAGTGAGATTTTATTGGATCAAACAGTCATTTCATCTGTAAACCCTGGCCCAGTTTAGTGAAGCTAATTTATTCCCGTAGGGGGACGTCTCTGCGGCTGCTCCACTTATTCTGAACCAACGGCAGCAGAAGCCACATCACTGTAAAATAAACATTTCTTTCTATTAATGAGTGGAGCCCTGGGTCAGTTTAATCAGGCTGAGTAAACATACAGGAATTTGTGATGTGGAGAAGGTGACACAGAGTTGATTTGGTTTCATACTTACATGCAGTTTCTAACATACAGTACAACTTCAACATTGTTTCACGTGCAAGATGTTTGTGCAGAGCTTTAAATCTGTGTGCGTTATGTTAACGGATTTGTTTACCTTGTGTGCAGATTGGGAACCGTGTTCTTTACATGTTCTTCACACACGTGAAGGAGCTGTTTGGAGACGTAGTCCTGAAGCCGGTGGTGCGGCCACTCCGCTGGTCCAACATGGCAACGATGCCGGCGCTGCCTGAGACCCAGGAGAGCATCAAAGAGGAGATCCGACGACAGGTGAGTTCAGTCCTGCTGCAGAACATTTGTTTCATTTAGTCAATTAATGTTTTGTGTTTTAGACTGTTTTTTTGACCGAAGTTATTTGAGGACATCACTTCGGGCTTTGGGAGCTTGCAATAAACTTTTTTTTCCCACTTTCCTAGATACTTTATGGACAAAATCAGACAAAATCAGAAAACTTTACAGGACCCTGTAGTATGAATGTCATCCCACTGAAAACAAGAAAAGTGTTTCTAGTTTTGTAAGACAGTTTTGCAAGTTTTACTCTTTGTATCCCAGCCTGAATTTAACATAAGGACATCATTTTCTGTGGATTTTGTAGCATGAAGTCAGTTAAAAGTTGGCTCTGCCGTAACTTTCTGCAACAGTGCTGCTACGCTTTTTCTTTTTTGTTTGGACCCCCCTGCAGTCACACTCCGCACAGCCTAAACAGACTACCCATGTTGTAATAAATAGGAAAACATGCTGCAGTGCCTGATTTGGTATTGAATTGCCATTGTACTTGTTAAACAAATAAAATGAACTTATATAAATAATGATCCTCATTCAAGGGTCACAAGGGTCACTGATTACTGTAATTAAGGAAGTGAAGCTTGTTTGATCACTTGAGGTCTTTGTTTCAGGAGTTCCTGCTGAACTGCCTGCACAGGGACCTGCAGGCCGGAGTGAAGGACTTATCCAAAGAGGAGCGACTCTGGGAGGTTCAGAGAATCCTGACGGCCCTGAAACGCAAACTGAGGGAGGCCAAACGTCAGGTGAGTTGGGTCTGGATACTCTGTGTGTGTATAAGTATGTTTTTTTATTCTTATTTGAAAACAATCATACATATACAGAAAAAATACTGCAAGCTGTTCAGTATTATTGCTTGTTCATCACAGCACTTTATATTACAGGGTTCACTTTGCACTTTACTTTGCAAAATGAGAACTGTTTTGTTTTTCACTGCATTGGCCTTGTAGGAGTGTGAAAGTAAAATAGCCCAGGAGATAGCGAGCCTCTCAAAGGAAGATGTGTCAAAAGAGGAAATGACTGAGAATGAAGAGGAAGTCATCAACCTACTCTTAGCACAGGTGAGTCATTCAAACACACAAATATACACTTAGGTAAAGTATGTGCTAAGACTAGCAAAGTGCTGCAAGATGCATGTTTTAAAAGAAGAAAAAAATCTCCAGTTATGTTTCACTCTTATTAAGCTCCTTGTATGCCAACCCGACATGGAAAATTATGTGTTTTCCCTACATCTTCTCCACCATCAGGAAAATGAGATCCTAACAGAGCAGGAGGAGCTGATCTCTCTCGAGCAGGTGCTTCGCAGACAGATCGCTACTGAGAAGGAAGAAATCGAGAGACTGCGAGCAGAGATTGCAGACATACAGAGGTAAAACAAGTGTGAAGCCATTTTGGAAAATGAAATAGCTTATAATATAATGTCACAACTTGTTGTAAAGATCTGAGCTGAAATCCAGTGTTGTGTTCCTCAGTCGGCAGCAGGGTCGCAGCGAGACCGAAGAATACTCTTCAGACAGTGAAAGTGAGAGTGAAGATGAGGAAGAGCTGCAAATGATTCTCGAAGACCTGCAGAAGCAAAATGAGGAACTGGAGGTGAGAAGAACGGTTACACACAGGCGCATTTCATTTACATAAAAGTTTGACTCAAGTGTGTTGAGTACACTTGGGAATACTATTTGCATTTATATACTTTTAATACTTTGAGAATTATAGGTGTGGTTTTCCTTCTGGGGTAATGTTTGAGTAAGGGCTTGAGTAATCAAGAGTAAATGTTTTCTCTGTAAATATTGCCAGAGATGAACCAGCTGGTTCCTCAAGCAGCTGTATGTGTTTTTGCTGCCCTGTAGAACAAGAACACCCACCTTAACCAGGCCATCCACGAGGAACAGGAAGCAATCTTAGAGCTCCGCGTCCAGCTTCGCCTCCTGCAGAGCCACAAACTGCAGCAGGAAATGACCGTCCAGCAGCCGGCCGAGCAGGCTCCGCCCACACAGCCGAGCCCGGAGCCCCGCAGCGAGGAGCAAACCAAACGCTCCGCTGCCACAGTGGCCGCCGGAGCAGATGTTGCCACCTCGGCCAATGGCAAGGTAGCCAAGGATCCTTCGAAGCCCTCACCGAGCAAAGACAGACGAGACACCAACATGTGAGATGCCGTCTCAGTGATGCGTCTGTGCTGCTGTATGTCTCCACCGCTGGTCAGTTGTCCTGTAGTGTCTCTTGTCATCCACTGGAGATTTCACTTTGCTGGATCCATGAGTTCATTAGTAAATGTGTCAAAGTGGCAGCCATCGAAAAAAAAAATCTGTTACACTGTCTTTGGCTTTCTGACTCTTTTAACACTAATCGAGTAGCTCGTTTCACATTTTCCCATGCAAAACATACAAAAAAGAAGCACAGTAGCTGCTGTAGTGGACAACTGGCTGCTGCTGAGAGAGACTAGATGGACCATATTATTAAATTCACAGTGCCAAGCCGGTATGAAGGAAGAAGGGGGGAGGAGGCAAAATGAAGGGATTCATAAAGCAGGAAAGAGTGCAGGAGAGAGGAAGAGGTAGGCCCCTTGTGTTAGTATGAGAGGAAAAGTTTATTTTTTACCGAGAACCGACTGGATAAAATTTCAATCCGTGTATCTGACACTGTCCCTGACCTAGATGAAAATTCGACCTGTCAGGATAGAGACCACTGTGCCATAGCTGAAGATGCCAGACCGGATACGTTTTCCCAGAGAACCACTAATACAAAAGCTCTTTGAATAATGAAGAATTTATGATTGGTCTATCTATATATATATATTATATATTTAATAGTATTCTGAAGAATACATATAAATCTTCAAGAAACACATTGATTTTAAATTACAGCTTTTTAGTAATATATTAAAATATGTATAAATATATTGTAGATGCTTTCTTTTTCTCTGAACAGCAGCTGCACATAAACACAGTGGCGTCGTCCCTCGTAACTGAGCAGTGGATGAAAACATGAACAGATAATAGATAAGCAACAAAAGTACATGCGTCACTGCAAAATGTAGACAAACAGCTGGAGGCAGCGTTGTTACATTCAAGTCAAGTAGTGCAATCATCTTCTCTGTTATCTCTGCCTCTCTTGCACAAATAAACATGGAAAATGACATTTATCCAGTTTTAAGATGGGAGTTCACCAGTAGGCATGACTGTCATCAAACTGTGTGCAGAGAGACGGAGGAAAGTTTTTAGTTTTGTTGTGTGTTTAGTTCTCTTGATGTGTGGAGTTACTGTTCAAGGCATCAGTTGAAAGTGAGTTAAAAAAAAAATTATTACAAGTCAATCAATACATTTCACAATGGATCAATGACTGTTGCAAAGTATTGTCATTGCTCAGTGATATTTAAAGCAAAGGCATGGCTTGACTTACCTACCATTTGTGTATATTATTGTAAAATTGCATAATACTGTATTTTCAACTCTTTTATGTTTTGTCATATGTTCTTTTTTTATTATTAATGACCTGTATGGAGTATGCTAGTGTGACTGCCCCTGCTTTGGTCATGGGCAAATCAAATCAATCTCATCCGGACTCATGATTCAACATGTTTTTAATCCTGTGACTGAGGCATAAATGCTAGATTGGACTCAGAAGCTTCTCTTAAGGTTATTTTCATATTGTTCCAAGCTTTTGTAGCTTATTGTTGCAGACAGAATAATGCTGTGAAGAATAAATTGTCAATCCAAATAATTTATGTGATTCTGTGTCTCTTTTGCTGACACACAGCCCGGTGTTTACTTTTTACCCAACTATGTTGGCTAGAAGTGTGGTCCATATTTAGTGCTTCCTATTTTCCATTACACATTCTCTGAATATTTTCCCACTTCCAAGCTAATGGGGTTATAAATAAAACCTATGTCTTTGTATCTTTTCTGAGGAAGTGATTTGTAACTGTTGGCTTTTGACTCAAACTCAAGGCTTCATGCTATCTAAGAGATAGTGGAACCACCCGACTTTTTTAGTCATTGCTTTAGCTGGTTTCCGATCTGGCAAGTAGCCCTGTCAAGTCAGACAAAAACATTGAAAAAAAGACCGGATGTAAGCAAAGATATTTTCAGAATGAAAGTGCACCTTTAACCTTAAAGTAATTTGTTTACAAGACAGGGTACCTTAGTGTAGAGTTTTGTCTCTTTATGATAAAACTACTACAGCCAAGCCAAAAGTAGTTTATTTTATTTAATAAGTACATTGAAATTATCTTAAAAGTTCATAAATGGAACACAAAGGCTTTCTCTACGAAGATTCTTTTTATTATTATTATTATTATTTTTAAACCTAATATGAACATAAACTGTATTGTTAGTATTAGTATTAGTATCAATAGTTATTAAAAATACTTGAACAATCACAAAAATGTTTTCTGACTCTTACTTAACTTAAAGTTTGACTCTGGTAAAGAAGAATGACCTATAACTCTGTACATTCGGGTGATTCTCACATTCAACCTCTGTAAACAAACATTTTCACTGTGCTACGGTAAAACATTTAGGATGTAAATACACTAGCAGGGCTAATCACTACTGTTAAAATATAACTTAGATAAGCTTTATGTAAACTTGTTCATACGTGAAAAATATGTATGGCTACGATTTACACTTTTGAGATAAAATGTTGAGTATTTAAAGCTTGGTGTTAAAGTTTTTAGTGAAAATTTGTACCATTATTCCAACCGCAATATATTTAAATGTCTTAATACGCCAGGTTGACGTTGAGGTCTTATTTTGAAAGTCCCCACCGGAAGCTCTGCTAGTCATTATCAGCTCTTGGCTCTAGTTTAGAGTAGATGGTCAGTCTGTCTGTCTCAGGGGCTGGGTTTCTCTTTTATCCAAGAAAAGGGGAAAAAAAACCCTGAGTTTAAAGCATGACGGGACAAAGACGCTGAGTGAACACTGACATATAATGATTTAAAAACTTTTACAACTTACCATGGCTATAAGGGAGCTCAAAGTTTGTCTTTTAGGGGTAAGTTGCAGATGTTTTTGTTGATTCACTTTGGGGAAAAAATTCCTTCAGTCTGCTGCGAGTAAAACTAACCGACAGCATTTTGACGTTAACCGCAATGAGCTGGTCCAGCTGACACGGTGACTCTGTAAATGTCGGTCTCTTTTTTAAAAAAAATAACGGTGTTTATCGTGTTGTTCATCTGAAAACTTGACGGTTTTACCGTTACGTTAACACCTAAGTTGACTGAAAACCAACAGCTAATCGTCCGGTGGGCGCAGCATCTCAATTTACATTATGTTTCATCATTGTTTACATCTGTTTTTTTTTCCATCGTTGAACCGAATAACTTTAATTTATTTCATGTTTGTCGACATTTTTTTTTTGTTTAACGGCTCTGACAGTTTATCACCCATTACGTCATTTCCAGACCAACCGCTAACAGCAAGCCGTTAGGTTTCTTGCTGCGTTAGCAAAACACAGCGGTCCGTCCGCACAGACGGGGACGGGGATGTTCACGGACGTTTTCGGGGGAAAACAAAGTGTTTATCGGTGAAATACCGGGGAACTGGGAACTTGTTAGAGCTGCAGAGACATTTAAAAGGCCTTCGCATTCCTCCACAGGCCACTGACATGCTCACTAAGCATTTAAATTGCTAACACAAGTTACAGTAGACTGTTCTGACCGAGCTGTTTTTGCATCTGTTACCAATCTGAATACCTGTGTGATATATATGCGACTTTTTTCATGATTAAAGTATGTAAAGAAAGATAAGAGCTGATCAATATAAACACATGGAGAAAAAGTGACTTTAAAAGCCCTTAAATGGCCATTAAAGCCCAGAGGGTTTGTGGTAGTTTCTTGTTATTTAATGGTTTGTAAGATCCAGTGTGTTGTCCTGGTTTAATAAGAAATAATGGCCCCAAAGTTTAAAGCTATTTCTGTAATCCTGTGCTAACCTGAATCTAAAGAGATGGGGTCAGCGTCTAACTGGACAGTAGCCTAATCAATAGAGATCAATAGGGACTTTTCAGAGTAGTGTGACTCATGTGTAACCATCTGTTTTCAGGACACTGGAGTTGGGAAATCCAGCATTGTTTGCCGATTTGTTCAAGATCATTTTGACCATAACATAAGTCCAACGATAGGGTAAGAGCTTTGTATTTTTTAATCACAAAATACGGTCCCAACAGCAGGAAACAAACCAAGAAAAGGCTTTTGCTTGAACACAATGTTTACTATCAAATAGAGTACAAAGTCTGAATTGACAGTCTAGTTTAATTTGATCATGTGAGACGTCCAGTCAGATAACATTTTTATGATAAATCTTCAGATCTTCAATACTAATGGTCAAGTCAGCTGACATGTTGATAATTATATAACTGATCGAAGTATTTAGAAAATCTCCTCAGTACTTAAACCCCATTCAAATAATTAATTTTAACCAAAACAAAAATAGAATAAATAAAAATCTGATATCATTAAAATGGATAATGCCATCTGATATAGGTCAAAAATTAGACCACACCGCAGTCTTTAGCCAAGAACTTAGGGTTATGTATATTTTTGAAAGTAATAGTTCTCATCACTCTTTGCAAGAGTTTAAAGCCTAACACTGGGATTTGGCATAAATTACAAATATATTTGCATACACTGTGAACTAAACAAATGCAGGACAATTGCAAACTGAAATAGATTTTTAAAGTTGATGTTTTATTAAGTTGTGTCTTCTCAAATGTTCGAGTTCACCTCAATCACTGCTTTCGCTGTGTGAGCTCTGTCTTGTTTGATGGTAGTTCTGTGGGTCTCTGATCCAACACTGCATTACTGTTGTCAGGCAATATGGGTTTAGTGACAAAGTGTTTAGTGTTTCCTGCTGACTGGTACTGAATTGTTTCCTGTGCCTTTTTAAAGAACATGCGTAGAAACATTGTTGTGAAATGCTCTTTATCATCCACAGTGCATCATTCTTAACCAAAACGGTGCCTTGTGGAAATGAACTGCACAAATTTCTTATCTGGGATACAGCCGGACAGGAAAGGGTGAGTACACCCTCAACAGAAATTCCTTCTTTACGTACTATGAGCTTTAAGTTAACGCTCGTGACCAAATGGATCACGTTTTTTTTTTAAATTATTAATTTTCCATCGCATTTTGCATCAGGAAGCTAGAAGTGACACAATCATTTCACTGTCAGTGGTCCTCATGACACAGAGTTATTATTAAGCATGAAACAGAATGACTTAGATAAAGTTCAAAGGTCACAAGACATTTGTATCATCATGGTGATTAATTTCATGGAGGGGTGGGGGGATTTTGCGGCATGTAGTTGAAGCTTGTCAGATGGACTTGCAGCATGAAAAACTTTACAGATATTTACTGCTTGAGTGTGACCAAACTGCTATTACCAGGTTTAAAAATAATGGTTCGCATTGTTGACGGTTTTCTTACATAAAACACATTCTTTCAATTCAATTCAATTATCCAGATTTCTTTTTAAAAGTGTATTTTTAGTGTATTTAAATTCTCTTTATCACTTAAATTTACTAGTAACCCTCACTAATGTTAAAATCCGTCTATATTTCAAACCTTTTAAATCCAAGATTTATACCTATTATTGTTCTCAAAGAAATCCTGTAAATTTAAAACAAATAAAATCCATCAGACTCTAACATAATAAAAACTGGTCAGTAAGAAAATAAAATCTAATCCATGAAAAACCTAAAAAAAGTTTAATATAGCATATGTAACTCTGTTTCTGAAGGGAGTTTATTTGAGGAAATAACGTCACTGGACTAAACTGACTAAGATGTCATTATGACCTCTTTGCATGCAGTATAAGGACACTAAGTTTTTGACCACAGGGGGCGCTGTGGAGCAATGTTTTGACAAGTGCCTCCGTTTATTGTTTGTACAGCATGTGTTGCCATGAGCACAGAGATGATGTGGTACACATATCTGCTGACTGCAGTTGGTGGTAACGCAAATCAACAAGACTGCAAAAAGATGTAAACAATCCAGGTTTTGAAACATTAAAATGAAGTTTTGGCTGCTTCCTGACAAAAGGAAATGAAATCAACATGTTTTTATGACCTTAAGGATATAAATACTGGATTTTAGTGTACATAAACAACTATTTCTAATGAAATCAGTGTAGATACATTTAAATACAATGCGTAAATTGCATGTAGAGGCTGCATACATGTCTCTTTAAGGACATTCTTCTAAGCTCTGGAACAACCTTCAGGGCGAGGAGTTGAAACTTGTAAGGACATAACTTTTTCCATCGGCCACTCATAACTTAAGAATGTATGGGCAAAGTCTACTCAGTGCTCACAGCACATTATACACTCTTAGTCTCCTGTAAGTTAACACAGCGTTTTTAAATGCTGTGGTCCAGATTTAAGATCGTGTTCAGTTCAAATGACAAAAGACTGTTATTTAAATCGTTTTTTTTAAAGCAGTGGGTGACATTTCCATATAACTTTGCCATACAAAAAGACATTTGATTTGATATATATATTTATTTTGCTTATAACTAATATCATTTTGTGTGTTTTTTGTTTTGTGTTTTCAGTTTCACTCATTAGCTCCTATGTACTACCGAGGATCAGCTGCTGCTGTCATTGTTTATGACATTACTAAATTGGTAAGTATAAAAAACATCGTTCTTATGAAAAAGAAGTGACAGTAATTGATTTTTGGTGGTGGTTTCAAACCTGCAAATCAGATGACAAAACCCCTGCAAAAAAAATGAATAAGTGACCGCCCTTTTTTGTCTCGCTTTACAACTCTTGAGGGGCTCGAGTAGAGCGAGTGATACGGCCTCTACTGTACCACTGCGGTAGAGGAGAAGCTGGTTTCACAATACGAGCCTGATGTACAATTCAATTACTTTTCCATCACTCTCGGCTGTCTTGTTTTTGTGACCTACAAATGTCATTTTTTCCTGTTCTGTAAATAGAAACTTGTCTAAAAAACACCTTTTTAATATGATGAGTGATTAGCGCATCAAGTAATAGAAAATGTAGGTTTTCTGTGATTTTATTTATTTTATGTCACAAAGAACCTATTGTTGTACATGATTTGTTTTTGCTGTTGCTGTTCAGGACTCTTTCCAGACACTGAAGAAGTGGGTGAAAGAGCTGAAGGAACACGGTCCGGAGGACATTGTTGTAGCCATAGCAGGGAACAAGAATGATTTAGGAGACATCAGGTGAGTTTTCTTAAGACTGCCATAGCTGTAAAGAAACTGCTTCTGATAAAAAATACGATAAAAATGAAAAAAAAAAAAGGTTATAATTTGTCTTGAGTCAGCACAAACACAACTCTATGCAGACTATACAACTGTATAGTCTGTGTTGCAGATTTTTTCTGTTCTGTTCATCACTTGCCCCCACAAATCGACTTTAGTCTCAGTTATGACTCTTGAAGTGTGCTGTATCACCTCCTTTTTAAGACCTAAAGCACAGCTAAGTTTTACTGGTTTGACAAAGGAAGTGTCTGTGTCTTAATAGACAACAGTGATGCATTGTTGTGAACAAAACAATTAAGTAATCTTGTTATTCCTGTTATGTAGCACATGTTAGGTCCACTGGACCATTGCCATATCTCAATAACTGCCAATGCTGCTGTTCTTAATATTTTCATAAAAACCTCCACTTCTCCTCCATGTCTTGCTGTCTTCTGCAGAACAAACTAGTTAGAGATGGATTGGATAGAAGTCACTGATGATGAAAGTGTTGATTTGCCATGGGACCATTTTTAACTCTTTTTAACCTAATTTTTCACTCGATGTCCTTCTCTGTCACAGGGAAGTTCCTATGAAGGAAGCAAAGGAGTTTGCTGAATCAATTGCAGCTATTTTCATCGAGACTAGTGCCAGAAATGCTGTCAATGTCGAGGAACTTTTTCAGAAAATCAGTGAGTTTCATGCCTTTATGTTTGCAAATGCTGTCTTGTTTTTAGAAGTTTTCAAGAAAAAGAGGGTATACTCACTGAAAGGCTGGAGAAGCCTCTCAGTCTTCAGTCTTTCGATCACGCTGGAGCTCTTATTTAGTTTTGGTATGTTACGGTTTTACTAGCTGGACAAGAAGAAGTAGACCTGTTATTTTTCTTTGGTCAGTAAATGTATCATGTTTTGTTGTAGTGCTAGTAGTAGATATTTTTACCAGGATGCACTGCCAAATACACTGCAGTAGAAATAACACAGCACTTTATCCTCTTAAAATAGTTTAATCTGTCATGGCAACTCTGTAAAATGATCCTCTGCTCTACTCTTTAGGTAAACAGATTCCACCGCTGGAAAACCCTGAGGTGGACAGTAACGAGTCCTTTAAACTCAGCAGGCAGCCTACTCCGTCCGTCAGGAGGTGCTGCTAGTAGCAACAGCGGCTGATGAGATGACTTTCTTCAGCACCACAGACCCCACCGGCACAGCACATAGTCCACAATGCACACAGTGTCTTACTCCTGGGAAAGACAAGACAAGACAGTGGACAGACAGAGGTCAGCTTGCACGTGTGGTCAACTGCAACATGCAACAGAAAAACCTACCAATAGTATTACATGTGTCATTGCACATTTACTTCATTGAATTGTAACAGTTTGGACTCTGATGAGGTCAGGAAGCAGAAAGAGCTCAGTTTGTTTCCCCCTGGTGGTGTTTTACCTGCATTACATTAGGATTTTTTCCTCTTTGTAGTCTGCTACTTAGCTCATTACAAAGAGACAGTTTTATCCCATTTTCCACAGTAACTTTAAACTTCAGCGCACATTAATAACAAGCGATCCAGCTGATGTGCTTTTTAAAGCAGGTTTTAGCCGTTGATGCAATTGCATTTTCATTTCATTTCAAGAGAGAACTGCTCCATAGATTTTCATTGCACTGGGGCTTTTACATGGCACACATTAAAATGAAAGTTTTTTTTTTAATGTTATTTTTTAACAAGGCTCCACTATTTTGTGTCACTCTTGTACAGAATTGAATTAGAATATTTGAACAAGAGATCAAACCTTAGACCAGCGTTCAGTTCTGTAGCCTAAATGCAGCAGCTTTACATTCCACTTCGTCATGTGTCTGCACACGTATTTGCTGTATAAGGGTTAACTGCAATGCTGCAGAATTAACAGCTTAGAGGCCTCAATCATAATTGCAGAATGACACCCCCCTGTTGAAACACTGTTCGATACCAGAATTGTTTACAGAGTGATTTGTTTAAGATATTTTCCACATGCTGAAATGTATGGTATGAGATTTCACTACAGGGAATGACTGTATACGACTGCCAAACGTGAGTTTTCCATGTATTTTTACCTAAAAAAGGGTTACATTTATACTGTTAAGTGGAGGAAAAAATTGTATGTATTTTACTCCCAATTTTCCTTTTGTTGTCTTATTTCAAAAGTTGTGTGCTATATACTAATCAATCTCTAAAGTATCTGGGCAAGTAACTCTTCACTAATCAATTTCAGTTTGCAAAAAAGATGAAAAGGGGTAACAATGAAAGTGCCCAGAGTCCAGCAATTGAAAATAAGATCATTTTTTATTGTTTTTTGATGTTACTATGGCAGTAGTGCCAATGGATTTGACCACTTGAGAAATTTATAACAGCACCTTTGCAAATGTTTTACACAGTATTAATTTAGAGTTACTTTGTCTTTATAAAGAGTACTCCTGAACAGCAGTTTTTAATAAAATGATAAAATAGACACAAAGGCTGACGTAAATACACCATGGTTCCCTATTAACTAACAGTATTTTTATAGCTTAAAAAAAACTGTTTACATTTGAACCAGGTTAGTGCAAATTGAAAATAATTCTACATGTGCCATGTTTATCAACATGTTTGATGGGATAACAGAGTTAAGTTTATAGTTTTTATTGCCATTATTGTGTCATATTGCCAATATATATACCATACACCTTTCATTAAAAGTAACACCAAATTCCTTTAAAAAATTTGCCAATTAATGCCGCCTTGCTTACTGGAAAAAAATTATGCAGACACGCAGTATGTCAGGTTTAACAGCAGATTGATGAAGAATTTCATAAAATGTAGATTTTCCAATGCATTTTGGCATGATTGTACCTCCATATAAGCAAAATGTCATATTGAGCAGGAAATGTTATATGTGAACATTGTGAAGAAATTTCACAAGTATAAGATTAATGACACAAGTGCCTTTTTATTATGTTTTCTAAACAAATGTATGACTCGGCTAAAACATGCATATTGTTAGAACAATGCATGAATTACTCGACTAATTCAGTACAGACTAACTGTATGCATAACAGTCATAACTATCAAGTATCTGCAGCCATCCTTATACTGTATGCCTAAGTCATGCTTCCCTGTATCATCTGTAGTCCAGATTCAATTTTGTATATGAATAAAGTAGTAATTATTCTATTTTCCTGGTTTGTTTTTATGTTACATTTGCCCACTGAAAGGATAAAGTACTGTATGTTGTTTAAAGTGTCAAAGACACCAGAACCCTCTTAAAGGATTACGGTGTCGCCTCTCTGATTTCATGTTAAAGTTTTTTTGAGAGAGAGAGATCAGGAAGACGACTGAGAGAAGAGAGGATTCACTGGCAAGAGGTCAGGACTTGGATTAACCTCCTGACATCATGAAAACATGGTTTGCGTCTCAACTAAGCCACCTTGTCACCTCAGAAACCCAAACAGCATGTGAAAATGACACTCTTGGGTTGCACAGTATGGATGAAGCTGTTATGTCGGTCACTTTGAATCACATGATCAAGAACAGTAACTTAAGTGGAAACAACGACTTTTAAAAAGTGCTACTGCTCCCCCACAACCTGTTAGTGTTAACACAAAAGTAAGAAACACTTAACAAACTTGTCTTGTGTTATTTTTGCAAAAACATGGTTCATATAACCTTTTAAAAAGCTGTAAACAAATCACATGTTGAGTATCTACAGAGGTTTGTAAGAGAGTAAACTGGCATATTAATAGTTAAAACTGAACAAATACACCATGATTCTCAGACACAAACATTTGAAATCATTTACTTCTAATTTTCCTCTCTTTTATTCTCTTTTTAAAGGTCAGGACTGACATTATTATCATAGAAGACGTTATGAGGAAAAAGCTGCATATTTTTCTGTCACTTCACTTCATTCAGAGTTTTCCTACAGTCAGCCTCTGACACCCATTAGAAGAATTGTATCCAGATGCTTTTCTGCACCGGCCTCGGTATTCAGAAATGACTGTCAAAACAATCCAACATGGACTGTTTATGACTGGAATTTAGATTTAGATTTAGTTCTGGAAGTGACCTGCTCAACAGTGACAACAGCTAAAGTAAATGGTAAATAAACTACATTTTTACTCTTCTTTAATATATGAGTTCTCATTGTCACACAAGTTAAATATTTATTACTGTTTATACCTTTTTCTATCTGCCTCTTTTAAACCTTATACCTATTTTACTAACTCCAAAAGAGGACATCTTTGTTGGTGAGCTCACCATAATGTTTGGCATCAGAGGAACATTGAAAACAATAATAAGTTAATTTGTTCATAATGAGCTGTCTGAAAATTTAAATGCCCTTTTAGCACCCAATCATCCGCAGTTAGCTGGGGGAATGTTCCAGGGTGTTTTTGAATATTTCTTAAGTTTTGCAGTCTTTTGTTGCTTTGTCTGGACTTGTTTAAAACATGTCCCTGCCATCAAATTCAGAATGTGGATATACATTCCCGAAGTCAAATAAATAATAATCAATCAACTTCTTTTCCTTTGAGATTGCTTTTTTAAAAAAAGATAGATTGTAAAACAACAAAAACAAAAGGTCCATATCGACCAACATATTATCATCAGGATTTTTGTAGATTCTCAAATAATATTGCTAGTATAGTACATTTACATTTCATTAAGCAGAGCAGTGAAGGTAGATTATGCCCTGTGACCTCACATTAAATGTAGTAATTATGCTAGTAGCTGCGCAAACGAATAAATGTTATTTTTCAAAAATTACATATTGAAGTGTGTGGGTTCTAGACAGTAATAGTTTCAAATAAGGCCTCAAAAGATGGTCACCATGTGTTTACAACATGGGATTTTTTTTTTTTTGAGGTAATTGAAAGTGAAAGGAAAAAAACAAACAACTCTCACGTGCTAAACTGAAGTTTGGGGGCTTTTTTAGGGTCTTTTTATCCTGGTATGTATTTAAACCGAAAACACAGAACAAGTAACTTACATGAATAAAATAAAGGGGGGCAAATCATAAAGTTTTTTTTATTAGTTTTCAACAAGTAATTTCTATATACACGCAATATCATTATTGTGAAAGTTGTTGACTTTGACATAATCACATCAGTTGTTTAGCCGCGAGGGCGCGCAACAGGGTTGTGCGCTCGCGCGTTCAAGTATTTGTACCCACATGCTCATTCGCAGCGCTCAGTCAGCGTTTGACTCAGTAGTGGAAGGGGATCCAGTGTGTTTCCACTTGTCAGTTTCTCCCTGATACCGAAATCAAGTGCATCCCCTCACCAAAAATGTCAAAGTTGGATCAGGTCCTTATTCTCGACCCTCCCTCCGACCTCAAATTTAAAGGTAGGTGAACACAAATTTCTTGCTCGCGATAATGTCCAGCGAGTAGCTCAGGGGGGGGGTGGGAAAATACCTGACTGAAAGATTTCACACTCCCTCAAGCAAAATTACGTTGCTAGCAAGCTAACTAGCATTCACCGCCATTTTATGTTAGCCAGGGACAAGACGGGCCGCTGCATCCCCGCACTGTAGTGACGTGGATAGCCGGCGTGGCGTGCATCTTGACCGCCTGCCATTCATGACCAGCTAACTGACAACACCTAGCAAAGAGGTGTAAGGATGAGGGACTGTCAGTGGTTGTATGACGGGGAAAAAAATGTGAATAAATAACGCATAATATCTGCTAGACTCCTGATTTTGGTAGCAACATGAGACAGTTACTAATGTCATGCTGTTGCTAGTCATGTTAGCAACAACAAACTGTTGTTTCCTTGGGGCTCAGTCTATTCCATGAAATGCTCAACGTTTACGCTCAAAAGGCGGACTTAAAATTGGAAGAAATTAACTTTTTTACTGACAAATGTTAGTAGTCCGACCTGACACATCTCTGGCAGACACTCAAGCTAATAATAACGTGAAAGTGACTGACAATTGAAATGACAAACTTGGGTAACTAACGTTAACGTTAACAACCCACACAGTTTTTAAGCAACATTTAGCTTAATGTTACGGTAGTTCGTTTCTCCTTGACGTTACTCCACTTGGTTATCAATGCTCAGAAACACGTATTATATTATCGGACAGTATTATTCTCACATCCATTAGCGAGAAACACAAGCAAGTACACACGTTAGGTCACCACTGATTGCTTGCCTGGCAGTGATAACATTCAATGATGTGTCACTTAAGCGTTGGCTAATGGTAGCTAGGCTAGCTTGCTAAAGCAAAAGTTGAAATCAAGCTAACACAGCGTACGTTGTTAGCTGCTCCCCAGCAACAAACTGTCATGATTTACATTTTTCTTCATCCTTTAACCTTCTTTCATTGATTTAGAACATCATATGTATGATTGGTTTGCGATATTTTGATTCCCTATTAACCTGCCATTACAGTCAGTGAGGTAACAGCTAGCAATAAAACTATATTGCACTGTGATGTCAGTACAAGTTTCAATGAAGCTATTGTGCTACCAGCCATGGTATTATTAAAAATGCCAGCAGTTGTACTCTTCTAATTTATCCATTACTCATTTTGATCCAGAATTCTTCCCTGTATTTCCTGTATTTGCCCCAGCTACTAGTCTTTTTCTCTAATGCAGGCATTGTTATCAATGAGACAGAGACACAGTTTTATTGTTGCTGAATATACCACTGTGCAGAACCAAGAACCTTCCAGCCCATTGTCTTGCTGAACCTAAGAGGCTGGTTGTTGTTTAGTACTAGGTATGAGTAGATGCTGATTGTAGCCTAGACTTGACAGGATTGTTAGAAAGGTCACCAGTTCACATACCAGAGCCAGAAAATAGTTTCGGGTGGGGTGAAGTCACTGAGATGTTTTGGTGATGAGTTGTCCTATGTAAAAGATAAGTCACATCCTCATACAGGTAGCATAGTTCAGGTCCTACACCTGACTTAAGAGGTTAGCGGTATAGTCAAAATCTTTTATTAACGTATATGTAATTCTATACTGTGGTAACGAAATGAATGAAAGGGATCTCAGGAATAGTTACAGCCTTATTAACTGTTAAATCAAATCTCTACCGCTGGTCATGTTTCTACCTTTGCATGGTATATATTTCATATCACATAACCTTACTACCTGCTACTGTTTGGTCTGTGACTGGGTCATCAGTTACATGGCTTATTGTGGTAAATAATGCATTCCTGCAAGATGAATAGTTTTGTATACAGGCATGCAGGTAGTGAAATTTCATGATGGTACAGCTGAAAATCAACAAAACCTATGGTGAATTGGATTTAAAACTGGCAGTTAGCAGTATTGACTTTAAGCTTGAGTATCTGATCAAACTTGGGTTTAGATGGTAAGATAGTTAAAAGGCTGAGAGATAAAAGTCTGGCTGCACTGGTTAGTCCAAACAATTTGTTTTGGATAGAAGAGGGAAGAGTTGAACTCAAATACATGAAGGAAATTTATATATCAGCTAAACTGTAGAGTGATATTAAGAATTAGTCTGTTGGCAGAAAAATGGTCCATAATCCGATCATGGACCTAATTTTATCAGATAAAGAAATTCTGCTTTAATCAGACTTATTCACCAATTTCACTTCTTACATCCTGATTACTGATCAGTCACACGGTTTGTATTTCGTTAAAGAAAAATAAACTTTTGCCCTTGTATACCCAAACAGATGCATGGCTAACTTGCATACCTAAATTGCAAAAGTGATGTAGATAATTGCCATCATCAGTTGTGGGGGTGTGAAAGTTTTCCAATTCTACTGTTTTGTCCAGACCTAATTTCTTTCATTTATGGTTCAATTCATACCATTTTTTTAGTTTTGTCATTGTTTTGTGGGTAGTTGGGTGGGTTGGTAAATAAGAAAATCTTGGGAAAATTTCTATTTTATCAAATCAACTGTGCTCAACTACAGAATATTACGAACACTGAAAAAAGTTGGATATGAATGGGATAAGAAACTTAAGAGTGTCACTTAAGAGCAGCCTCTGGGCGTTGGACATGCGCGTTTCGTATCAAGACTTTTGTTCCACTTTAAGAAAAGTTACACCCCTAATTAACTGATAACAAAACAGCTGTGCTATTGCAGTAGGAACAAATTGTGTAATTTAAAGCATGAGGAAGAAATGTAAACCAATATGCAAAACAGCTGCAAATATGTTGGTATATCTGCCAAGTAGTAGGATAGCAATAGTTGATTTAAAGTTACACTACTACTGCATCTGCACTACAATTTGATAGTATTAATTTCTGATCTCTTTTTTTATACAGGCCTGTCTAGATCCAAACCACTATGTTGAAAGAGAAAAGATTACTCAGATAGAATGGTTTTTGTGTATTTAAGGAGGAATAGCAAGGGAAATGAAATGGTTCCTATTCTGTCTTTGAGAAGCAATATGAGGAGAAGGAAGATGACCACAGCTCCTTTACTGTCACAGAGGCCGAGCTAAATTGGTCTGCGTGTATCTGAGAGCTTGTCTGTTTTAGAGCCTCTGTTGGGATTCCTCCAGCAAGCTAGAGGGGGCAGCCCTCCTTTCCTTGGCAGGTATTTTTAGAATAGGACTGGCCTGGGGGACCCTAACTCAGCATACATGCAACGAGAAGAGAGAAACGGTACAAACGGTGCTCTAGCAAAGGTGGCATCTCCGAGTCAGGCAATGGATGCAGGCAATGTGGGTGTTTATTTGATGTCCACAACTGCTTTCTGATGTTTTTTTCTTTTTCAGCCTTGGTTTTAGTAATGCGTACAGTGTATAAATCACAGTGTAGCTTTGTATCTCAGTCATCCTTTAATTCATTTTTGGGGGCAGCAATTACTTATTTGTCTAAGGACTGCATGTTATTTATAGAGTCTGTGTGACAGAAGAGGGTTTTATAACCTGAGTCAGAGTTTTTATCTTCCTAGTCTTTCTTATTTAAAGAGCCCATGCTGCTCTTGATAATTTTATCTATGGTGCAGTAATTAAAAGTGTCTGTTTCCTGTTTATCTACCAAACAGGTACGGGAAATCAGAAAGGCTTCAGGTGTGTCCAAAGTCATAAAGAATGGATGACAAGCTGTAATTACCATGCTGACAATGCACTATTAAACTATGCCAAACATCTCAAAGACCATTATTTTGACTTAAGACACTGACTTATAATACTGCCTTCTCACCCCTCTAAACATTAATTTACAATCCATCAACATCATTGCCAGGTATATGATGACAGATCAGACTTTATTGCATTAACAGTTTTGTTATATTAACCAAGTATGGCCACAGCAGGAAGCACCTAATGTACTCCGCCACTTGCTTCTTTAAGGTTTACAAGGAAAAAACTAATGTTGTAAGCAGAGATTGCACATTGAAAATATCAGATTCTTCAGACACAGTGCCAGTGACAGTGTATTTCAGGTTTGTAGGAATGTCTTTGTGAGCCATGTGTGTTGAAAACAACACCCCAGTTATCACCATAACTCTACATGTTAGCTTTTGCTGGGTGGAGCCACTCCAATCTGGTCATGCATTGCTTCTTATCTCTCTGAGCACTTTGAGAGAAGGAGGGATGAATGTAGGCTTTGTGAACTCGAGAGTTACAAACAAGCAGAAAAATAAAGTGTGAAAAATAGAGAGATTTTTTTTCTAATGTTTTGTTTTTATAAAAACAATGCTAAGTATGGCAGCTCTCTTAAAAATCTAAATCATGTTAAATAATTTCAATTGTTATGGTCAGTATCAATGATGATGATGATTGCTCTTTGGAAACATCATGCTTTTTTTGAACTGCACTATGAACTATCCACTGCACTGATGCACTATACAGCAACACCATTATGGATGTCTGAGATGATGCTGAAAAAGAATAGGGATTCAGTGAGGTCACATTAGGTTGAGGAAATTCTATTTTTGCACTGTAATTTAATTGAGGTACTTGTTCAGGTGGTTAAACAAGTTGGTTTTGTCATGATGCACAGACATTGTCCTCATGCACTCTTTGTATATGATGTATTGCTGCTTAATATGATACTTCCTAACAATGCTGGATTGCCGTCTTCCATCTGCTGTTACTCTTTTACTCGATAATGCTGCTGCAGGATGTGCACGCAACGGTATTATCCGCGCCAAAAAATCTCAATGGCCTCCTTTTGGCAGGCTTTTAGTTTATGTAGCATTTTAGATTTGATATGAAGAGGAATTTTCTATGAGTGAAGCACATATTTTTAATGTCAGTATCACAGTCATGGACATTTAGCTGTGGGAAGCCAAAATTGTGATTGGAATTAATATATAAATTAATTGTGCAGCCCTACTTATACTCTTACTTTTTGTCTCTCTTTCTTTAGTTTCATTTTAATCACTAGATATATTTTCCTCTCAGACTCCAGGGCTATTTGTGCTGACAGAGATGTTAGTACCTCTTGGCTTCAAATTGTGTTTTGGACATAGCCTGGCTCATCAAAGCTGGATGTGCATACCATGGTTAAGGAGCTAATTTGTAGCAAACTCTGTCACAAGATGTTGGACCAGCTATTGATCTCTTGATATGTGACCTGAGTAGTGCCAGACCTTATTTTCCAATATGCACATGAGACAGCTCTATGAAATTAGCAGTCTGGAAAATAATAGTAATTGATTCAGGTGGTTTGGCGCACTTCCTTTAGGCAAGGAGAGAGGGAAATTTTGGAGCTCCTGATCTATATGCGTGTCTTATACTAAACCTTGTGTTTAGAGGTAATAGTATTCCTTCTTCAGGGTTGAATGGTTGATTTAAATATTTATAGATGCATTTTTAATATTGTAGAAGACTACTCTTAAAAAGGATGACCAGCTTCTCCTTTAAAAAAAAGCACTCTTATGCTACATAAAACGTCAGATAGTAGCTAAGTAAGTAGCTAAGTAGCTAAAAGTTCCTTAAAATTTTGAAAATCTTTAAATAACATAAATTTAAGGCATTTGCATGCATTCCTGAATACCTGAAAATCTACAGCAGGTCAAAACTGAATGTATAAAAGTAACGCTCAGTAACTCTATAATCATCTTTCTGTGTGCTGGTTCTTTACCTTTTCTGTTAGCAGAATAGTTATGGTAAAGGCCTCTTGCAATCCACATTTAACCAAGAAAGCTGCTATTGAATTAGCCATCTTGATCATGCAGGCCTAATGGGGTTATTGCCTTTCCTAACTTACTTTTCAGCTAATCTTTTTAAAGTTGTTTTTTTGGTTTAATTTTTTTTTTTTAACTTTTGCACCAAAACACTGCAGCACTATTTGTCCTCCATGGAGGATTTGTAACTTGAAATATTGAATTTCCTCTTTTCCCATGATTTCACTGTAAACATATTCTGTTTATCACTAAATTTCTAAATTCAGCCAGTTGTTTCCATTTTCCCTTCCCAAAATATTCAAATTTTAGCATTTCCTTTCACTCTACTTCGGTGAAATTAGTGCGTTTTTTACCGCTGGTTAAAATCTTCTTTCTGTGTTTAACTATAGCAAAATTAAAGGGTTAAAGTAAGGACAGCACTGCTTGGTATATTTCCCTTGGAGAAATATGACCGTGAGAATATCCCTCATTTTTTCTTTTGTAGTTGTGCTAAGGTAGTGTGTCCTCAATGCAGGAAAAAAAAAATCACTTGTCATTTTGTGTCCACCAGGTCCTTTCACAGATGTAGTCACCACCAACCTCATACTGAAGAACCCCTCTGACAGAAAAGTCTGTTTCAAAGTCAAGACGACCGCACCGCGCAGGTACTGTGTAAGGCCAAACAGCGGCGTCATTGATGCCGGAGCAACTGTCATTATCTCTGGTAAGTCTAAATCAAGAGTTTTCCAAGTTGTAGAGTAGGGCTGTTACCATTAAGCAATCAATAGACACTTTTATAACAACATTTGTTTTCTTTTTAGAATTGCAGAAAAAAATCACTTTGTTGGCTAAAATGGACACTGGCATCCAGTAATTTAGCAATAACAAAAATTAATTTTCCTACTTGCTGCATATAGCATCTTGTAAAGAGACAAGGCTTGTTTCAAAAAGTAGATACCTCAGAGGAGTTATATTGTTCCCTTTTTCCCTTTTTCCTTTTTTTTTGAGATCATTTTTTTCCATTTCTGCTCTGCTATTTGGAGAGTGACAGCTGGAGAGAGGAGATGAAATGCAGTACAGTACTTATCACATGGTATATGCTACAGCTGTGGGATAAGAAAACTTAATAAAATTTATGTCCATAGCGATAATGTTTTGGGAGATTTAACAAATGTGACAACATTCTTCCACTCTCCAGTGTAAAGATAGTTATCAGTGTAAATACTGAGAACTCAAAGCTCTGTCCAGCATCTTCTTCTCATGTTGGTTTTCTTCTTCCTTATACCCACCACTTTTCTTTGCATAGGTCTGAAAAAACAACAACAAAACAAAAGCAAAAATTAGATAGTAATCAACCATGAAGCTGGGCTATTGTAAGGACTTTTGTTTGCTTTCAAAGCGGGGGAAGAAGTTGCTTTCAACTGGAATCTCAAAGACAAAAGCAGAGGAGAAAGCTGTTTTATACAGCTGCTTTTATTTTGGCTGTCAGTGCTACAAGACTAGTGGGAGAGGACAGTGATGGGAACCTTTACAGGTTAAGTGTGGGTGTAAGCGCAGCATACGCACCTTGAAACCTTTCATTTGCGGACAACTGCAATTGGGGTTACACAGGAGAGGCATGCAATGTGCTCTGCCAGGTAAGCGAAGAGTTGGAGAAGAGGGTTGCGGTGACCATTTGGTACCTAGCAACAGGTTGGTGTTTAGTTTCTCATGCACTTCCACCCACGTTGTTGTTATATCTGGATTTTAAACCAACAGCATTTACACTTGTGTTCAAATTGGTCACTATGCATCCCTGACCCTGACCTGAGTGCATTTACACCTGTACTTCTGTGTGATCAAGCATATGAGATTACAGTCTGATCACATAAAGCACATTTTAATGAAAGGTCACTTGTTATTGCTTCCTGTGAATGAAGTGAAGGTGAACATGGATGTAAAGAGTGAAACAATGATGCACAAAAGAGACTTTTTCTTCTCTGTCTTAGCACTCTGATATGCCTGCTTTGCTGCCTGTTGGCACCTAGGTGGGGCTGCTGAGCTCCACACTGATAAAGTGGCAAGGAACAGCCACCGTTCAAAACTATACAGGAGAGATTTTTCAGCTTTTCTTTTTGTAATATTCCCTGAATTAAATTTGAATGATGTTGAGACTGAATAGGAAATAACCATTAAACACACGAAAAAAGACAACGTGATGTTGGTCAGACATTAACCTTCAGCATTCAGTGTGCATTCAATGCACAAAGTTGAGATTGTCACATAATATAAAATATTGTTATCATGTTAGATTTACATATTTTTAATTTTTAACAAAAATGTGCATTCACTGGGGTTTTTTAATACTGAATATGTTTGTTATCAGATTTCCTGTGAGGAGATGCGCTCAGTCAAATGCCTTAACATTGTTCATCTTTCATTGCAGTCATGCTACAGCCCTTTGACTATGACCCCAACGAGAAAAGTAAACACAAATTCATGGTGCAGACGCTTTTTGCCCCACCAAACGTTTCTGACATGGATTCATTGGTGAGTGATGCTTCTTTTTTTCAATGAACTTTCAGGCTTTTAGCAAAGACATTGTTAAATGTAAACCTCTGTATTTTCTGTCGCTCCCCACAGTGTTAGCTGGATTGCTGAGCCTGCCCCTCCCAAAATATACAGCCCAACACAGCTGCAATTTTTTAACAAGCAATTTTTAAATAAAATATAGCACTGTGTGACTTCTATTAGAATCAGAGGACACCAACTCTTACGTTTTTTTAATATTGTAAGGAACTCAATAAAAACCTCCTTAAAAATCATTGATTTATGATAATCAGTTGTGCACTACTAATTTGTGCTTGCATAAAAAAGTTGTAATAGACCATTATGGCTTTGAGACATTCTCCATTTATCCAGCAGAGGGCAGCAAAAGCTTTGTCAATCGGGAAAACATGCTCAGCCGTCTGTCTGGCTTGTCTTGAATGACAAACAAAATCAGGAAGTGTGGAGGAACAAAGGTCTGACTGGTTTTGATAAGTCAACTGCAATATAATGAGGTTATTCTCATATCAGACTACTTGGTTCAATGACATTACTTAACCCCCCATGTATCACTGTGTGGTATCTTTCACTAAGGGCAGATTATTTGTTACTCAATCATTATGTAATTCTGTGCTTTATGTACAATTTAATTACAAGGTCCTTTGTTGGTCAGGGAATAAAATCACAAAGTAAATGTCTCAGAGTTAAGAGGGTGACTTTTTTTTTTACTTTCTTTCTTCTTTTTTTTTAAAGTAATGTTCATAGTTTCAAGGCTGCCTTGCATTTGAATAGTATAAAGTAGTTTGTGTGCATGTGTGTATGTGTGTGTGGATATGGTCCAGCTGCTAGCAGTTTGAGCTGATGAATAACATGCCCATTTTTCATCTCCACCAGTGGAGAGATGCAAGACCGGATGATCTCATGGATTCCAAGCTGAGATGTGTCTTTGAGCTGCCTTCTGAAAACGATAAAGTGGTAAGAGACACTGCTGCTCGTTAAAAACTTCCTATTCACACATAATTTACATCATGACACAAGGTATGATTTTTTGTGAATAAAGGATCAAATATGAACATCCTCAGAATAAAATAGCTTTCCATAAAGCAAAAACCTCAATCTGCCGCAAATACATAGAGAGAGCTGTTTCAGTTAAAACAAAAAACAACATGGTGAAGGCATGTTTCACAGATGCAAAACCATAAAACTTTATCATTCTGTTTTTTTTTCTCCTCTCTAATGTACATTGCTGTTTCTTACTCCCTGCAATCAATTAATTATCAGCTGTTTCCTTCCAAGCCCTCATCTGTAATACTTCTCTTCCTTTTTCACATTGTACAATGTAATTTTGCCAGACAGATCTAGAGGATTGCCATCTTAACCTTGCTGTTGCTGAACTAATAAATCAGTAACTAACAGTTGTGTCAGATGTGGCACACTCCACGGCAGATAGCACTCCCTTAATGTGGGCAGGACTGAGCTTAAAATTCCCTTTCCAATCGTACGTAAATGTTCTTTTTCGGGATGCATAATTTTTTTTTTTGCTGCATCTGATTGTTACTGTGCACAAGAACCACAGCTGGTTGGAACCTTTTGCACTGCATTTTGTATTTTAGCAGCTAGCATCACCTATGCAGCCAACTTTGAGCCTAAATGCATTGCTGTGAATACCCGGTGCAGCTGTAGAAACCAATGCAAGGTGAGAAACGAGCTCTCACAGATGAACAGTTTGAATCGTGTGATTGCTGTCTTTGTTGGTGACTCCAACCACTAGTTCACAGTCACGTGTCAAAGTTGTGTGCCAACAAAATAACTAGAGACATGGCTCTCAGTACAAGCCCTCAGTGTAATCAAGATTTAATTAAGCAGTGCTGGGTTAGACAGTTCAGAAAGCCCCCACAGTTCAGGTGAAAATGTCTCCAAGGCCTCATTTAGCGCTCACGCTAAAAAGCTACAGAGTAGATATGTTGACTGCTGAGTCAGCTCGGTATCTGTTTTCTGCTTTGGCACGTGTAGCATGTTTGAAATGTGAAACATGTTGAGTATGTAACTTTGCAGGATGGAAACCTTAAGTGTAATGTTATAATATGGGAAGTATGTTTAGAATCCTCATTTTAGAAGTGTGTAAGAAGACCTGCATGTGTTTGTATCCACATGCTGTGTGCGCGCACCTGTGTTACTAGTACAACAAAGTTCTTGCACACCAGAAAATCTTTAAAAACAAGTGAACTGGTCCACTAGTGAACTGTGAAAAAACAGAAAAGCTCCAGGCTCTCTACCACTCTTAATCTGATCTGAAATGTTGTGAATAAAGTAAGAAAACGTGAAAAGACACAGTATCTGATCAGATTATATATATTGTTAACCCCTTCTTAGATCAAATAGTTCTGTTTCATTACCAATTGCTATTTTTTAAACAGTAAAATTTAAATAATGTTCTTGTACGTAGGACAAAAAAAAAAAAAAAATCAGCGTTGAATTTGTCAGTTTTACAATATTGTTGACTTACTATGGCACATATTGATGATTGCACTTTAGTTTTGGTTGGTTTAAAAATACCTGAGACTTGGAAGGCTTCTGTATGAATTCTTACTTTTGACTGTGGCACAAGGGATAAAAACATCATATCCTGTCTGTGTATTGTCAACCTTCAACTACAGTACAGTAGTTGTATTTCCATTACAAAGCCCTTCATTTCCCCATGCCGTCATGTTGTCTGACCCAAAAAACAAAGCCACATCAAACATAACTTGTGGAGGGTTGCATTTCCTCCCTGGTCTCTTTGATCTGGCACTGTGAGCTTCTGGGCCTCGGACAAGGCTTTCTTTCTTTGGCACAGGCTCCCGTCTAGAGGCTAACCTCCCTACTTAGCTCAGGGCATGCTGGATTTCACTTCAGCGGTTCTCTTCCTTTGCTTGTCGAGCAGAATGACGTGGAGGCGTCCAAAGCGGCCCCGGCGATGAACTCTGCGAAGGCCGACCCATCATCATCCTCGGTGCCTGTCTCTGCCTCACTGGACGATTCAGAGATGAAGAAAGTGCTGGAGAAGTGCAAGAGGCAGCAAGTTGAGATCAACAAGCTGGCTGAGGAGAACAGGCAATTAAAGGTTAGATGTGTTGATGAATTGTATTTATAACATGGTGAAACATTGTGGTTTCACTCTGCTTTTCATTCTGATACATTTTACACAGAGTAAAACTGAAACCAAATGTGAATCAGTGGAGCATGTTGTGAAGAAAAATAGAGCCCGCAGAGAGAATAATTCCCTTGGACTGAATCCACCCTGAGTCAAAATAGTCAGAAAACTGATGCCACATTACTCTTTAGGGGTTTAGACTGTAGTGGTTAAGTCTATAGAGGCTGAGTTTCAGTGCTTCATGTGTGCCAGACGTTTTCTTTAGAATATGGTCAAATTGTACAGATTGCATTTTTAGCTAACAGAGGTCTGATTACAAAGTGAGCTAGACCTCCAGGTGTGGTCTGGATGGTGTTGAAAATATTTTGATTGCAATGGCTTCTGTGTTTATAACTGGCACACTTCATACAGACCTCAACTCAAGTTCATCACAAATTAAAAAAAAAAAAACAAGAAGAGGCACCCTATGGGGCTGAGCTAATCAGCTATCCTCAGGCTCCTGCTAACTAGCTGCATGCTGCTAGCTCTCCAATTACACCTGAAAAATGCCAGCTCAGTTAGTTTGCATAAAATCAAACTAATTCAAGCTCACACACTGTGCTGGACCACCAAAACTCTAGTGAATAAACATCTACCAGGGATTTGAAGTGGAGAAAACCGCACTAAAGACATCTTATCTAGATATTATTTTTAACTGCACTCAAAGGATGCATGCTTCTGTCTTCTGCAGCAAGAGGCAGCAGAAAAGTGGACTCAGTCCTTCTCTCAAATGAAACTGTTGATATTTATACAGTTAAAGCAACAGCCATAAGAAAATTGTTGGAAAACAAAATAATTGTCGTACAATTTAGATGAAAAAGAAGATTCAGCTTGAATTCCTCAGTTAGTGGTCTATGTGATGTGATGATCGCATCAGTGAGGAATTTGTTTTCTTTGATCAGCTGCAGGCACCCACAAAGAGAGATTAAGACACCCATGTGAAAGATTTAAAACTAGATTGGATGAATTCTGTTAAAATCTGCACAGAAGGGGTAGGCAGTATGACAGAGTGTGGGTCTTGGTATTAGCTCATGTGCTTAGAGGGATTTTCAAAGTGAAAACTGCACACTGTATTCTTTGCAAAGACACTTTGTCTTCAGTAAAGTTTTTGACTCAGTGACCTGCATTGTACTGATCTGTCGGCTGTTTTCTGCAGCCAAATGACAAATGCCGTCCTTCATTCCTCTTCTTCCTCTCTTACAGGATGAAGGTGTTAGAATGAGAAAGGTTCCCCGCTCAGACCACATGACATCAAACTCAACCAGCCTCCTCGGCAGAGAAGCCACCACCGCCTCCTTGCCCTCCCTCCTCGTCGTCATAGCAGCCATCTTCATCGGATTCTTTCTAGGGAAGTTCATCTTGTAGACTGGGAGATGCATGCCAGCCGTATCCCCCACCCCGGCTCCGGAATAAAAACAGGCCTGAAAAAACCGAGAAGTCTTTCTGTTGACTTTGCCATATCATTGGTAGTGTGGCCTACAGTGAACACATCTGTACAGCATCATACGAAGGCGTCGCCTTTTTACAGTCTCACACGGTTAGTACACAGAGAGAGTTGAGAAAAGAAAGGCGGCAAAAAAAAAAAAAGTTATTGCTCCCTTTTGTTGTTTTCTGTTTTTTGATGGCTGGATTATACAGGTAATGTGCCGGGACAATGAAAGTTGTATACTATCAGTCAACATGGAAGATGCACCTAGAGTGAACCATGGGCAAGAGGCATTCAAAAGACTAGATTTATTTTCTCTTTCTCTCTCTTACTCTCTCTTTTGCTCTCTGTTGTTTTTAATAGGAATTGAATGGAATGTTAGGTGTCTTGTAAATGTTGTTTTAAATCCTTTTAAACAAAAAGGAAAGAACTTCCATCAAAAGACCATGCTACCTGTTGCTGGATTGCCTCTGAAGTTAATTTGTTTTTCTGTAATTTCTACTTCTTGTCATGGAATGTTCAGGTCCAGCTGGGGATATAGGTGCCTCCTTCTTGTACATTTCTGTCCTTTCCTTTTTCTTCACAACACCAATGCAGACTTTATATTATTATTATTATTATTATTATTATTATTATTATTATTATTATTATTATTATACAAACCATACATTTTCTTCTTAGGCAAATATTGACTTATATAAGGTCCTGTCCCATGGTAT